>OU896713.1:32473571-33042498 GCA_918026855.4 Phaedon cochleariae
ATGAGTTACCATTCAAACAGACCTATACCTGTGAACTCTGACTATATATATATATATATATATTCAAGGGGGCCTCATGACCTTATAGGCAGATCAAACTGAATTCTGTCCATACCTGATCCATCCTTTGGTTTCAATTATTGAGGTAAATCACTGATTATAATTATTATCACCATAATTATTGATACCACTCAACCCTTATCAGCACTCTTTTTGTACCATACCACCCATTTAAATAAAGCAACGTGTATATATCTCTCTGAACTACTCCCATAGCATCATTTCTAAGAACCCAGACCCGTCTTCACTTAGGTTTGGGATTGAAAATAACCAAAGAAAGCTCTTGGATAATTTAAATTTCACCCTCACAGGAAGGAATTTTAACATAGTTATTGCTTTCGAGATTTGGTGGAGGTCCATCTAGCGGCGAGTAGGCACACTGGATCAGAACGAGGATAACGACAGATTGGGTACTCGTCATGAGTACGGGGTGGTAGCACTGCGGTCAAGTTTGATCAGCACGGTCGATTAGGTCTAAGTGGTCGTCTGAAACGATCTCCAGAAAATTTTGATTATTTCAATCATCCAGCCATTGGGATTTGTTCTGGAGATAGTTTATTTATTTGGGGGAAATTTGTTGCCTGTGGTTGTTGGTATTTTGATGGTTTCCCAAGATTCATCTCTCTGTTGAGGATTTGTACGACGCCACGCCTTCAATCGAAAACTATTGCAGGTATGTAATTTGTGTTATCATTCTCTCTCAATCGTTAACGGCTATTTATGCCACTCTGATGATCAGTGTGAAAAACTAGTTCAAAAGTAATGGATATTCTTCGAGTTCTATCTTTTTCCCTTATCGACAGATACCATAAGGCCCATAGTCGCTTGCGGGCGTTATAACATCACCTGGAAGCCCTATAGGTATAATTACCTAATATAAAAGAAACTCCTTGGCCAGGGTGAGTGAAATTCTATTTCAGTTCGTTAGGTTGTGGTATTTGTAATTATTATTCCATGCTTTCATTTATTTCTTGATAAGTCATAAACATTGGTAGACAGGAAATTCAAACATATTCATTAGGAAATGGTATCTAATGGGTAATGGGTGAAGTGGTAACAATTCCAAATACATTTATTGTGGTTTTCTAGGTCAGATAATAAAAGGTTTTTCAGAGGTACAAAATATTGGTGAACTTATATTAGTTTTCAGTTTGTTTTAGAAGTCAATTTCCATTACTGGGACCTCATAAGACAGGGTTGCCGCTTTTATTATTTAGAGGATTTCTGGGGAAGTTTATCTTCTCAGATTTTCTTGTTGTAAAGGGCTATTTTTATTCAATTATGATGGGATTGCATATTCGCTTATTGTTTATGGGGAAGATTTTGATATAATTTATTCCTCACAGGGTTTTTTTTCCTCCTTGGAAAAGTCGGTCAGGAGTACTATCTACAGGGCGAACCATCCCAATCATTATACAGAGAGGAACATCTCAACTCTAGTGCACAAGGTGGACCATCTCAATTACTATACAGGAGGGATCATCTCCACTAGTATACAAGGTGGACCATCTCAGTTACTATACAGGGTGAATCTTTCCAACTTTAGGAAATGGAATACTAGGTGCATACTGACCCGTTGTGGAGAACGTCGCGCTAGGATGCACGCAAGTTTTGAACCCGCTCATTTGTTTGTTTATGCATTTTTTCTTATGCTTACCCGCTAAATTATTGCTTCGCCAATGCTCTTGCTTCCTATCTATTTATTTGTTTCTTTTTTTCTGTGAACCCTGAATTAAGCGCAGTGGTGTGGTACTTCCCGTTGGGGATAATTCTATGCGCCTGCGCCTGACCTCAAGCGACGCCAACTCATTCTCCCATTTCTCTTATCCCGCTCAATTCCTGAGTTGATAATATTTTTTTTGTGCTAACTGATTTGTGTTAACCAGCAACTATCCATTTTTTTTATTTTTTTTCAATGAATATGAATAATGTGCTAATACTGTAAACATTGCTATGCTTGTAGATTGAGCGTGCTTCCCGGAAGGATAAGGGGCAAATACTAAATTTTCCTTCATTTCCTCCATTTTTTTCATTGTTCTTTTTTTTTTTGATGAGTACTACTTGATTATGATGTTTGTTCACATTCAACGTTCTGCATATTGAATATATTTTTGCTCTTGTACTTGATTTGGTTTTACTCTTATTTGGTAAATTTGAAGAGGAACCCTTTGTGGGTATTTGTGATGGGTAAATTTACCTGGCGCCCTTGAACATCAATTCTTTGTATTGGGAAATCTTTGACGAACCACCATATCTCCACTAGAGCTAACGGCAAATGCCCACCTGTCACTAGACAGCCGTGGCTTAGTAACCGATCAAATTTTGAATAATCATCTGAGGTAACAGTGAGGTAACATTTTAGGTTACATGTGGTTACACTTGAGGTAACAGTTGGTTCTATTGTTGTTAACATATGATTGCATTCTCTGAAAACGTTTGGATATTCTTCAGATTATTTAAGAAGTCGAATTTGAGGTTACACCCAGTGTAAACAAAGTCGAAGTCGAAGTTTCATTTTCTGCCAGTTGTGTGAAATATTCCTGCTTCGATGTCGTCTCATATGGTGTTTGCGATCTATTCTGCTCCAATAGTATGAACACATATGGGATGAAAGAATAGAGAGATACAGTGTGCACACCGATGAAGTCGATGTATTCTTATTTGCTTGTTGAACTCGTTACATACCCTCCAGAGCCATCCTATATGGTCAGTGAGGTGGTTTCTGACCCAATCTGTCCCAGTGTAAACATATTTGGAGTCAAAGTCTTATTTCCTAACTGTTGTGTGCGTTATGCCCGCTCCGATGTCGTCTTATATGGTCTTTGCGATCTATCCTGCTCCAACGTATCCATGTGAGATTATAGAATAGGGAGATACAGTGTGCACACCGATGAAGTCGATGAATCCTCATTTGCCTGTTGTTCTCGTTGAATACCCTTTAAAACCATCGTATATGGTCGGTGCGATCTTATCTGCTTCAAGTGTATGCATGTCAGAAGCTAGAATGCAGGCCCCAGAGTAAGCATAGTCGTAGTCGAAGTTTCTTGTTCGACCTGTCATGTGCGTTATAACCGCTCAATTGTCGTCTAATATGGTCTTTGTCAACTCATATGCTTCAAAAGTATCATTGTATGATGATAGTATACTGAGATGAAGTATGCTCACCATGATGTCATTGTATCTTCATTCGTCTGTTGCATCAGTTATATACCATTCAAAGTCGTCTTTTATGATCAGTGCAATAGTATGCGAGTAAGATACTAAAATGTAGAGTTACAGCGTAAACATACTCGGAGTTTTTTATACTATGTTGGGATCGTTGAAATCGCTACAAAGTCGTCTCATATGGTCTTAGCAATCTATTCTGCTCCAATAATATTCATGTGAGATGAGTAGAGAGAGATATAATTTGCACACCGATGGAGTCGATGTATCCCCATCTGCCTGTTGTACCCGCTGAATACACATCAAAAACATTATATATGGTCGGTGCGATCTCATATGCCCCAACTGTATGCATGTCAGAAGCTAGAATGCAGGTCCCAGTGTATACATAGTCAAAAACGAAGTTTCTTCTTCTGCCTTTTGCGTGCGTTATACCAGCTTCTATGTCGTCTCATATGGTCTATGCGATCTATACTGCTTCAATAGTATTTATTAGATTAGATTAGATTAGATTTGGAATGGGGCCTTCGGGCTATCTGCCTACACACTGCGACCTTTTCAGATCTATTGTGCCTTCCCTCAAAATGGATTAGAGTTCTTCGGCTAGCCTCGCGTTCTCTATGAGACTCCATAGGCTAGCTTGCAGATCTTCTGTGTATCTCTGGGCTCCTGGTTTTTCCTCACCTAAAGTGAGGAACCTTAGTCTTGACAAGCCCTCACAGTGGCAAAGTATGTGTACTGCTGTTTCTTCCTCTTCTTGACAGAACCTGCACAGCAGTTCTTCAGTCAGACCTATCGTACTCATGTGTTTGTTGAGCCTACAATGCCCTGTTAAGAGTCCCACTAGTATTCTAGTTGAACTTCGTTTCTGGCTCAGTCGATATTTTGTGAATGTTGGCGATGGTTTTTAAATGAACTCTTTTGCCTGTCTCATTCCTGGCGAGTTTTTCCACCATTCTTGAGATTCAGTTTGCATTCATGATTTGATACTGGTCTTTTGTATAGCTTTCGCAATACCACAGAAGGGTTCTGGGCAATATAGACAGCAATGTCTGCATTGATAGAAGGTCCTTCCTTTCATGTTTCCCTGTCCGTTATACTTATTTTAAGAGTTTCTTCGAAGCTATATTTTGGAATTATGCCATCCGTTGGCATCCCCATGATGGGGTCGCTTTCCAACTCTTCATATAGCTTCCTATAGTATCCATGTGAGATGATCGCATAGAGAGATACAGTGTGCACACAATCGAAGTTAATGTATCTTCATTTGCCTGTTGTAGTCGTTATATTTTCTTTTGAGTCGTCTTATATGGTAAGAGCGCTTGTATCAGCTCCAACTGTATCTATATCAGATGCTATAATGCAGAGTCACACTGTAAACATAACCGGAGTAGAAGGTTCTTGTTCTGTCTGTTGTGTACGTTTTACTCGCTCCGATATCCTATTATATTTTGAAAGTATCCATGTGAGATGATGGAATAGAAAAATGCCCGTTAAATACCCCACAGAGTGAACTCATACGGTCAGTGAGATTGTATCTGCCCAAACTGTATGCATGTCAGAAGCAAAAAAGCAGAGTTCCAGTGTGAACATAGTCTAAGTCGAAGTTTTATTTTCTGCCTGTTGTGTGAGTTATAGTTGTTTCGATGTCGTCCTATATTGTGTTTGCGATCCATTCTGCTCCATTAGTATACATGTGGGATGATAGAATAGAGAGATACATTGTGCACAACGGTGAAGTCGATGTATACTTATCTGCCCGTTGTACTCGTTACATATCCTCCAGAGTCATTCTATATGGTCTGTTAGATGGTATCTGCCATAACTGTATGTACGTCAGAAGCTAGATTGCAGAGTCCCAGTGTCAACATAGTCGAAGTCGAAGTTTCAGTTTCTGTCTGTTGTGTGCGTTATACCCTCTTCGATGCCGTCTTATATGATGTTTGCGATCTATTCTCCTCCGAAAGTATCCATGTGAGATTATAGAATAGAGAGATACAGTGTGCACACCGATGAAATCGATGTGCCTGTTGTACTCGTTAAATATTCCCCAAAGTTATCATATATGGTCGGTGTGATCTTATCTGCCCCAACTGAATGCATGCCAGAAGCTAGAATGCAGGTCCCAGTGTGAAAATAGTCGAAAGCGAAGTTCCTTTTTCTGCCTTTTGTGTGCGTTATACCCGCTTCTTTGTCGTCTAATATGGTCTATGCGATCTATACTGATCCAATAGTATCCATGTGAGATGACCAAATAGAGAGATACAGTGTGCACACCAATGGAGATGATGTATGTTCAATAGCCTGTGGTTGTCGTTATATATTCTTCTGAGTCGTCTTATATGGTCAGAGCTATCGCATCTGCTCCAACTGTATGTATATCTGTCTGTTGTGTGCGTTTTACGCGCTTCGATATCCTGTTATATGGTCTTCGCGATCTATTCTACTTCGATAGTATCCATGTGAGATGATGGAATGAAGAGATACAGTGTGCACAGTGATGAAGTCGATGTATCCTCATCTGCCTGTTGTTCTCGTCAAATACCCTTCAAAGTCATACTATATGGTCGGTGCGATCTCATCTGCCCCAAGTGTATGCAAGTCAGAAGCTAGAATGCAGGCCCCAGAGTGAACATAGTCGAAGTCGAAGTTTCTTGTTCTGCAAACTGTGTGCGTTATACCCGCTTGGATGTTGTCTCATATGGTCAATGCGAACTTGTTTGCTTCCATAGTGTCCATGTGAGGTGATAGGATAGAGATATATAGGGTGTACGACCATGAAGTCGATGTATCCCCATTTGCCTATTGGCCTCGTTATATACCCTTCAAAGTCGTCTCATACGATCACTGCCATCGTATCTGCTCCTACTGTATGCATGGCAGATGCTGGACTGCAGAGTTACAGTGAAAGTATAGTCAAAGTCGGAGTTTCTTGTCCTACAAGCTGTGTGCGATTTACCCGCTTGAAAGTCGTCTTATATGGTCAATACAAACTGGTCTGCTTCAATATTGTCAATGTAACATGATTGGATAGAGAGATATAGTGTGCACAACGATGAAGTCGATGTATCTTCATTTGCCTATTGTACTCGTTATATACCCTTTCATGTCGACTTATACGGTCACTGCAATGGTATATGCTCCATCTGTATGCATGTCAAATGCTAGACTGCAGAGTTACAGTGTAAACATAGTCGAAGTCGAAGTTTCTTGTTCTGCGAGCTGTGTGCGTTATACCCGCTTGGGAGTCTTCTTATATGGACAATGTGAACTCGTCTGCTTCAATAGTGTCCATGTGAGATGATGAAATAGAGAGATATAGTGTGCACAACGATGAAGTCGATATATCCTCATCTGCCTGTTGAACTCGCTATATACCCTCCAAAGTCGTCTTATATGGTCACTGCAGTCGTATCTGCTTCAACTGTATGCATGTCAGATGTTATACTGCAGAGTTACAGTGTTAACATAGTCGAAGTCGAAATTCCTTGTTCTGCAAGCTGTGTGCGTTATACCTGCTTGGATTTCGTCTCATATGGGCATCAAGAACCCGACTGCTTCAATAGTATCCATGTGAGTTGATAGGATAGAGATATAGAGTGTGCACACTGATGAAGTCGATGTTTCTCCATCTGCCTATTGTACTTGCAATATACCCTTCAAAGTTGTCTTATATGGTCACTACGATCATATCTGCTTCAACTGTATGCATGTCAGATGCTGCAGAGTGACAGTGTGAACATAGTCGACGTCGAAGTTCCTTGTTCTGCAAGCTGTGTGCGTTATACCTGCCTAGAAGTCGTCTCGTATGGTCATTGCGAACTTGTCTGCTTCAATAGTGTCCATGTGAGATGATATGATAGAGAAATATAGTGTGCACCACGATGAAGTCGATGTATCTTCATTTACCTATTGTACTCGTTATATACCCTTCAAAGTTATTTTATGAGGTCACTGCAATCGTCTCTGCTTCAACTGTATGCATGTCAGATGCTAGACTGCAGAGTTTCAGTGTAAACGAAGTCGAAGACGATGTTTCTTGTTCTGCAAACTGTATGCGTTATAACCGTTTGGAATTCGTCTTATATTGTCCATGTGAACTTGTTTGCTCCAATAGTGTCCATGTGAGATGATAGGATAGAGATATATAGTGTGTTCGACGATGAAGTCGTTGTATTCCCATTTGCCTATTGTACTCGTTATATACCCTTTAAAGTCGTCCTATACGGTCACTGCCATCGTATATGCTTCAACTGTCTGCATATCAGATGCCAGACTTCAGAGTTACTGTGTAAACATAGTCGAAGTCGAAGTTTCTTGACCTGCAAGCTGTGTGCTTTATACCAGCTTGGGCGTCTAATATGGTCATGTGAACTTGTCTGCTTCGATATTGTCCATGTGAGATGATAGGATAGAAAAATGAAAGTGTGCACTACGATGAAGTCGATATATCCCCATTTGTCTGTTCTACTCGCAATATACCCTTCGAAGTCGTCTAATATGGTCACTGTTGTCGTATCTGCTTCAACTGTATGCATGACAGATGTTATACTGCAGAGTTACAGTGTAAACATAGTCAAAGTCGAGATTTCTTTCTTTGCAAGATATGAGCGTTATTCCTGCTTGAAAGTCGTCTTATATGGTCATTGCGAACTAGTCTGCTTCAACAGTATCCATGTGAGATGATTAGATAGATAGATATAGTGAGCACAACGATGGAGTCGGTGTATCTTCATTTGCCTATTGTACCCGTTATAAACCCTTCGAAGTCGTCTCATACGGTAACTGCAATCGTTTCTGCATCAACTGTATGCATGTCAGATGCTAGACTGCAGAGTTACAGTGTGAACATAGTCGAAGTCGAAGTTTCTTGTTCTGCAAGCTGTGTGCGTTATACTCGCATTGGAGTCGTCTCATATGAGCATTTTGAACTAGTCTGCTTCAATAGTGACCATGTTAGATGATATGATAGAGAGATATAGTGTGCACAACGATGAAGTCGATGTATCTTCATTTGCCTATTTTACCCGTTATAAACCCTTCAAAGTCGTCTCATGCGATTACTGCGATCGTTGCTGCATCAACTGTATGCATGTCAGAGTCACAGTGTAAACATAGTCGAGGTTGAAGTTCCTTGTTGTGCAAGTTGTGTTCGTTATACCCACTTGGAAGTCGTCTCATAAGGGCATCGCGAACTCGTCCGCTTCGATGGATCATTATCTGCCCATTGTACTCGCTATATACCCTCCAAAGTCATCTTATGTCACTACGATCATATCTGCTCCAACTTTATGCATGCCAGATGCTAGTCTGCAAAGTTACAGTGTGAACACAGTCAAAGTCGAAGTTTCTTGTTCTGCAAGATGTGTGCGTTATGCCTGCTTGGAAGTCGTCTCATATGGTCATTGCGGACTTGTTTGCTTCAATTGTGTCTATGTGAGATGATAGGATAGGGAGACAATGTATGCACAACGATTGAGTCGATGTATCTTCATTTGCCTATTGTACTCGTTATATACCCTTCAAAATCGTCTCATACGGTCACTGCCATCGTTTCTTCTTCAACTGTATGCATGTCAGATGCCAGACTGCAGAGTTACAATGTAAACATAGTAAAAGTCGGAGTTTCTTGTTCTGCAGACATTGTGCGTTATAGTCGCTTGGGATTCATCTTATATGTTCAATGCGAACTTGCCTGCTCCAATAGTGTCAATGTGAGATGACAGGATAGAGAGATATAGTGTGCACAACGATGGAGACGATGTATCTTCATTTGCCTATTGTACACGTTATATATCCTGCAGAGTCGTCTCATACGGTCACTGCAATCGTATCTGATTTGACTGTATGCATGTCAGATGCTAGACTTCAGAGTTACAGTGCAAACATAGTCGAAAAAAAAGTTTGTTTTTCTGCAAACTGTGTGCGTTATACTCGCTTCGAAGTCGTCTTATATGGTCAATGCGAACTTGCCTGCTTCAATAGTGTCCATGTGAGGTGATAGGATAGAGGTATATAGTGTGTACGACGATGATGTCGATGTATCCCCATTCGCCTATTGTACTCGTTATATACCCTTCAGAGTCGTCTTATACGGTCAGTGCTATCGTATCTGCTTCAACTGTATGCATGTCAGATGCTAGAGTGCAGAGTTACAGTGTAAACATAGTCGAAGTCGAAGTTTCTTGTTCTGCAAGCTGTGTGCATTATACTCGCTTGGGAGTCGTCTCATATGGTCAATGTGATCTTGTCTGCTTCAATAGTGTCTATATGAGATGATAGGATAGAGAGATATGGTGTGCACAACGATGAAGTCGATATATCCCCATTTGCCTGTTTTA
This sequence comes from Phaedon cochleariae, assembly GCA_918026855.4. Taxonomy (NCBI): domain Eukaryota; kingdom Metazoa; phylum Arthropoda; class Insecta; order Coleoptera; family Chrysomelidae; genus Phaedon; species Phaedon cochleariae. The sequence goes on from OU896713.1 coordinate 32,483,138, forward strand.
CTCGCTATATATTCTCCAAAGTCGTCTTATATGGTCACTGTAGTCGTATCTGCTTCAACTGTATGTATGTCAGATGTTATACTGCAGAGTTACAGTGTAAACATAGTCGAAGTCGAAGTTTCTTGTTCTGCAAGCTGTGTGCGTTACATGTGTACATAGAAGTCGTCTCATATGATCATTGCGATTTTGTCTGCTTCAATAAGTCCATGTCCATGTAAGATGATAGGATAGAGAGATTTTGTTTGCACAACGAAGAAGTCGATGTAGCTTCATTCGCCTATTTAACTCGTTATATACCCTTCGAAGTCGTTTCATACAGATACCGTTATCGTATCTGCTTCAACTGTATGCATGTCTGATTCTTGACTGCAGAGTTACAGTGTGAACATAGTCGAAGTCGGAGTTTCTTGTTCTGCAAGCTGTGTGCGATATTCTTGCTTATGACTCGTCTTTCATGGTCACTGCAATCGTATCTGCTTCAACTGCATGCATGTAAGATGCTAGACTGCAAAGTTTCTGTGTAAACATAGTCGTAGTCGAAGGTACTTGTTCTGCAAGTTGTGTGCGTTATACCCACTTGGAAGTCGTCTCATATGGTCATTGCGATTTTATCTGCTTCAATAGTGACCATGTAAGATGATAGGATAGAGAGATATAGTGTGCCCAACGAAGAAGTCGATGTAACTCCATTTGCCTATCGTACCCGTTATGAACCTTTCGAAGTCGTCTTATACGGTCACTGCAATCGTACCTGCTCCAACTGTATGCATGTCAGATTCTAGACTGCAAAGTTACAGTGTAAATATAGTCAAAGTCGAAGTTTCTCACTCTGCAAGTTGTGTGCGTTATATCCGCTTAGAAGTTGTCTCATATGGGCATTGCGAACCCCGCTGTTTCAATAGTATCCATGTGAGATGATAGAATAGAGAGATACAGAGTTCGCACCGATGAAGTCGAAGTATCTTCATTTGCCTGTTGTACTTGTTATATACCACACAGAGTCAACTTATATGGTCAGTGAGATGGTATCTGCCCCAACTGTATGCATGTTAGAAGCAAGAAAGCAGAGTCCCAGTGTGAAAATAGTCGAAGTTTTATTTTCTGCCTGTTGTGTGAGTTATATTTGCTCCGATGTCGTCTTATATGGTCTATGCGATCTTTTCTGTTCCGAAAGTATTAATGTGAGATGATCGAATAGAGAGATACAGTGTGCGCACCGATGAAGTCGATGAATCTTCATTTGCCTGTTGCACTCGTACTATACCACACTGAGTCAACTCATATAGTCAGTAAGATGGTATCTGCCCCAACTGTATGCATGTCGGAAGCTAGAAAGCAGAGTATCAGTGTGAACATAGTAGTAGTTTTTTTTCTGCCTGTTGTGTGAGTTTAACTTGCTTCGATGTCGTCTTATATGGTGTTTGCGATCTATTCTGCTTCGATGATATCCATGTGCGATGATGGAATGAAGAGATACAGTGTGCACACCGTTGGAGTCGATGTATCCTCATCTGCCTGTTGTACTCGTTGAATACCCTTCAAAGTTATCATATATGGTCGGTGCGATCTTATCTGCCTCTACTGTACGCATGTCATAAGCTAGAATGCAGGTCCCAGTGTAAACATAGTCGAAGATGAAGTTTCTTGTTCGGCCTGTAATTTGTCAACTTATCTGCTTCAATAGTATCATTGTGGGATGATAGAATACAGAGATACAGTGTGCTCACCAATGAATTCGTTGTATCTTCATTCGCCTGATGTTCTCGTTATATACCTTCCAAAGTTGTATCTCATGGTCAGTGTAATAGTATGCAAGTAGGATACTTGAATGTAGACTTACAGTGTAAACATACTCGGAGTTTCTCATTCTGGATGTTTTGATCGTTAAAATAACTTCGGTATCGTCTTATATGGTCTTTGCGATCTATTCTGCTTTGATAGTTTCCATGTGAGATGAATGAAGAGATACAGTGTGCACACCGATGAAGTCGATGTATCACCATCTGCCTGTTGTACTCGTTAAATACCCTTCAAAGTCATTCTATATTGTTACTGCGATCTTATATGCCACAACCGTATGCGTGTCAGAAGCTAGGATGCAGATTTTCAGTGTAAACAGAATCGCGGTCAAAGTTTCATTTTCTGTCTGTTGTGTGCGTTATAGCCGCTTCTATGTCATCTCATATGGTCTATGCGATCTATTCTGTTCCAGAGGTATCCATGTGGGATGATAGAATGGAGATACAGTGTCCGCAACGATGAAGTCTATGTATCTTCATTTGCCGGTTGTACTCGTTATATACCCTACAGAGTCTTTTTATATGGTCAATGAGATGGTATCTGCCCCAACGGTGTACATGTCAGAAGCTTGAATGCAGGCCCTAGAGTGAACATAGTCGAAGTCGAAGTTTCTAGGTCGGCCTGTTATGTGCGTTACACCCGCTTGAATGTCGTTTGATATGGTCCTTGTCAACATATTTGCTTCAATAGTATCATTGTGGAATGATAGAATACTGAGATACAGTGTGCTCACCAATGATGTCGTTGTATCTTATTTCGCCTGTTATACTCGTAATTTTCCTTTCAAAGTCGTATTTTAGGGTCAGTGCAATAGTATGCAAGTCAGATACTAGAATAAAGAGTTACAGCGTTATTATACTCGGAGTTCTTTATCCTGGATGTTGTGATCGTGAGAATCGCTACGAAGTCGTCTAATATGTTTCTTGCGATCTATTCTGCACCAATAGTAATCATGTGAGATGATAGAAAAGAGAGATACAGTGTGCACACCGATGAAATCGATGTATTCTTACATATCCTCCAGAGTCATCCTATATGGTCAGTGAGATGGTATCTGCCACAACTGTATGCATATCAGACGCTAGAAAGCAGAGTCCCAGTGGAAACATAGTCGAAGTTGAAGTGTTATTATCTGTCTGTTGTGTGCGTTATACTCGCTTCGATGTCGTTCTATATGGTCTTTGCGTTCTATTCTGCTACGAATTATCCATATAAAATTATAGAAAAGAGAGAAACAGTGTGCTCACCGATGAAGTCGATGTATCCTGATTTGCCTGTTGTACTCGTTGAATACCCTTCAAAGTCATACTATATGGTCAGGGCGATCTTATATGCCGCAACTGTATGCATGTCAGGAGCTAGAATGCAAATTTCCAGTGTAAACAAAGTCGCAGTCAAAGTTTCACTCTCTGTCTGTTGTGTGTGTTATACCAGCTTCCATGTCGTCTCATATGGTCTATGCGATCTATTTAGTTCTGAAGGTATTCATGGGAATGAAGAGATACAGTGTGCGAGTCGATGTATCTTCATTTGCCTGTTGTACTCGTTATATACCCTACAGAGTCAACTTATATATGATCAGTAGGATGGTATCTGCCCCAACTGTATGCATGCCAGAAGCTAGGAAGCAGAGTCCCAGTGTGAACATAGTCAAAGTCAAAGTTTCATTTTCTGCCTGTTGTGTGAGTTATACTTGCTTTGATGTTGTCTTATATGGTGATCGCGATCAATTTTGCTCCAATATTATACATGTGGGTTGATAGAATAGAGAGATACAGTGTGCACACCGATTGAGTTGATGTATCTTTATTTGCCTGTTGTACTCGTTACAAATCCTCCAGAGTCATCCTATATGGTCAGTGAAATGGTATCTGCCATAACTGTATGCATGTCGGAAGCTAGAAAGCAGAGTATCAGTGTGAACATAGTAGTAGTTTTTTTTCTGCCTGTTGTGTGAGTTTAACTTGTTTCGATGTCGTCTTATATGGTGTTTGCGATCTATTCTGCTTCGATGATATCCATGTGCGATGATGGAATGAAGAGATACAGTGTGCACACCGTTGGAGTCGATGTATCCTCATCTGCCTGTTGTACTCGTTGAATACCCTTCAAAGTTATCATATATGGTCGGTGCGATCTTATCTGCCTCTACTGTACGCATGTCATAAGCTAGAATGCAGGTCCCAGTGTAAACATAGTCGAAGATGAAGTTTCTTGTTCGGCCTGTAATTTGTCAACTTATCTGCTTCAATAGTATCATTGTGGGATGATAGAATACAGAGATACAGTGTGCTCACCAATGAATTCGTTGTATCTTCATTCGCCTGATGTTCTCGTTATATACCTTCCAAAGTTGTATCTCATGGTCAGTGTAATAGTATGCAAGTAGGATACTTGAATGTAGACTTACAGTGTAAACATACTCGGAGTTTCTCATTCTGGATGTTTTGATCGTTAAAATAACTTCGGTATCGTCTTATATGGTCTTTGCGATCTATTCTGCTTTGATAGTTTCCATGTGAGATGAATGAAGAGATACAGTGTGCACACCGATGAAGTCGATGTATCACCATCTGCCTGTTGTACTCGTTAAATACCCTTCAAAGTCATTCTATATTGTTACTGCGATCTTATATGCCACAACCGTATGCGTGTCAGAAGCTAGGATGCAGATTTTCAGTGTAAACAGAATCGCGGTCAAAGTTTCATTTTCTGTCTGTTGTGTGCGTTATAGCCGCTTCTATGTCATCTCATATGGTCTATGCGATCTATTCTGTTCCAGAGGTATCCATGTGGGATGATAGAATGGAGATACAGTGTCCGCAACGATGAAGTCTATGTATCTTCATTTGCCGGTTGTACTCGTTATATACCCTACAGAGTCTTTTTATATGGTCAATGAGATGGTATCTGCCCCAACGGTGTACATGTCAGAAGCTTGAATGCAGGCCCTAGAGTGAACATAGTCGAAGTCGAAGTTTCTAGGTCGGCCTGTTATGTGCGTTACACCCGCTTGAATGTCGTTTGATATGGTCCTTGTCAACATATTTGCTTCAATAGTATCATTGTGGAATGATAGAATACTGAGATACAGTGTGCTCACCAATGATGTCGTTGTATCTTATTTCGCCTGTTATACTCGTAATTTTCCTTTCAAAGTCGTATTTTAGGGTCAGTGCAATAGTATGCAAGTCAGATACTAGAATAAAGAGTTACAGCGTTATTATACTCGGAGTTCTTTATCCTGGATGTTGTGATCGTGAGAATCGCTACGAAGTCGTCTAATATGTTTCTTGCGATCTATTCTGCACCAATAGTAATCATGTGAGATGATAGAAAAGAGAGATACAGTGTGCACACCGATGAAATCGATGTATTCTTACATATCCTCCAGAGTCATCCTATATGGTCAGTGAGATGGTATCTGCCACAACTGTATGCATATCAGACGCTAGAAAGCAGAGTCCCAGTGAAAACATAGTCGAAGTTGAAGTGTTATTATCTGTCTGTTGTGTTATACTCGCTTCGATGTCGTTCTATATGGTCTTTGCGTTCTATTCTGCTACGAATTATCTATGTGAAATTATAGAAAAGAGAGAAACAGTGTGCTCACCGATGAAGTCGATGTATCCTGATTTGCCTGTTGTACTCGTTAAATACCCTTCAAAGTCATACTATATGGTCAGGGCGATCTTATATGCCGCAACTGTATGCATGTCAGGAGCTAGAATGCAAATTTCCAGTGTAAACAAAGTCGCAGTCAAAGTTTCACTCTCTGTCTGTTGTGTGTGTTATACCAGCTTCTATGTCGTCTCATATGGTCTATGCGATCTATTTAGTTCTGAAGGTATTCATGGGAATGAAGAGATACAGTGTGCGAGTCGATGTATCTTCATTTGCCTGTTGTACTCGTTATATACCCTACAGAGTCAACTTATATATGATCAGTAGGATGGTATCTGCCCCAACTGTATGCATGCCAGAAGCTAGGAAGCAGAGTCCCAGTGTGAACATAGTCAAAGTCAAAGTTTCATTTTCTGCCTGTTGTGTGAGTTATACTTGCTTTGATGTTGTCTTATATGGTGATCGCGATCAATTTTGCTCCAATATTATACATGTGGGTTGATAGAATAGAGAGATACAGTGTGCACACCGATTGAGTTGATGTATCTTTATTTGCCTGTTGTACTCGTTACAAATCCTCCAGAGTCATCCTATATGGTCAGTGAAATGGTATCTGCCATAACTGTATGCATGTCAGGAGCTTTAATGCAGAGACATAGTGTAAACATAGTCGAAGTCGAAGTTTCATTTTCTGTCTGTTGTGTGCGTCTCATCTGCTCCGATGTCATCTTATATGGTGTTTGCGATCTATTCTGCTCCGGAAGTATCCATGTGCGATGATAGAATAGAGAGATAAAGTGTGCACACCGATGAAATCGATGTATCCTCATTTGCCTGTTATACTCGTTAAATACCCTCCAGAGTCTTTCTACATAATCGGTGCGATCTCATCTGCTCCAACTGTATGCATGTCAGGAGCTTGAATGCCGGTCCCAGTGTGAACATAGTCGAAGTTTCTTGTTCGGCCTGTTATGTGCGTTATATCCGCTTGAATGTCGTGTTATATGGTCTTTGTCAACTTATCCGCTTAATAGTATCATTGTGGGATGATAGAATGCAGTGATACAGTGTGCTCACCAATGAAGGCGTTGTATCTACATTCGCCAGTTGTATCCGTTATATACTATTCAAAGTCGTCTGACATGGTCAGTGCAATAGTACGCAAGTCAGATACTGGAAAACAGAGTTAAAGCGTGAAAATATTCAGAGTTCCTCATCCTGGATGTTGCGATCGTTTAAATCGCTTCGATGTCGTCTCCCCGATAGCACACACTCGCCTAAGGTCATCCTCAATGTGTCGCCAAACGCCTGGAGAGGACGTTCTATTTTCTACAACCTAAGAACATCATCAGGCGTAAATTTAGCGCTGTAATTGTCCTAAATGAGTTCTTTCAGTGACAGCCTGAGGATGTAGAGAATTCCGTGCCAACGGACGTCTTCAGATGACATTCCATGAAATAACGTGTCATCGAAGACAAAAGGAATAAAAAGAAGAACTAGAATTGAGGTTATGTCTCATGATAGTCATGATTTGTTCAAGATACATCATAATATATTAATGATTATATCAAAATTATTAGAGTATTCATTGAATACTTTCATCATATTTCTATTTCACAAAATGATTGCGAGAAGAACTTATTGCACAGAATTAAAAGATAACAATAACAAAAGGATGATAATCTCTGTTGATGACATTTCTCTCAGGTAGCAAGAAACAATGGTGGGTAAATACTAAATAGAATCATTGATAGTACCGGACATGAAATATTGATACATTCATATACATTATTTATTGTTTCAGGAGGTTATTGAGAACACAAACTTGATGATATCATCATAGCAAACATGTTTTATTCCAAGATAGCTTTGCTTCTTCGGAATCTATAAAATATTGTATGGAAGCTTGAACTTTCAGTATGAATTCAATAAAGGTAGGTACCTGAATCAAATCATTGATACCTATAGTAGGTACTGGACATGAAATGTTAATAGGTTAATTATTTGTTTCAGATGAAGTTATTGAGAACACAGGATTGATGATGTCATCAGAGCAGAGATGTTTCATTCCAAGATATTTTGGCTTCTTCGAAATCTATGTGAGATTGCCTATGCATGTTTGCACTTTCAGTATATTCAATAAAGGTAGGTACCTAAATCAAATCATTGATATAGTAGGGACTGGAACATGAAATATTAATAGGTACATTATTTGTTTCAGGAGGTTATTGATAACACAAAATGATGATATCATCAGAGCAGAGATATTTTATTCCAAGATATTTTGGCTTCCTTGGAAATTATGAAAGATTGTACATATGCAGACTTGAACTTTCAGTAGATTCAATAATGGTTGGTACCTATAACTACATAAATCATATCATTGATAGTAAGTACTGGACATGAAATATTAATACATTGTTTGTTTCAGAAGGTTATGCAAAACACAAACCTGATGATATTTTCATTCCAAGATAGTTTTGCTTCTTCAGAATCTATAAAATATTGCATGAAGGCTTCAACTTCCAGTTGATTATTCTGCATCAGGAATGTCCAGAGTTCAGAAATCAAAAACAACATGAAGAAATATAACTATCAATAGGCAATAACTTCTAGTAGTGCTCAACAAGAAGCTGAAATACATTTCTTTGAGAAGGAAATTGAAAATTTTCAGAATAAGTTATAAATAATAGAATGTAAGTTTTTCATTTGGTTTTTCATTTGAACCTATTATGAATAGAGGGAAATTTTGCAAATATCATGAGATCCATATTATTTTGAAGAAATTATCATTTGCATAATACAAGGTGAGTCAATAGTGTGTTATCCTTGTATATTAGCCAAACCATCAGATAAATAGAGAAAATTAAAGTATAACAGTAATAGGGTTTCATGAGAACTTTCATATTAAATTGTTTTCATATATATCTGTAGGGTCTCGAATTCCAAGATATATTGACTGATGATTGTTTTTTTCCAAATGGGACACCCTGTATACTATTGCATTTTTAGGTTCTTCCTGAAGAGCTGATTTCATCAATGTATCACATATCCTTATAAACTTTCGATTTACTATCTACTGACATTCAATCGGAACAAATAGAGGGTGGGTTAACATTCAGAATACTGATCAGCTTATTGTATCTGTTCCAAATGAATATCAGTAGATAGCTTATCAAAAGTTATGACAGGGACATGTGAGCCGTTTTGACCATTAATGAATAGTTTCGACACAAAAAATCCTACATTTGAAAAATCTCAATTGTCAACACCCTATATCTCTGTAATAATTCCCACTAGACACCAAGTGTGATGCATTGATGGAATCAACTCTTCAGGGAAAACTCAAAAATGCAATAATATACAAGGTGTTTCATTGAAAAAAACCAATCATCAACCGATATCTTGGAATTCGAACACCCTATAGATATGAAAACAACTTCAGATGATTGTTCTTATGAAACCCTATCACTGTTGTACTTGAATTTTCATTTTATATATCTGACGGTTTGGCTAATATCGGAGGAGAACACACTATGGTGACTCATTCTGTATACGAATAATATTCTCCCATAAATCTTTAACCTCCTTGAAACATCATCAAAAACCGCCTCAAGTTGTTACCATGATGTCCTGAGGTTGTCTCAAAAGATTTTATAGGGATGTTCTGAGACGTTATTAGAATGTAGAGAATGGTAACAGGAGGACGTCTTGAGAATGTCCTCAGGCTTGCTCTCGACGTCCTGAGGACATGATTGTGAACGGCTCAGAAGGGCCTCAAAAGGAATTTGTGCTATCTGGGCTTATATGGTCTTCGCGATCTATTCTGCTCCAATAGTATTCATGTGAGTTGATAGAATGGTGTGCACACCGATGAAGTCGATGTATCCTCATCTGCCTGTTGTACTCGTTGAATACCTTCGAAGTCATTCTATATGGTCGGTGCGATCTTATATGCTCCATCTGTATGCATGTTAGAAGCCAGAATGCAGGTCCCAGTGTGAACGTAGTAAAAACGAAGTTTCTTTTTCTGCTTTTTGGGTGCGTTATACCCTCTTCTATGTCGTCTCATATGCTCTATGCGATCTATTCTGCTCCAATAGTATCCATGTGAGATGATCGAATAGAGTGATACAGTGTGCACACCAATGAAGTTGATGTATCTTCAATTGCCTGTTGTAGTCGTTATATATTCTTCTGAGTCTTCTTATATGGTCAGTGCGATCGTATCTGCTCCAACTGTATGTATATCAGATGCTAAAATGCAGAGTCACACTGTGAACATAGTCGTAGAAGGTTCTTGTTCTGTCTGTTGTGCGCGTTTCACCCGCTTCAATATTCTGTTATATGGTCTTTGCGATCAATTCTGTTCCGAAAGTATTTATTTGAGATGATAGAATGAAGAGATACAATGTGTCAACCTATATGGTCAGTAAGATCCTATCTGCCCAACTGTATGCATGTCAGAAGCTAGAATGCAGAGTCCCAGTGTAAACATAGTCGAAGTCGAAGTTCCATTTTTTGCCTTTTGTGCGAAATATTTCTGCTTCGATGTCGTCTTATATGGTTTCTGCGATCTATTCTGCTCCAATAGTATAAATACATATGGGATGATTGAATAGAGAGATACAGTGTGCACACCGATGAAGTCGATGTATACTTATTTGCCCGTTGTACTCGTTACATCCTTTCCAGAGTCATCCTATATGGTCAGTGAGATGGTATCTGCCCCAACTGTATGCATGTCAGAAGCTAGAAAGTAGAGTCCCAGTGTGAACATAGTCGAAGTCGAAGTTTTATTTTCTATCTGTTGTGTGCGTGATACCCGCTTCGATGTCGTCTTATATGGTCTTTGCGATCTATTCTGCTCCAAAGTAATCATGTGAGATTATTGAACAGAGAGATCTTATCTGCCTCAACTGTACGCATGTCATAAGGTAGAATGCAGTCCCCAGTGTGAACATAGTCATAGATGAAGTTTCTTGTTCGGCCTGTAATTTGTCAACTTATCTGCTTCAATAGTATCATTGTGGGATGATAGAATACAGAGAGATGTGCTTACCAATGAATTCGTTGTATCTTCATTCGCCTGATGTTCTCGTTATATACCTTTCAAAGCTGTCTCTCATGGTCAGTGTAATAGTATGCAAGTAGGATACTTGAATGTAGACTCACAGTGTGAACATACTCGAAGTCTCTCATTCTGGATGTTGTGATCGTTAGAATAACTTCGGTATCGTCTCATATGGTCTTTGCGATCTATTCTGCTTTGATAGTTACCATGTGAGATGAATGAAGAGATACAGTGTGCACACCGATGCAGTCGATGTATCCCCATCTGCCTGTTGTACTCGTCAAATACCCTTCAAAGTCATTCTATATGGTCAGTGCGATCTTATATGCCACAACTGTATGCATGTCAGGAGCTAGGATGCAGATTTCCAGTGTAAACAGAATCGCGGTCAAAGTTTCATTTTCTGTCTGTTGTGTGCGTTATAGCCGCTTCTATGTCATCTCATATGGTCTATGCGATCTATTCTGTTCCAGAGGTATCCATGTGGGATGATAGAATGGAGATACAGTGTCCGCACCGATGAAGTCGATGTATCATCATTTGCCGGTTGTACTCGTTATATACCCTACAGAGTCTTTTTATATGGTCAATAAGATGGTATCTGCCCCAACTGTGTACATATCAGAAGCTTGAATGCAGGCCCCAGAGTTAACATAGTCGAAGTCAAAGTTTCTTGTTCGGCCTGTTATGTGCGTTACACCCGCTTGAATGTCGTTTTATATGGTCCTTGTCAACATATTTGCTTCAATAGTATCATTGTGGAATGATAGAATACTGAGATATAGTGTGCTCACCAATGATGTCGTTGTATCTTATTTCGCCTGTTATACTCGTAATATACCTTTCCAAGTCGTCTTTTATGGTCAGTGCAATAGTATGCAAGTCAGATACTAGAATGTAGAGTTACAGCGTTATTATACTCGGAGTTCTTTATCCTGGATGTTGTGATCGTGAAAATCGCTACGAAGTCGTCTCATATGTTCTTAGCGATCTATTCTGCACCAATAGTAATCATGTGAGATGATAGAAAAGAGAGATACAGTGTGCACACCGATGAAATCGATGTATTCTTACATATCCTCCAGAGTCATCCTATGTGGTCAGTGAGATGGTATCTGCCACAACTGTATGCATATCAGAAGCTAGAAAGCAGAGTCCCAGTAAAGTCATAGTCGAAGTTGAAGTGTTATCATCTGTCTGTTGTGTGCGTTATACTCGCTTGGATGTCGTTTTATATGGTCTTTGCGTTCTATTCTGCTACGGAGTATCCATGTGAGATTATAGGAAAGAGAGAAACGGTTTGCTCACCGATGAAGTCGATGTATCCTGATTTGCCTGTTGTACTCGTTAAATACCCTCCAAAGTCATACTATATGGTCAGGGCGATCTTATATGCCGCAACTGTATGCATGTCAGGAGCTAGAATGCAAATTTCCAGTGTAAACAAAGTCGCAGTCGAAGTTTCACTTTCTGTCTGTTGTGTGTGTTATACCAGCTTCTATGTCGTCTTATATGGTCTATGCGATCTATTTAGTTCTGAAGGTATCCATGTGGGATGATAGAATGAAGAGATACAGTGTGCGAGTCGATGTATCTTCATTTGCCTGTTGTACTCGTTATATACCCTACAGAGTCAACTTATATATGATCAGTAGGATGGTATCTGCCCCAACTGTATGCATGCCAGAAGCTAGGAAGCAGAGTCCCAGTGTGAACATAGTCGTAGTCCAAGTTTCATTTTCTGCCTGTTGTGTGAGTTATACTTGCTTTGATGTCGTCTTATATGGTGATCGCGATCAATTCCGCTCCAATATCATACATGTGAATTGATAGAATAGAGAGATACAGTGTGCACACCGATTGAGTTGATGTATCCTTATTTGCCTGTTGTACTCGTTACATATCCTCCAGAGTCATTCTATATGGTCAGTTAGATTGTATCTGCCATAACTGTATGCATGTCAGGAGCTTTAATGCAGAGACATAGTGTAAACATAGTCGAAGTCGAAGTTTTATTTTCTGTCTGTTGTGTGCGTCTCATTTGCTCCGATGTCATCTTATATGTTGTTTGCGATCTATCCTGCTCCGAAAGTATTCATGTGCGATGATGGAATAGAGAGATAAAGTGTGCACACCGATGAAATCGATGTATCCCCATTTGCCTGTTATACTCATTAAATACCCTCCAAAGTATTTCTACATGGTCGGTGCGATCCCATCTGCCCCAACTGTATGCTTGTCAGGAGCTTGAATGCCGGTATCAGTGTGAACATAGTCGAAGTTTCTTGTTCGGCCTGTTATGTGCGTCATACCTGCTTGAATGTCATGTTATATGGTCTTTGTCAACTTATCCGCTTAATAGTATCATTGTGGTATGATAGAATGCAGAGATACAGTGTGCTCACCAATGAAGTCGTTGTATCTACATTCGCCTGTTGTACTCGTTATATACCAATCAAAGTCGTCTTACATGGTCAGTGCAATAGTATGCAAGTCAGATACCAGGATGTAGAGTTACAGCGTGAAAATATTCAAAGTTCCTCATCCTGGATGTTGCGATCGTTTAAATCTCTTCGGTGACGTCTAATATGGTCTTCGCGATCTTTTCTGCTCCAATAGTATTCCTGTGAGTTGATAGAATGGTGTGCACACCGATGAAGTCGATGTATCCTCATCTGCCTGTTGTACTCGTTGAATGCCCTTCGAAGTCATTCTATATGGTCGGTGCGATCTTATATGCTTCATCTGTATGCATGTTAGAAGCCAGAATGCAGGTCCCAGTGTAAACGTAGTCAAAAACGAAGTTCCTTCTTCTGCCTTTTGGGTGCGTTTTACCCTCTTCTATGTCGTCTCATATGCTCTATGCGATCTATTCTGCTTCATTTGTATCCATGTGAGATTATCGAATAGAGAGATACAGTGTGCACACCAATGTAGTTGATGTATCTTCAATTGCCTGTTGCAGTCGTTATATATTCATCTGAGTCTTCTTATATGGTCAGAGCGATCGTATCAGCTCCAACTGTATGTATATCAGATGCTAGAATGCAGAATCACACTGTGAACATAGTCGTAGAAGGTTCTTGTTCTGTCTGTTGTGCGCGTTTTACCCGCTTCAATATTCTGTTATATGGTCTTTGCGATCAATTCTGTTCCGAAAGTATCCATTCAAGATTATAGAATGTAGAGATACAGTGTGTCAACCTATATGGTCAGTGAGATCGTATCTGCCCAACTGTATGCATGTCAGAAGCTAGAATGCAGAGTCCCAGTGTGAACATAGTCGAAGTCGAAGTTTCATTTTCTGCCTTTTGTGCGGAATATTTTTGCTTCGATGTCGTCTATGGTGTTGACGATCTATTCTGCTCCAATAGTATATATACATATGGAATGATTGAACAGAGAGATACAATGTGCACACCGATGAAGACGATGTATTCTTATTTGCCCGTTGTACTTGTTACATACCCTCCTAGTCATCCTATATGGTCAGTGAGATGGTTTCTGTCCCAACTGTATGCATGTCAGAAGCTAGAAAGCAGAGTCCCAGTGTAAACATAGTCGAAGTCGAAGTTTTATTTTCTGTCTGTTGTGTGCGTGATACCCGCTTCGATGTCGTCTTATATGGTCTTTGCGATCTATTCTGCTCCAAAGTAATCATGTGAGATTATAGAACAGAGAGATACAGTGTGCACACCGATGAAGTCGATGTTTCCTCATGAGCCTGTTGTACTCGTTAAATACCCTTCAAAGTCATCGTATATGGTCGGTGCGAACTTATCTGCCCCAAGTGTATGCATGTCAGAAGCTAGAATGTAGGCCCCAGAGTGAACATAGTCGGAAACGAAGTTCCTTTTTCTGTCCCATGTGTGCGTTATCAATGCTTTTATGTCGTCTCATATGGTCTTTGCGATCTATACTGCTTCAAAGTAATCATGTGAGATTATAGAACAGAGAGAAACAGTGTGCACACCGATGAAGTCGATGTATCTCCATCTGCCTGATGTACTCGTTGAATACCCTTCAAAGTCATTCAATATGGTCGATGCGATTTCATCTGCCCCAAGTGTATGCATGTCAGAAGCTAGAATGTTGGTCCCAGAGTAAACATAGTCGAAGTCGAAGTTTCTTGTTTAGATTGTTATATGCGTTATACCTGCTTGAATGTCGACTAATATGGTCTTTTGTCAACATATTTGCTTCAATAGTATCATTGTGGGATGATGAACTACTGGGATACAGTTTGCTCACCAATGATGTCGTTGTATCTTCATTCGCCTGTTGTACTCGTTATATTCCTTTCAAAGTCGACTCTTATGGTCAGTGCAATTGTATGAAAGTCAGATACTTGAATGTAGTTACAGTGTGAACATACTAGAAGTTTCTTATTCTGGATGTTGTTATCGTTGGAATCGCTTCGATGTCATCTCATTTGGTCTATGCGATCTATTCTGCTCCAATAGTATCCATGTGAGATGATAAAATAGAGACATACAGAGTTCGCACCGATGAAGTCGAAGTATCTTCATTTGCCGGTTGTACTCGTTATATACCACACACAGTCAACTTATATGGTCAGTGAGATGGTATCTGCCCCAACTGTATGCATGTTAGAAGCAAGAAAGCAAAGTCCCAGTGTGAAAATAGTCGAAGTTTTATTCTCTGCCTGTTGTGTGAGTTATACTTGCTTCGATGTCGTCTCATATGGTCTATGCGATCTATTCTGCTCCAATAGTATCAATGTGAGATGATCGAATAGAGAGATACAGTGTGCACACCAATGAAGTTGATGTATCTTCATTTGCCTGTTGTAGTCGTTATATATTTTTCTGAGTCTCCTTATATGGTCAGAGCGATCGTAACTGCTCCAACTGTATGTATATCAGATGGTAGAATGCAGAGTCACACTGTAAACATAGTCGTAGAAGGTTCTTGTTCCGTCTGTTGTGCGCGTTCTACCCGCTTCAATAACCTGTTATATGGTCTTTGCGATCAATTCTGTTCCGAAAGTATCCATGTGACATGATAGAATGGATAGATTCAGTGTGTCAACCTATATGATCAGTAAGATCGTATCTGTCCAACTGTATGCATGTCAGAAGCTAAAATGCAAAGTCCCAGTGTAAACATAGTCGAAGTCGAAGTTTCTGCCTTTTGTGCGACATATTTCTGCTTCCATGTCGTCTTATATGGTGTTTGCGATCTATTCTGCACCAATGGTATATATACATATAGGATGATTGAATAGAGGGATACAATGTGCACACCGATGAAGTCGATGTATTCTTATGTGCTTGTTGTACTCGTTACATACCCTCCAGAGTCATCCTATAAGGTCAGTGAGATGGTATCTGTCCCAACTGTATGCATGTCAGAAGCTAGAAAGCAGAGTCCCAATGTAAACAGAGTCGAAGTCGAAGTTTTATTTTCTGTCTGTTGTGTGCGTTATACCCGCTTCGATGTCGTCTCATATGGTCTCTGCGATCTATTCTGCTCCATAGTGATCATGTGAGATTATAGAAAAGAGAGATACAGTGTGCACACCGATGAAGTCGATGTATCCTCATTTGCCTGTTTCACTTGTAAAATACCCTTCAAGTCATCGTATATGGTCGGTGCGAACTTATCTGCCCCAAGTGTATGCATGTCAGAAGCTAGAATGCAGGCCCCAGAGTGAACATAGTCGAAGTCAAAGTTTTTTGTTCGGCCTGTTATATGCGTTATACCCGCTCGAATGTCGTCTAATATGGTCTTTGTGGAAGGATAAGTTTATCCGCTTCAATAGTATCATTGTAGGATGATAGAATACTGAGATGAAGTGTGCTCACCAATTATGTCGTTCTATCTTCATTCGCCTGTTGTACTAGTTATGAACCTTTCGAAGTCGTCTTTTAAGGTCAAAGCAATAGTATGCAAGTCAGATCAATAGATACTGAAATGTAGAGTTACAGCGTTAACATACTCGGAGTTTCTGATCCTGGATGTTGATATCGTTGATATCGCGATAGTATGCAAGTGGAATACTTGAATGTAGAGTTACAGTATAAACATACTCGAAGTTTCTCATTCTGGATAATGTGATCGTCAAAATATCTTCGATGTCGTCTTATATGGTCTCTGCGATCTATTCTGCTTTGATAGTTTTCATGTGAGTTGAATGAAGACATACAGTGTGCACACCGATGAAGTCGATGTATCCTCATCTGCCTGTTGTACTCGTTGAATACCCCTCAAAGTCATTCTATATGGTCAGTGCGATCTGCAGTGCAACTATATGCATGTCAGGAGCTAGAATGCAGATTACCAGTGTAAACAGAATCGCAGTCAAAGTTTCATTTTCTGTCTGTTGTTTGCATTATACACGTTTCCATTACATCTCATATGGTCTATGCGATCAAATCTGTTCCAGAAGTATCTATTTGGGATGATAGAATGAAGAGATACAGTGTCCGCACCGATGAAGTCGATGTATCTTCATTTGCCTGTTGTTCTCGTTATATATCCTACAGAGTCATTTCATATAGTCAGTAAGATGGTATCTGCCCCAACTGTATGCATGCCAGAAGCTTGAATGCAGCCCCCAGAGTAAACATAGTCGAAGTCGAAGTTTCTTGTTCGGCCTGTTATGTGCGTTATACCCGCTTGAATGTCGTTTTTGATGGTCCTTGGCAACATATTTGCTTCAATAGTATCATTGTGGAATGATAGAATACTGAGATACAGTGTGCTCACCGATGATGTCGTTAAATTTTAGTTCGCCTGTTGTACTCGTTATATACCTTTCAAAGTCGTCTTTTATGATCAGTGCAATAGTAGGTATGCAAGTCAGATACTAGAATGTGGAGGGAAAACATACTCGGAGTTTCTTATCCTGGATGTTGTGATCGTTAGAATCTCTACGAAGTCGTCTCATATGGTCTTTGCGATCTATTCGGCACCAATAGTAATCATATGAGATGATAGATAAGAGAAATACAGTGTGCACACTGATGAAATCGATGTATTCTCACATATCCTCCAGAGTCATCCTATATGGTCAGTGAGATGGTATCTGCTACAACTGTATGCATATCAGAAGCTAGAAAGCAGAGTTCCAGTGTAAACATAGTCAAAGTCGAAGTGTTATGTCCTGTCTGTTCTAAGCGTTATACCGTTACCACCGATACAACAAGGCCTGCATGCTCCGGGGGTGACGTCACTTAGTCAGGCCTAACCAGCAGCTCGAAACGACAAGCGCTTATAGCGCTATAAGGCGACCGCATATTTCGATTTCAGTTTTAGATCATCATTGAGCCGATTTTGCTGTTTTTTAAAGGGCTTCCGGTTAAAAAAGGATGCCAGTCGTCAACTGAGCCCTTCTTCGCACTTCATTCGATTTTATTATGGAAAAACGAAGTTTTAAACCAAATTCAAGGTAATAATACAAATATCCACCTACAGCAACCCATTCGAATTAAATATATTGGCAAAAATTGTGGTGGAGGTGAACTTCACACCTACTTCTACAGGGCCCGCAGAACATAAACCTATCGTGAGATTGATCGAAAGAAAGTTGTGGAAAATGTATTTTATTTTGATTGACATGCCGTTTGTAACAATTACCTATATTTATCTTGGAGAATTCCTATAACCAGTGAGTGTTTTCAATTTTCTGTTGTTGGATTTTTCACCCAAGTGAATCGTTACACTTGAAACCGTGATTTTCAAGGATAAAACTGCATTTATCATGCGATGGTTTTTTTTTTGAAAATTTTTCTCGGTACCCACGTATTTTTGTCTGATAAACCAAATTTTATAATGAAAATGTGGAAAAAACACTATTTATTGAGATATTGCAAGAAAAAGTTCGAAATTTCGCCGTCTTCCTCCCCTTGTGTTGGGGGCATTTGAAGCTACTTGCTCTTATTTTGTCATTGGACACTTCATATACTCATGATGTACTTCGATGGCACATTTCCATATGGAAAATTCAACAGGAAATATGATTCTTATGGCGAGTTTTTCATATTTAGTGAACAAGCATTCCAGATGACGACCACTTAATCAATAGTCAATCAAAATACGAGATGTCAAATGTCAATAGATTGCTTTCGAATGACATTACACACACTATAATTTTGAATGATATTCTTCCTTCTTTTCACTAAATTTGAATTAATCTCAAGAAAATTATATTTATAGTTGAATTATATATAAATTGTCCAATATGATGAAAAAAGACGGTAAATTTGTTCTGAATGCCATCCAGAAGACAGGTGAAAAAGAAGGTGGAATTTTGAACTTTTCAGTCGAATATCTTTATGATAAATATCATGATGAATGCAGTTTTACCTTTTTGAAGTGTTTGTAGTTCATGTTGATATGATTGTTGCAATTCGATCATTGGAATGAACTCTGCATTCATTGCCACGAGGCAAATGACCATTTTCAGAAAAAAATTTGAGAATGAGAGTTGAGAATGCCCGTTTATTATGAACACTCAAGAAAATTTCCTCGAATTCAGAGATGATTTTGTTGACTATAATATACGAATAAAAAACTAACTGCACAATCGAAGCTTTTCTATTTTTCCTCTACTCATACTTTTTATGAGAGAGTAATAATTGTCTTCTATTATTAGTTCATCATTATAAATTAAGCTCTAACATACGTGAATCACCGATGGATTAACACGAACTGACGCGTTAGTCGACAAGCGATAAAATAAAACACTGGCCTCACTTGTCGACGTCACGAGCTGTTTACGTCAGAGTCTGCTGGCCTTGTTGTATCGGTGGTTACGGTTATACCCGCTTCGATGTCGTTTTATATGGTCTTCGCGTTCTATTCTGCTACAAAGTATTCATGTGAGATTATAGAAAAGAGAGAAGCAGTGTGCACACCGATGAAGTCGATGTATCCTCTTTGCCTGTTGTACTCGTGCAATACCATTCAAAGTCATTCTATATCGTCAGTGCGATCTTTTATGCCGCAACTGTATGCTTGTCAGGAGCTAGAATGCAAATTTCCAGTGTGAACAAAGTCGCAGTCGAAGTTTCACTTTCTGTCTGTTGTGTGCGTTATACCAGCTTCTATGTCGTACGAAGGCGCTGAAGGGCCACCTATACTTTTTTCCTTTTGAATCCCGACTTCAAAGTCGGGGGTCCGAGATTGAAGTCGGGGGTCCGACTTCAAAGTCGGGGGTCCGAGATTAAAGTCGCGGGTCCGACTTGAAAGTCGGGGGTCCGACTTTATAGTCGGGATTCCGAAACTGAAGTCAAAAGCCAAATTATATTGGTTCAATATGTGGACAGAAATCAATAATTTCCATTGTCACTCATCAGTTTGTTCTCTGAATTCTTGTTAATAACCTTCATCTGTGACTATGGATGATACTGCAACAGTAAGTATTCCGTAGTTTGTATTGTTTATAAGTAATATATAACATTTTCAAGTAGGAAAAAACAACAGAACAATCAGTAGATCAGTATTTTTCGCTGGGATTTCAGCATGAAGAAATAATTGATTGATTGAGACTTCTCCACAATAAATGTATTTCAGTACGTACACTCAAACGGATATTAGCTAAACTCAACCTATATAGGCAAAAACATCTCTCCAATATTGGAGATGTTGTTAAATTTATGGAAAACGATATCCTGAAATCCTCTCAGCTCCATGTATATAGGTAGTTTCACCTCGAATGTCTACGAAATAATTTAACAGTAACACAGACAATAGTCCGAGAATTATTGTGGTACTACGATCCGCAAGGAGTAGAAATTCGAAAGCGAAAAAGACTAAGACGAAGGCAATATTCCAATAAAGGACCAAATTATATGTGGCACATGGATTCCTACGATGAGCTCAAGCCATACGGATTATGCATAAACGGTTGTATTGATGGGTTCTCAAGACAAATAATTTTGCTTCGGGTTAGACACACATCTAGTGATTTTAAGGTTGGAAACTATTTTATTTCTTATAGATATTTAAATGATTTTGTTTCGTAATTCATTTATTTTAACGTATATTTATTCATATAAATGATCCCAAGTTGCACACAGATATTGGGACAATCGGGTCGATTCTGTTTGCAAATAGCAATATGGTTGTAGAGATGATATTGCTATCATAGCAAGATTTGAAAAAGTGGAATTCTGATCATCGATTTTTGGCAATATGATCTGTCAATTTCAATGACATCTGGTCAGCTTTCTTGCTATCCAGGCAACATAAATTTTGTGCTTGCTATCTTATAACAAGGTAGTGGATTCTTTGTTCTGTATGATAATTCAGAAAATAGTGGATTAAAAACATATGAGTTCAGTAGTGTCACAGACTACTCGAAAACCTTTCCTCGAAGTTCCAATTCGTAGAAGAAATATTGAAAAACTTAGAATGGTGATTACAAACATATAGGATGGGTTCACTACCGTGACTAACTACTTGAAAACCTTTTCTTGAAGTTCCAATTTGTAGAGGAAATATGAGACTACAATTTCGGCATATCAGAGAAATTTCAGTTGCCTGATGGATAGTTCATCAAGCTATTTTGCTAGAATATTAAAAAAAAAACACGATTTGTTTCATCCGGCTTTTAGTTTTTTCCAATTTCGGGGACATGATTGATTACTTGCACCAGTCGCACAACGACGACCAGATTCAGCAAATACAAAATCTCTGGATTTGAACATGATTTTGTTAAATGTCAGTGCAGGGCTGACTAATTTGAGAGGTTAGATAATCATGAATCCATGAAATAATGGCAAAATCGATACCCAACACTCAAACAATGAGTTGAAAACAGTGTTGTCAGCTTAAAAATTCTCAATTTTTCAACAGTATTGCTATCACTTGAACTTATAACCAGTCTTGCAGTTACTCTGCAAACAGAATACAGAACTTCATAGCAATATTGTTATATGTTATGATCATAACAATATTATTATCTTAGCGATGTTATATCAAGATCAGAACAGAATCGACCCAAATATCGGTGCAATATTACGAAAATACCGCCAAAATATTGTGAACGTCATATTGGCGAGAAATAAAAAGTGAACATTTGGCGATATCGGTGCTAATCTAGTTGGAAAAATTGGCGTATTGAAAGTCACCTTGTTGATCATGGGTAACCTCTACGCCAGGTGAGTTTGCCTCTCATTCGTCTCGAGCCAATATCCATATTCTCTCGTCTGACCGGCACTGATCGAAATGCCGATATGGATTCATCTTCACAACAATATGTTACCGATATGCAATGGATTTCGGAAATAAAATATGGTTTTTCTTCTCTATGCCACCAATATCAAGAAAAATATTGAATGGCCGATATAGATATTCATCTTTGAAACAATATGCATTCAATATCATTCGCATGATATTGTTGGAACGATATCAATCAATATTGGTGAATATAATGTTTCAAATATTGTTGAAACAATATTCAACCAATGTGCAGTCGAACTCGATTATACAATACAGCATTACCACTTCAGAATCGACATGGGGATAATGATCAAATCGCAATATTGGTCAGAATTTGTTGAAAACTATATGTATACAATGTTGTTATACTGACATTAGTGAAATAATAATATATAACATTCATCAAATATATGTTTTTTCATATATTGTAAACAAAGTTTTCAACCAATATTGCTAGCTATTGTAGCTGACAATCCACATTTAGCTCAGGTTGAACCAATATTCCACCAATATTATCATTCCAATATTGTATTTTCAATAAACTCCTATATTGAAACAATATTATTTTTACATCTACATACAATATATTCATTATTATATCGGTCCAATTTAAAATCGGGATTCACCCAATTTGATGTGCTACCTGGGATACCTACCTTTGTGAATTCTTTTTATTCACAGGTCATTGTTGGCTATTACTTGGACGCCTCAAAGACTATTGGAGGGTATCCTATAACTCTTTGAAGCGATTTTGGCACCGAAAATGCATTGGTGGAAAGAATAGGTAGGTATTTATAGATAAGAGATATTTCTCTATTTTGCAGTCATATCTAATGAGAACAAGTTGGAAAAATACAATCTCTTTGAAATCAGGTGAATAACTAATGATGGAGAATGATATAAAAATATAACTTACCAATATATTCAGTATTAAAATGAAAACCAAAATCTATAGGAGAAGTATACCAATACATACAAACTCATGATCTTTCTAAGTTTTTCCTGTTGAATATACCGAGAAAGAATTATTGACTTTATCAGATAGGGGATGCGAATACTCAATGTATTTCTTTATATATGAACAGTGTGTCCACTTCAAAGACTTATCACCCCTGTGAAATCGTTATCATCTGATCGATTTCGAAATACTTTTTTTTTTATTTGAAGGGTAAGTATTCAAAAGGTCCATCAAACATCAAAGTAATTCTATTGTTGGACTGTTATCGTGGTCAACTGCGACCAATTTTATTGACCCATATTTCAGAAAGTACCTACTATCAGGGATTCGAAATGAAAAAGATTATGAATTCTGAATCAGGAGCACAGGAACACGAAATATGTACTGATTCTCATCATCATCAAGCACAAAGAGTGTCCAAAAAAACTGATTTCTATTTTTTCTAATACATATTGTTACGTTATTCGGGTGCAGAAGCGAACACGACACTATTTATTTTCGAACTGATTTATTCAAATTGAAGAAACACTAATTTATATCGAACTTATAACTACTATTTATGTAAAACGATTTATAACACGCGGTATATAACTGTCTCTCTGACACTCGCTGTTTTTGACTGACTGCCTCAGTTGTTCGGCCGTTTTATATATGAGAACACAGGCAGACTTTGGTTCGAGAACCTTCCCGAAATGATCTTCCGTCTCCTCCTTTTTGTTCTAGAAGCTCCTTAGAACCTCTCTCTCTAATTGTTCCATCGATTGTTTCCAATACATTCCAGAATCTTCTGTGACGTTCTTTGTCACTGCGGCATATATTGAGTGTTCGGAAATATGTTGGTGTATGTAGGAATCATTGAGAGGTAGGAGAGCAATCTGGGATGCGTGATACAGGATGATAGTTGTACTCCTGCCTCCAAGGGAAATATCATTACACTGCCCCCTCCCTAAAACGCATTCCTCCTGGAATGCACTCTGATCGTTATGAAGATAGGGACAACTGGTTTCATTTTTACAACGTGCAGTATGGTAGAAATAGCATGGCACTGTCTTCTCTCTTGGAGTTCGTTTGGAGTTCCAGCAGCATACCAGAATTTCAACTCCGGTGAATCTGAATAAAACCTCTAGCATGTTCCTTACAATTCTCCAATTCAAGCCATCCAATCCACACCCCAGCTTTGGAACAGCAATCTTCTGTATGTCCTTCTCGAGTATGGTGCTTCGCAAGTCGACTAGCGTCTCCCAGAGGTCCTTGTAAGTGGGTTTCTCAGAAGATCTTCCTTTCGTTATAAGATGAAACAGAGACCTTTTCCCTTCAGCGCTGATATCTTCCATTTCTAGTGCTCGACCGACGGAGGGACCTTGTTGATGAAGCTCCTCTAACTTCCCAAACTTCCTCATGAACTTGTTCGCTATTCCTTGAGACATCTGAAGATCATCGGCGACGCAGTGAGCTAGTGCGTATTCTACAGGAATGGCAAAAAGGTCGCGGTGCTCTTCCTTGGTGACGCCAAACCTTGCTTTTGATGAACCACTGTATGTCCCAATGAATTCGTCGAATGTAAGCTCCTTTCCTTCCGGACAAATTTGTTGAACTTGTTGATCTTGTGTTCCCTCGAATGGTGCAAGTCTGTTGAAATGAACGACTCTTGGTTTGCCACTGGGTTCTTTATTGATGCGGTATATGACATCGTTGATCTTCGTCTTGACGGTATAAGGTCCTTCCCAAGATCTCTGTAGTTTTGGACAAATACCTCGTTTCCTTTGTGGATTGTACAACCACACCAGGTCTCCTTCTGCGTATCCTGCACCCCCAGCTCTGATGTCGTACTGGTCTTTCATGCGATTGCTGACGATTTTCAGATTAGAACGAACCAATTCGTGAATATCGTTCATTTTTTTCATCAGATTCGTGACGTAATCTTTCCCCACTATGTCCTCACCAGGTCTACATCCGAAGACCAAGTCACATGGAAGCCTCATCTCTCGTCCAAATAGAACCTTCGCCGGAGTCTGTCCTTTAGATTCCTGTACCGCAGATCTATAGGCCATCAAGAAGAAAGGAAGATGTTGATCTCAGTCTTGTTGGTGTTGTTCAACGACTTTGCAGAGATACCTCCCTATGGTTCGGTTCATTCGCTCCACCATGCCATCTGACTGTGGATGCAATGAAGTTGTTCTTGTTTTCTTGATTCCCAACTTCTCGGTCATCTTCTTAAACACTTCACTCTTGAGGTTCCGGCCCTGATCAGAGTGAAGTTCCAATGACACTTCAAAACGACTGATGAGTTGATTCATCAGGACATCGGCGACAGTTACGGCTTCCTGGTTAGAAATCGCATACGCTTCCACTCACTTGGTGAGGTAGTCCATGCAGACAAGGATGTATTTATTTCCATTATCAGTCACTGGAAACGGCCCCGCAATATCCATAGCAATCCTCTCGAAAGGACTTCCGACATTGTACTGTCTCATGGGTGCCCTTGGTTCACGATGAGGCCCATTGCTGGCAAAACACACGGTGCATTTACGGTACCACTCCTTGACGTCGTCACTGCAGTTCACCCAGTAGAACCGCTCTCGTACCCGCTGCAGTGTCTTCCTCACTCCTAGATGTCCCCCTGAAGTTCCATCATGTACATATCCAAGTATTTCCGACACTCGGCTCCTAGGAATGACCAACTGCATTCGATTATTTGACCCATCATCGCTCTCGAGATTCCTCTTGAGCAGGTCATCTTCTAATACCAAGGAGTCCCACTGACTCCAGTACGCCTTCAAAGTCTGTGAAGATGGTGCTACTTCTTGCCAAGAAGGACGGCGATTCGCTTTCTTCCATTCTCGAAGCTTCCGAAGTTCTGGGTCCTTTTCTTGCTCTTGCTTGACTGCTGCAGGTAACCAATCTACATTGACAACGGTCGTTCTATAGAGGGCTGCTTCCTTATCCTCCGAACGACTACAATGTGGGCACTCAGGTGGACATGGCCTTCTGGACAATGCATCTGCATCTGAACCAATTCGTGAATATCGTTCATTTTTTTCATCAGATTCGTGACGTAATCTTTCCCCACTATGTCCTCACCAGGTCTACATCCGAAGACCAAGTCACATGGAAGCCTCATCTCTCGTCCAAATAGAACCTTCGCCGGAGTCTGTCCTTTAGATTCCTGTACCGCAGATCTATAGGCCATCAAGAAGAAAGGAAGATGTTGATCTCAGTCTTGTTGGTGTTGTTCAACGACTTTGCAGAGATACCTCCCTATGGTTCGGTTCATTCGCTCCACCATGCCATCTGACTGTGGATGCAATGAAGTTGTTCTTGTTTTCTTGATTCCTAACTTCTCGGTCATCTTCTTAAACACTTCACTCTTGAGGTTCCGGCCCTGATCAGAGTGAAGTTCCAATGGCACTTCAAAACGACTGATGAGTTGATTCATCAGGACATCGGCGACAGTTACGGCTTCCTGGTTAGAAATCGCATACGCTTCCACTCACTTGGTGAGGTAGTCCATGCAGACAAGGATGTATTTATTTCCATTATCAGTCACTGGAAACGGCCCCGCAATATCCATAGCAATCCTCTCGAAAGGACTTCCGACATTGTACTGTCTCATGGGTGCCCTTGGTTTACGATGAGGCCCATTGCTGGCAAAACACACGGTGGATTTACGGTACCACTCCTTGACGTCGTCACTGCAGTTCACCCAGTAGAACCGCTCTCGTACCCGCTGCAGTGTCTTCCTCACTCCTAGATGTCCCCCTGAAGTTCCATCATGTACATATCCAAGTACTTCCGACACTCGGCTCCTAGGAATGACCAACTGCATTCGATTATTTGACCCATCATCGCTCTCGAGATTCCTCTTGAGCAGGTCATCTTCTAATACCAAGGAGTCCCACTGACTCCAGTACGCCTTCAAAGTCTGTGAAGATGGTGCTACTTCTTGCCAAGAAGGACGGCGATTCGCTTTCTTCCATTCTCGAAGCTTCCGAAGTTCTGGGTCCTTTTCTTGCTCTTGCTTGACTGCTGCAGGTAACCAATCTACATTGACAACGGTCGTTCTATAGAGGGCTGCTTCCTTATCCCACAAACGACTACAATGTGGGCACTCAGGTGGACATGGCCTTCTGGACAATGCATCTGCATTCTTATGGCTCGTCCCCACTCGGTGTGCTATCTCGAAGTCATATTCTTGGAGCCTCTCGATCCAACGAGCTACTTCCTTCGGGGTTCTTGAAATTCAGGAGCCACTTCAATGCAGCGTGGTCCGTCCTGAGGAGGAATTTTCGCCCATAGAGGTACTTATAGAAATGCTTCACTGATTTCACCATGGCCAATAGTTCCCTCCTGGTAACGCAATAGTTTCGTTCTGCCTTCGATAGCAACTTACTGAAGTAACCGATGACTCGCTCTTGCCCATCTTGATACTGCGCAAGGACACCACCAATGCCGATATTACTGGCATCTGTGTCAAGAATAAATTGTCCTTGTGGAAGTGGATACCCAAGAATCGGTGTCGTGGTCAAGCATTCCTTCAGAGCATCAAAGGCGGCCTGACATTCTGGATCCCAGTGGAAGGGGCGTGCTTCCTTGGTGAGACGAGTCAGAGGCTTCGCGATATCCGGAAACATTCGAACGTAACGTCGATAATAAGTGCAGAGTCCAAGAAAGCTCCTGAGTTGATGCTTATCTGTTGGTACTGGCCATTGCTTCACTGCTCGTACTTTCTCAGGGTCGACTTCCACACCCTGCCTTCCTACAAAGTGTCCCAAGTAGTTAACCCGTTTCTGCAGCAGATGACTTTTCTTCAGATTGAGTGTGAGGTTTGCAGCCTGAAGTCTCTTGAAAACTTCCTCTAGGTTAACCAGATGTTCTTCAAGAGTTTTACCGATCACGATGATGTCATCCAAATGAACTAGGCATGTCTTCCAGGAGAGTCCCCTTAACACATTCTCCATGATTCGTTCGAAGGTAGCCGGAAAAGCATGACCTTGAAATGCCATAACCCAGTGCCAATGGTGAAAGCTGTCTTTTCCTCATCTGCCGGATCCATTTCCACCTGCCAATATCCACTTTTCAGGTCCAGAGTGGAGAGAAGATTCGATTTCGCCAACGTGTCGAGTGTGTCGTCAATTCGAGGCAAAGGATAGCTGTCCTTCTTCGTCACGTTGTTCAATCGGCGATAGTCCACACAGAAACGAGTGTTTCCATCTTTCTTCTTTACTAGTACCACTGGTGAAGCCCAAGGACTATGGGATGGCTCGATTTCCCCGTCTTGTTCCATTTCCTGGATGATCTTTTCTGCAATTTCTCTCTTGGCCTGTGGTAATCTTCGGGCTGGTTGACGAATCGGTCTGGTATCTCTCGTATCAATTTTGTGACTGACGATGTTGGTTCCACCTGTTTTTTCATTGGCAGGTATGAAAATGGATCTATACCTCTGCAGTAACTCGGTTAACTTCTTTTTCTGTCGGTTGTTGAGTGAGTCGCTTGCAACAGAGACGAGTTCTTCATACTTGCCGGCCCCATAAGTGGTTGCTGTCACCTGGTGGATTATGGAGGCTGCCGGGACACAGGTTCCAATCTTTGTTTCTTTGCCAATCGTCACAGGGTCATTATTTATGTTGATAAATCGAACAGGTACATGGTCGTCTGCTGACAGTGAAGCCTTGCCGACTAAAATTCCACGTCCGACTTCCTCGTCATGGTTCCTGGGTTCCATGATGATGGGACTGCCATGCTCCAATGTACCCTCAATTCGCGCTGCTACAACGGTCTCGCTCCGTTTCGGTAACAGGACGTCCTCTTCTAACGTTACTCCTGCTGCTACCTCCACCCGTGGATGTAAGAAGATCTCTTCGGCACCCACCTTGAGTGTTCTGCTCCTGAAGTCCAGTTGAAATCCGTGTGCACTCATGATGTCCATTCCCAGAATAACATCTTCTTCAATATCCGCCATGATGGCTCGATGTGGAAATTTGACGGTCCCGATCGATATATCCACATCGATTTCCCCATAAACGGTGGCAGCTTCACCCGCAGCAGTTCTCAGACGCCATCTTGAGTTCACAAGTTGCTTTCTTGAAGACGTCAGAAGTCCACGTCGCAGGATCGTCTTTGATGCACCAGTATCCACCAACAATGCGCATTTCTTTCCGTCGATTTGTCCATCTACGTGAACGCTGCTGTCATCACGCCGTAGGGATGCCACAAAGATGAGAGGGTCTTGAGAATGACGGGTCGAAGCTGCCCCCTCGAAGTCGACCCGCTCTAGTTTTCCTGTGGCTGCGTGCAAGATGGTCCTTCCTCAGCAGCCTGCTTGGCACGTTTACAAGTTCTCTGGAGGTGGCCCAACTCCCCACAATTCCAACAGCGAACTGGTCTCCTCTTCTTATCCAAGAGGCCCTTTATAGTGTTGATCAAGGCTTCATTTGAATCTTGCCTGTGGCTCTCGGCTATGTTCTCGCTGTCATTCATAGCTCGTACCTTCGCGGATCCACGGAAAGCTTCTGCTGCGGCCTCGATCTCATGCGCAGCTGCCAGAGCACTAATGAGGACTTTTGGTCGAGTGAGGCGAACTGCTTTCTGCATTTCAATATCTCGTAGTCCATCTACGAACGTTTGAACAGCCAAGCATTCCATAAGAGATTCGGGAGCTGATGGATATGCACAATGAACCAATCGTGCAACGTCCACTTCGAATTCTTGCAGGCTCTCGTTGACTCTCTGTCGACGGCTCTTCATTTGTGATTGAAATACTTGCTGAAGATGTTCGTGACCATACCGCATTTCGAGGCGTTTGACGAGATGATCGTAGCTATCGGCTTCTACTTCCGGAATGGCTTGTAAGATGTTCAGTGCATCACCCCGTAGAGCTACTGTAAGAGCTACCACCTTGTCCTTGGATGTCCACCCATTGGCTTTGGAAGCTGCTTCGAACTGCTTCAAATAGTTCGGCCATGATGTTTTTCATCGAATGTAGGTGATTTTACTCGATTGGTAGTAGTCACTGCATCTGGACCAACTGTGGTTTCAATCATCAGTCCTTGATCATTTCCAGACTTCTCCAGCACAGCTATTCTTTCTCTTTCGAGCTGAAGCTCCTTCTTCATTTCTTCTATCTGGGTGGTGAATTGGGTTGAAACCTGATCGATCTGAGTCATAACTTCTTCTCGATGTGTTGATATCTGAGTCAATACTTCTTCTCGTTGGGCTGAGATTTGGAAGGCTATCTGATCTTGCTGAGCTGAGATTTTCTCCTGCTGAGCACGCATTTGATCCGCGATCTTCTCTTGCTGAGCCACCATCTGGTCCGCAATCTCCTGTCGCTGAGCCGCTATCTCCTGTCGCTGAGCCGCAATCTCCTGTCGCTGAGCCGCTATCTGTTCCGTAATCTGTTCCGTAATCTTCTCCTGCTGAGCCACCATCTGGGCCGCAATGTCCTGTCGCTGAGCCGCTATCTGTCCCGAGATCCCAGCCAACATCGATTCCGCTGAAGCTGGTTCCTCGAAGGTGAACGTCTCTGGATCCTTACCTACGCTCACCATATACTCTATGAGACGATGCTGAAGTGTAGCCTTGATCCCTGTTGTGTCGAGATCTCTCTCCTCCAACTCGCGTTTCAAGTCCACCACTCTCAACTCGTGTAATTTCTTCATAACGACGGTCTGTTCACTTCACACTGGAATATCCCACACTTCTGACACCAATTGTTACGTTATTCGGGTGCAGAAGCGAACACGACACTATTTATTTTCGAACTGATTTATTTAAATTAAAGAAACACTTATTTATATCGAACATATAACTACTATTTATGTAAAACGATTTATAACACGCGGTATATAACTGTCTCTCTGACACTCGCTGTTTTTGACTGACTGCCTCAGTTGTTCGGCCTGCTGATGTTTCTAAAGCGCCTCCAAGGGAAATATCATTACAATATTATCAGGAAATGTACCTATAGCTACAGAGTATGTATTTTTGAAAAGAACTCATGACAAATTCTCATTGAGCACCACTCTGAACATATCTGTACCGATTTCCATCATTCAAATATACGATTTGTCTGAGAAGAAGAACTTTTTATATCTGATGAGTGTACAATAATTTCTTTCATCAATTCCAAAGAAATAAAGAATTTGTTTTTTCCAGGCAGCCTTTGTTTATTGATGATAAAATTCAGTACAGGTATGATTCAAGTGATCCTATTTAGAATTCGTCATTATTTTTTGAGTGAAGAATGATCATGCATGATATAGGTATTTGAGGTTATCCTCAATAATAACTTGTTATTTGTTTTTCCCTGAAATATCGTAGTACCACATTTTTTGATCACCTATTGATATAATAAATAATATTTCGTTTTTTCGGACACCCTGTGTTTCATGATGATAAAAAGCGGTACGGCCATGTTTCAAGCGACCCTGATTCGGAATCTATCATTATTTGTCGTGACTTTCTGAAATATAGTCGCAGTTGATGGCCACTGTATAACAGTCCAAGAATAAAATCACTCTCTTGTTGGATGAACATGGACACACTGTATATAATTATTTTATGTTCATTATATAACTGATGAGAATATTCCAATGTTCATCATTATTCAGGGTGTATCTGTTTTCGAGATACAGGGTATTAATATTTCCATGAAAAATCTTGTTTCTATTCATTTCTCAATTGTCTCTTCATCAATTCCAATAAAAACGTTTTGGTTTTGTTGATAGTAATATAAAGCAATTTATAGTGCAATTAGATTCGAAATAATATTTCCAGTGGCGTCACCGTGTGTAAATTTATCGATATTCATGGTAAATGTCATTGTCCACCACCGGTTTTTCTAAGTTTCATATTTTTATTGGACTGAACTATAAAAAAAACAACTTCTTTATCCCTCGTGTGATTTTTGTATCAAGGTTAGTTTTTGAGGAAACAATAAAAAATCGATGTGTCTCCAATTTTGATGTAGGTGTTTTCAAGACTTCCATTGGGATTACTCAATAACCCCAATCAGAATCATTTTGAGATTTTGGGGCTTTCTCAGTCTCCCTACTGAATTTTGGCACCATGAACCTTCAACATCCTGTATCTAGAAAACGAAGCAAGTTAGGATACATGTTTATATGAACTTTTATTGTTAGAATATCCTAAGGAAACACCCCTTGAATTTTTTCGGTGTTATTTGAATACACCCTGTATAACTGATGACAATATTCCTTATGAATTGTCTACATTATTATTACAATTATGATCAGAGGATGTTCAAGAACACTAATGTCAAAAATGTGATGACAATTTCGAGATTGGATTTGAAAAATACTACTATTTAGTTTTTATACATATATTGAATAGTGAACCAGAAAAAAATCGATATCAATTATAAAAAACCATTGACAGATGATATTTTGACCTGTTTGTTGAATAATCTTCACTATGTTATAGGCTGATCTGGATCGAATTGTTTTGGAGTGGAGCACACACAAAATACGTTTCTCAAGAAATAGCATCAGTCCATGTGGCAGGCCATGTATTATGTTCGAGATGCCATCGTTTTATCAAACACACAACTATATATTAGAAGTTCCGTCATCTGCTCTGGATGCCCTCACTTTGGAATGTACTTCAGTGAAGGAGCTATGCCGAAACTCCCGCATTTCGACCATTTTCCCCATGTTAATATCCATAAGAAAATCCAAGCTCAAAAATAGCACAAATTTACTCTTTCAAGGTCATCCGGCTCCAACGCTAGCCCGAAGCTGCTGATAAGAATAGCGATAACACAACAACAATAACAAGATGGAATATACAGGGAGGATCGCTGACTGAAAATATACATGGTGTCTCATGAATAATATATCACATTTATAGTAGATTACAGCCAACGTATGACAAAGGGTAGATGGCATATGATAGATGACATGTGACCTTCCGGTGCTCATTGAAACTAAACGCTCAACTAACGTTTGACGAATACCACGAGAGGCGCTCGTCAGAAGCAGAGGCCGTCAAAATGGCCACCGGTTCAAAATGGCGCTGGAATGATGATACGTATGATGTTTGACAGATGACGTATATCACGTGATCTTCCAGTGCTTGTCGGCAGAAACACTCACAGTCGAGACAACCTACGAATTTTAATCAAAATGGCAATTGAAACACCTTTGGCGATAATGTGAAAATAGAAACTCGCTGCATAAACTATCTACTATAGGCATGCCTAGCATATATGAGACAAAAATGTCGAACAACTCTTGAACGAAACACGAAAAAAAGACTTCGAGGGCTTCTCGATGTTCAACTCACGAATAATATACAATGTCCTGAGATTCTAGTCAAAATCAAATCAAGATATGCGAATAACCTACACTTTCACTCATAATGCTGAATTTTTGATATACGATGATCAGATGCAAGCCCAGACAGCTCATCTTTTCATCAAACAACAGTCGAAACTCGTAAGGGTTAGGGACGCTAGGGGTTATGGGCGGGTGGTTTAAGGGTATACCAATACCGCTATAATCACCTTTCGTGCCATACAATAGAGCATAAAACGCGAATGTTGAGTCAAAATCGGCGGAGATACATGCAAAAATCAATAACAATCTTATACTATAGGAGAATTTACATCAAAATTCAAAAATATTTCTCATACATTTTTCCCTAGATTCTACGGAACTTACAATTTGCGGGCCATCAGAGCCTATGTAAAGCAGATTAGATTTTCCCTAGATCTAGGTACTTTTTCGAATGTGAATAACAAAATGCGTCGATAACAGGGTCGATATACAGGGTATTTGATAAAGGGCAACTCATGAGTAGACCACCACACTTCATATGGACTTAGCAAACAGATAGCTGACGTACGGCAGATGACGTTTGACAGATGACCATCGACAGATGACACGTGCCCAGGCTTCTTCGCACCTTAGATATGGATCCTACAAACATTTACGTAACGTATGACGCACTAGCTGATGATTCCGATCAATAGTGTGTTTGTGTTGGAAAGTATGTAATCGTGGGGTAGACTTCCCAAATAGTTGGAATGATTACACCACATTGCATGAAATACTGATAAAAACAGCAATAACAAGATGGAATATACAGGGAGGATCGCTGAATGAAAATATACAGGGTGTCCGTGGCCGAGTTTGTCTATGCGCTGAAATTCGCTAGATAGCCGTTCACGATGCAGAGGTACTGTCGGTTCGAATCCGGCTATCGGCTGAGCATTTTTCTTCAAAATGTGTGATTCATGGTTGTAATCCTGGCAGCCCCTCGATGCCCTAGAGGTGGTTCGGATTCCACAATAAGCTGTAGGTCCCGCTCTTCCTAACCCCGCACAAGTTTCGACTTCTGGGGAGTTGGTTCCCAACTTTGAAGAAGCGATACACAAATTTTACAAAAATTTTACAAAAAAATAATATATCACATTTATAGTAGATTACAGCCAACGTATGACAGATGGCAGATAGCATATGATAGATGACATGTGACCTTCTGGGTTTCATTGAAACTAAACGCTCAACTAACGTTTGACGGATACCACGTGACACGCTCGTCGAAAGCATACACTCAGGGTCGACCTTACCTACGAATATTAACGATACGTATGATCTTTGACAGACGACGTATGACACGTAACCACCCACCTTAGATTCGACATAACCTACGAATCTCAATCAGAATGGCTATTGGAACAAAATGGCGATCGATTCAAAATAGCACAGATATCACGCGAAACTTTTGGCCTATGATCCATTGTCCAACCGAAAACGAACGCTCATATTCAGTACAAACGATGTTTACTACATATACTCATTTCACCTCATAAAAAACAAGAGACATCATTCAAACATATTAGACAGGCAACGTATGACAGATGACGCGCTGACTGTTGATTCCGATCAATTTTCAGGGCGACAATGAGAAGATATACAGAGAAACTCGCTGCAAAAACTATTTACTATAGGCATGCCTAGCATAAATTAGACAAAAATGTCGAACAACTCTCAAACAAAACATGAAAAAAAGATCGGTGCTCCACCAGAGAAGTGCTAGCGGAATATGTGGGAATTTCACTACCAAAACTCGTAATGTAAGGGGTGCTAGAGGTAAGGGGCCTTAGGGATAAGCGATTATACAGAAAAAATAAACATGGCAGCAATCAGACAGAAAGAATATATAACTGTCAACTACTCTACAACAACGATTCTTATTATATCTATAATAGGTCTGAAAATTCTCTATATATCAGCAAAATCAATGGAAAATCAGCGTGACGCAATCACTATCATTATACTGACAAGCAGAATGAAAAAAAATTCATATTATAGATATCTGGAAAGCTTGAAATATACTTGACTAATAATGCTAAACAGTCTGCATCAACTAACGAAGAAATAACACCCATTCACCATCAAACTCAGAATATATCTAGAAACTCTTTACCAAAACTCATTTGACAACTTCACTAAAGGAAGAACCCACGGAACATATCAAACAACTCTTAACCAGAACTCGAAATGTAAGGGGGGCGCTGGAGGCTTAGGGCGTTAGGCATTAGAGATTATACACAGAAAATGAACATGGCAGCCTTGAAACACAAAAAATATATAGCTGTCAAATACTCTACAAGAAAGATTCTTCATATATATGCAAAGTCCGAAAATTCTTTAGATTTCATCATACTCAGAGGTAGCAATAAAAATGATAGGATAGGTTTCTTGGAAGGTCCAAATATACTAGACTGATAATGCTGAACATTCTGCATCAAACAACGAAAAGAGAACACCCTTTCACCATCCACTTTGGAATATATCGAACAACTATTCACACCTCAAACTCATATAACAGCTCAGTGTTTTACCATAGGAGGTATTCTGGTTGGTTCATAAAATATGTCAACCAACTCTCTACCAAAACTAGTAATCTAAGAGTCAGAGGAACTAGGGGATAGCGTTTTGTGCGATGGGATGTAATCTGCAAGTAGCGAAATAGGTATCATGTTTCGGATGATCTAATATGAAAGCATACCCGATCAGACCTAAAAAAATTCTGTCACATAAGAATCTCATATATTTTAGGCCAATTCTCATCAAATTCCTACAATATTCCTAAGTCCCCAGTCACGTGACCTGATATCGTGAAACGTTTACTTGGTCATAACTGCAGAAATATATGTTTCAACTAAACGAGGTGTTTTTGAAATAATTATATATTAGTATTAGATATTTTCAAATTCTTCAAATTAACAGGAAATTGTATCCCGAAAATTGAACAAAAACAGGTGAACATCAAGTGGACTACTTTGAAACAATCCAAATAATTGAACTCAGCACAAAAAATTCATGTAGAGGGAACGTTAGGATTGTTACAGCGTAGAAATATATAGGTGTAAAATTATATGTCATTCGATAGTATTAACGTCTCGAAGGTCGAAATTTTCACGCTTATTCCAATACAGCCCAGTATATAGAAAAATGTGTTACAAAGCATTTACCTTTTTTCACCTTAGCAGGCTTAGATTCGATGAAAATCTGAATAATGAATGAAAATAGTGAGAAGACAATTCAGACAAAATAAAAACCGCCATTCTCCTATTCACATACATGATTCTTTAAATGCACACATCACTACCATCACAAATGATTCACACAAACAGCATTTTCGAAAAACAACGCCATTCAATCGACGAGAAATTTCACATAACGTCCACGATATGACTGAACAAATATAGAAATAGAAACTTGATAGTCAGCGGGAAACCTGATAACAGCTTCCTATCTTTCAATTAAACGTTGATAATGCATGTTTAGCGATCAACAAAAATATGTTTTGAACAAGATATGATCTACCACAAGGAAAAATATAATATACAGGACGATCAAGAACCTGAATCAGATGAAATATTTGAGAGACGTATGACTTCACATCATAACAATGCATATAGGTTCTCGACTGCGATATCTGAAAACAATATGGCTACCGACGATCTGTGACAGATCCAACAATCAAGAAAAAATACATCCTACCATTGAAAATAAATAGTACTCCTAAGAATGAACAAGCAAATATATTGATATGCGCAGAGTTTCAATTTTTGCGAGATATCAATAAAGAATGGAGAGCCGTGAATAACCTATATTCTCATGTTATCTTCCATGAAGCTAGTATTGGAACTTCTTAATAACACTGACAATAGATGCGCGAATGAAATACTCTACTTTCTTCATGACATCGTTACTAATGATGCTAGATAGATGACACTTGACAGATACCACTTAACACATAAGGCGTTTTGCAGATGATGTATAATTGAGAGGAGACATATTACGCATGCGTCAAAACGTGGCGAAAACATCACGAAAACATCACGATTGGAATATTCGAAAAGACTAATGTACACGGCGAGAGATTATTATATCTTTTGCTATCATTTCCAGACAGTTTAAGTATCCCATCCTATTCAAAATCATATCTCGGCTATCATTCGAAATATTTCCGAACTTCATCAATATAGAATAATCACAAAGCAACATTCTCTTCGAACCGATATAAAAATTCCCTGTGCTTATTATAAATGACAATCGAATTCAAACAGTATATGACACAATGTTCTATCACGAACGCTGCTTCACAGAAACTTGGATTCTCATTCCAGACAAGAAACTTCTCTACAAAATACAGATACGACCTGTTTTAGAATACTGTTCCTCATATGGGTTCAACACTCACACATAGAGACAAGCCATACCAGAGAGACATGCCATGCGCCTGGTGAGCGATGCCACACTCACTAATTCTTAGAAAACATCTAAACATCATAAATGACCTGACGACCTCTCATGTTTCTACAAATACTTCCACGGGAAATGTTAATTCATCATCAACATTGAAATATCACAGGAAATTCGGTGCCTCTTCACTTTTCCACAGATACTCCCACGGGAAATGACTTTCAGGTATCTCTGCTATCATTCCATCATTTGCAATTTCAGTCAGATGAACACGGTAAGCCCAGACAACACATTCTTTCGTCGTTAAACATAAAATATGTTGGGCAACTTTTTACCAAAACTCATAAAACGACTAAGTTCATCATATGAAGTGTTTCCAAGATCTTCAAAGGTGGAATCTCAACCAATTTCATTGATATAAGATGATCACAAGGCACCATTTATTGTCATCCGAAATGAAGATACTATATGGAGATCCTGAACAAGAATCGGAATCGAACAGTATACGATACCCAGATCCATCACGAAAGTTTCTACACAAGAACTAGGATTTTTATTTCACGCGAACAGCTTCTATATAAGATACAGATATGACATGTTTCAGAGTACTGTTTTCACATAAATGGGGTTCAACATCCACACATACTCTGATGCTCCTAGATGCCATTCAGAGATACAGCCTATTCGCCTGATTGGTGTTTCCACACTCACTGATTCTCAAACAACATTGTAACATCACGAAAATGTCACCGACCTTTCACGTTTCTACAGATACATATGAAATACTTTTCAGAGATTCCCACTATCATGGCAGTGTGGCGGTGTGAATGGCAGAGTGGCGGTGTAAATGGCAGTGTGACTGGGTAAATGGCGGTGTGGCAGGGTGAATGGCGGTGTAAATGGCGGTGTGAATGGCGGTGTGTCAGGGTGAATGGCGGTGTGGCGGTGCGAATGTCCGCGTGGCTGGGTTAATGATGGTGTGGCGGGGGTGATATGCGGTATGAATAGCAGTGTGGCGGTGTGAATGGCAGTGTGGCTGGATAAATGGCGGTGTGGCAAGGTGTATTGAGTCGCTGTTCTTACTTCATATGGCTAACATCATAGTGAGAAGAAAAAATATTACGTCTTGAGATGTTTGGTTGTCAGCATTGCAGCAAGAAATTCAAAGGGGCCTATGGTTTGAAGCGACATATGGATAGTCATAATGAAAAAGTTTTCAACTGTCATTATTGTATGGAAAAATTCACAAAATTGGATAGTATGAGAGAACATTTGGCGAGAAAGCACAAAAGGAACGAGCCGGTTAATCAACAAAACGAATCGATCACCACTGAGATCGGTCAACGAAACGAGTCGACCTCTACTGATATCAATCAACAATTATTGACGCGAATCCAGTCAAACTCTGGGATTGGTCAGCAATTGAATCGAAACTATACTATCACGAATGGCCCTTGTGAGAATAAAATCGAAGATAGAGATCAGAAAATTATGGATCTATCTGAAATCGTAAGGAATAAATATTTGGCGCTTGAACAACTGACTGACATCAAAGCACCTATGGAGCGTTCAAATACAGCATGCCTGAAGATGATCAAGCCAAGTGAGGATTCGCGTCCTGTCGAGCATTCGTCTCACATTCAGAATATCCATAAATGTACACAGTATTCACCAAGAGATAACAGCGACTTCGACATTCTGAGAAAAGGTGGAATGATAGGAGGAGAAAGCTCCAGGAAAGAAGATGAAGCGGAGCGAGTCTGATAATCTCAAACGAGCCACCAAAAAAAAATAGATCTGACAGTAATGTAACGCGGACCTGTAGTAGATGTACATGCGGAAGAAAGCGATAGTGATTTAGTATTTGATACTACTTCAGAATCTTCACTAATATTCTTCATTTGATAGGGGTCAATATAGGAACCTGAACAGAACGCAATTGATCTACATGAATACGCCAAATTCTACCATCATCAAGAGTAATCAGATAGTGCAATGTACCGATTCTTTCCTTGATTTTACCTAATAGCCATCTCGAGTTTTCAGAATAAATTTCAACACCAACACGTTCACCGATTTGAAATTCTTTCTTCACCTCACGCATCTCATACTGATCAAACTCATTCATTGGCTTCAACAAATCAATCCTTGATCTTATTTCTCTTCCGAACATCAGTTCCGAAGGACTTATTCCTGTGCTGGAATGCGGTGTTTCTCTATATTGCAAGAGAAATTTGCATAGTGCTATTTGCCGATCAGTACCTTTGTAACGAATTCCTGGGAAATTCGTACTTGGCTAATTGGAATTGCTCATCCCGATTGAATTCTAAGAGACTCCACCGCGAGATTCCAGCTATCATTTGAA
Source organism: Phaedon cochleariae (assembly GCA_918026855.4). Lineage (NCBI taxonomy): Eukaryota > Metazoa > Arthropoda > Insecta > Coleoptera > Chrysomelidae > Phaedon > Phaedon cochleariae. The sequence continues at coordinate 32,522,887 of OU896713.1, forward strand.
TTGACTATCCCATGGGGAGACAGAGGCGGAAACCAACGAAGCATCGTTTCGATCGGGCGAGACGAAAAACGAAAATATCGGGGAAAGGCAGTTGATTTACAGCACTCGAGGTGGCTAGTCGTGGGTACCGCTGTACGGATACATCGCGCGCAGGTCCCCCTCCTGGCCGTTCAATCGGCAGCCGCAGCGAGAGAGCGACGTGGCTCGCTGAGAGGACGACGACAGTCAGTCGAAACGTGGTGCCTGAAATGTTCGGTTGAGTCATTGGAAAGTAGTAGTTGTACGCAAACTGCTCTGAGGGAATCAGACTGATGATTGCCAAATAATAACAGATCACGGTATGTGATTTTAGATACGTTTTCAATACGCCACTAGAATCACACCGCCCCCGTCCCCGTATAGATCTGTTTTCATCAAGATTTCGTTATATTCTGACTAACAGACATAATTTCCAGTGATACCAGATTTCTGTCTGTGATTCTAGATACGTTTCACTACGCCACTAGTTTCACACCGCCTCCGTCCCCGTTCAACCTGAATTCACCCAAGTTCCGTATCTCCCGACCATATGAGATTATTTCAGTTTCATTCAACTCGTGCCTGTGATTCTAGACACGTTTCAATACGCTACTAGAATCACACCGCCCCAGCCGCCTCTTTACTGATTCTCGAATTATCCTTGGTCCTGTGTAGGATATTTCGGTATTTTCAGCTAGGTCGTACTAGTGCCTGTGATTCTAGACACGTTTCTCTACGATACTAAAATCACACCGCCCCCGCCGCCCCTCTATTGATTCCCGAATTATCCTCGGTCCTGTGTAGGATATTTTGGTATTTTCAGCTAGGTCGTACTAGTACCTGTGTTCCTAGACACGTTTCACCACGATACTAGAACCACACCGCCCCCGCCGCCTCTCTATTGATTCCCGAATTATCCTCGGTCCTGTGTAATATATTTCGGTATTTTCAGCTAGGTCGTACTAGTACCTGTGTTTCTAGACACGTTTCACCACGATAATAGAATCACACCGCCCCCGCCGCCTCTCTATTGATTCCCGAATTATCCTTGGTCCTGTGTAGGATATTCCGATATTTTCAGCTAGGTCGTACTAGTATTTGTGTTTCTAGACAGGTTTCACCACGATACTAGAAATACACCGCCCCCGCCGCCTCTCTATTGATTCCCGAATTATCTTCAGTCCTGTGTGGAGTAATTTCGGTATTTTCAGCTAGGTCGTACTCGTACCTGTGATTTTAGACACGTTTCGCTACGATACTAATATCACACCGCCTCCGCCGCCTCACTATTGATTCCAGAATTATCTTCGGTCCTGTGTAGGATATTTCGGCATTTTCGATAAGGCTGGACTCGTGCTTGTGATTTCAGACACGTTTCACTACGCTACTAGAATCACACCGCCCCCGCCGCCTCTCTTTTGATTCTCGAATTATCCTCGGTCCTGTGTAGGATATTTTGGCATTTTCAATGAGGCTGGACTCGTGCTTGTGATTTTAGACACGTTTCACTACGCTACTGGAATCACACCGCCCCCGCCGCCTCTCTTTTGATTCCCGAATTATCCTCGGTCCTGTGTAGGATATTTCGGTATTTTCAACAAGGCTGGATTCGTGCCTGTGATTTTAGACTCGAATTATCCTTGGTCCTGTGTAGGATATTTCGGTATTTTCAACAAGGCTGGACTCGTGCCTGTGATTTCAGATACGTTCCACTACGCTACTAGAATCACACCGCCCCCGCCGCCTCTCTATTGATTCCCGAATCATCTTCAGTCCCGTGGAGGATATCTCGGTATTTTTAACTAAGCCGTAACTTGTGCCTGTGATTCTAGACACGCTTCAGTACGAAATCAGAACCACGCCGCCTCCACCGCTCCTCTACTGATCTCGAAATCATCTCGAGTCCTGTTTCGAATATTTCGGTATTTTCTACGAGGCCATACTGCTCCCCGTGATTCTAGATACGTTTCAGTACGGAACTAGAATCACTCCGCCTCCACCGCCCCCTTACTGATCTCAGTATTATCCCCAGTAGACATTCAGACTGAGATTTTTTCTGATTGTTGAAACGCTAGCAGTTAAGTCAAACCGCACCACACGAATTAGTCATCATCGCCGAGTGCCCTGGAGATTCCCTAGGAAGCGAATCAGGTTCCTGAGTTGGAGTTGTTGCAGCCTACAAAGCCATCGAGAGGAAGAGTATCCCGAAAAGCCGCTAATGATATAAATGGAATAAATAGAGTACACCTCAATATTTTAGGAATAGGAAATAAATTCAGTCATCTATCGTTAACATCTAGTCTTTTGATTTCACCAAATCCGACAGTAAATCAAAGAAAACCTGAATCCTGGACGTTCTCATCTGTGCTGATCTAATCCCGCAGACAAAAACGTCACAAATTTGGCGCCCGAGCAGGGACCGTAGTTTTCCGTTTCGTCAGTCCAGATAAGGTGAAATACTCCCAAAAAAAGAGAATTCAGGCTAACGGATACGTACAAATTCCGCAAAGAAGATTTGCAAGACCGCCTCAGGACTGTTGGCATCAACGCAGAAGGAACAGTAGAAGAATTACGAGAAAGAATGAGAATACACATGCGGCGCCCACTGAATGAAGAGGGCTCAGTACGTGACCAATATGACCAAGATGACCAAGATGACCAAGATGACCAAGATGACCAAGATGACCAAGATGACCAAGATGACCAAGATGACCAAGATGACCAAGAGGAAAACACAGATAGAAGAGAAGAGTTCATACTTCCTGGACGCAACATACCTGACCGATCCCACCAAGGAGCCATACCAAAGGTGACGAAACCCAGAATAGGCCATGAGGTTTACTCAGCAGAGTATGCTGACAGAAACCATCATAGGTATACATCCGGAGAGAATACGCTGCCAGGAGAAGAAGCGGCAGGATACGCCGCGAATTTTCAACACAACTACCCCGCACAGGAGAGAAGGCCAGATAGACGAGAAAGCTGTCCCCCACAATATGATCGAAACATGCCAACTGGAAGGGCTAATTTTCCTCACTATTCGCATGTACCGATGTATGGAATGGGAGGTAAACCCGACCCTAATACAATAACAGAGGAACCAATTTTCAAGGTACTCGACAGAGTTCGGAAGTGGAACGTACACTCCGATGGTCGGAAAGACCCGGTAGGATTCTCGAGAGAATTATTGAATCACAAGAAGCCTATGATTTCACTGACGCCCAGTTGCTGCGTGCGCTACCAGAACTTCTCCGTGATAAGGCACTGCTTTGGTACCGTAACAATAAACAGCGGTGGCAGACCTTGGAGGACTTTCGGTCCAGCTTCCGACGTTTCTTCGCCTCTTCTGAGTATCGAATTCGCATGGAAGAGGAAGCAAGGAGCAGAACCCAGGGTTTGAATGAACCCATAAAGGACTATGTTACTGCTCTCCAAACGATTTTTCGTAGAATTGGTAATATAAGCTTAGAGCTCGAGCTGGAGCGTATCTATCAGAACTTGCGACCAGAATATAAATATTACATCAAGAGAAGAGAAGTTGGAACGACAGATATGTTGGTCGAGCTAGGCGAAGAATACGAAGTATTGACAAAGAAAGAAAGCAACTACCGTCCTCCGCCCAACTTGGCTCAGGCTCACCTACCAGAAACAGCTTTCCTGCCTAACCCTAGACAAGATACTCGTGAGATATCGAGGAATCCAGGTCATGAGGGAAGACGTGGTTTTCCTGAGAATAGGCCGAGACAATGGCCAGCACAGAATAGAAGAACGTCTCCGATTCGAAGAGAGCCAGCGGGAGCTGTAGACCGACCGGCAAACATTTCACAAAACCAACCCCCGCGACCTCCGCCAGAAAGAACCCAGCAGCCGACAGGACGTACAGATAGCCTTTGTTGGAACTGTGGAGAACACGGGCACACCAGATTCACGTGTAGGAACCCATCTAGGAAATTCTGCTCGGGGTGCGGGAGACAGGGACTCTTATCGAGAGATTGCTGCCATCGCCCTGGGCAAGCCCCGGTTTCAACTTCGATACCCACAAGCTCGAATAACACAGCAGAGATGTCTGTCGTGACTGTACCCCTGCGAGGAAGAACAGGAGACACCAGATTACGACTCACGGTACAGAGGTGGCGATTTCCGAGGCTTGGATGGTGCATGAAAGAATGAAGGAATTCAAATTCAGTGAAATTTTCCTGTACTTACCCGGGATGAAAGTGCAATTGCTCATTGGTATAGATCTATTAAGAAAATGGCAGGCCATATTAGATCTCAACCAATCAAGGATGATCCTAGACCGGGACACTACTAGCCAAGACGATACATCACCAGCGTTAGCTGCTCACCTACCAGAAACAGCTTTCCTGCCTAACCCTAGACAAGATACTCGTGAGATATCGAGGAATCCAGGTCATGAGGGAAGACGTGGTTTTCCTGAGAATAGGCCGAGACAATGGCCAGCACAGAATAGAAGAACGTCTCCGATTCGAAGAGAGCCAGCGGGAGCTGTAGACCGACCGGCAAACATTTCACAAAACCAACCCCCGCGACCTCCGCCAGAAAGAACCCAGCAGCCGACAGGACGTACAGATAGCCTTTGTTGGAACTGTGGAGAACACGGGCACACCAGATTCACGTGTAGGAACCCATCTAGGAAATTCTGCTCGGGGTGCGGGAGACAGGGACTCTTATCGAGAGATTGCTGCCATCGCCCTGGGCAATCCCCGGTTTCAACTTCGATACCCACAAGCTCGAATAACACATCAGAGATGTTTGTCGTGACTGTACCCCTGCGAGGAAGAACAGGAGACACCAGATTACGACTCACGGTTCAGGTAGGTTCTACATGTCTGGAAGCATTGCTAGATACAGGAGCTGAACGATCATTTTTGGGCGATAGTACAGCGGAAACAGGCCGACGACTCGGGTGGACAGTTACTAAGGCGAACACCGACCTGGCCCCTTAGGCAGATGGTACAGAGGTGGCGATTTCCGAGGCTTGGATGGTGCATGAAAGAATGAAGGAATTCAAATTCAGTGAAATTTTCCTGTACTTACCCGGGATGAAAGTGCAATTGCTCATTGGTATAGGTCTATTAAGAAAATGGCAGGCCATATTAGATCTCAACCAATCAAGGATGATCCTAGACCGGGACACTACTAGCCAAGACGATACATCACCAGCGTTAGCTCAAGTTTCGCAAGATAATGCAGAGGTCATATTTCGAGATTTTCTGGAAAACGAACTACAACAGTTCAAGCGTCCTCGAGAAGTGACTCACCTGACCGAACACCGTATACGACTGAAGGAAACTACTCCAATCAAACAGAGGTATCGCCCGAGGAATCCAGCCATACAGGCAATAATCAACCAAGAGGTGGATGAAATGCTGGTCGAAGGAGTAATAGAGACGTCAGACAGCCCGTGGAGTAGCCCGATCGTGGTTGTACGAAAGAAAGATGGTCGATACCGTTTTTGTGTGGATTTCCGAAAAATCAACGAGGTGTCTGAAAACGATGCTTATCCTCTTCCGCAGATCAATGCGATTCTGGATCAGCTAACAGAGGCTAGATATATCTCCACTCTGGACCTCAAAGATGGATATTGGCAGATTCCCCTGGCAGAAGAGAGTAAACCAGTAACTGCGTTCACTGTCCCAGGAAGAGGACTTTTTCAGTTCACGGTCCTTCCGTTTGGGCTGCATGCAGCCCCTAGTACGTTCCAGCGACTCCTGGATAGGGTAATCGGCCCAGAACTGTCGTTCGCCTTCGCATACCTAGATGACATAATAATCGTCAGTGAGTCATAACAAGAACATATGGAACACCTGAAAATTGTTTTCGAGAGACTGCACGCAGCAAATTTGTTGATAAATCCAGACAAATGTCATTTTTGTAAGCAGGAGCTGAAAAAATGCTGAGAGGCTTTCTGGGCGTGACCTCTTGGTACAGAAGGTTCATTGAGGACTATGCTCGTATAGCGGCACCCCTAAATCAGCTACTACGAAAACAAACCAAATGGGGGTGGACAAACCGCCAACAGGAGGCATTTGACACTTTGAAGATAGCCCTGACGATGTCCCCAGTGCTGGTCAATCCTGATTTCTCAAAAACCTTTTATCTTCAAACCGATGCCTCAGATGTGGGCCTGGGAGCCGCATTGATACAAAAGATCGATGGACGAGATCGTGTGGTGGCTTATGCTAGTAGGACACTAAATGAAGTCGAGAGAAAGTATTCAGCTACGGAAAAGGAATGTGCGGCCATCGTCTTTGGGATTCGTAAAATGAGACCCTACCTGGAAGGCTACCATTTTGTCGTTATAACGGACCACCAAAGTTTGCGATGGATCAATTCAATAGACTCGCCTACAGGACGAATAGCAAGATGGGCCCTTGAGTTACAACAGTACGACTTCGAAGTCAAGTACCGCCGAGGAATGCGAATGGTATAGTCGTCTAATGAGGGAAGTCCAAGAGGATCTGGAAAAACATCCAGATTTTTGTATCGTTGAAGGACAACTATATCATCATTTTTGGGACCGAAACTCGATCAACGAACCAGATTTCACCCCCGAATGGAAGTTGTGTGTGCCAACACCCATGAGGATAATTATCATGCAAGAAAATCATGATGCTCCAACCGCAGGACACCTAGGGGTATGTAAGACTATCACACGCATCACAAGGAAATATCACTGGCCAAGAATGGTGAAGGAGATCGCCCAGTACGTACGCAGTTGCCAGAACTGTCAACGATACAAACCCGAGCAAAGACAATTGCCAGGAAGAATGCAACCAGCCACGTATCGCGGTCCTTGGGATACAGTCGCAGTGGATATCGTAGGGCCATTACCTCGCTCGAAGAAGCGAAATGCGTATCTCATAGTCTTTTTTGATCGTTTCACCAAGTGGGTGGGATGCAAACCAGTCCGATCTATCACCGCAAAAGTAGTCTGCGAAGCGATGAATGAAAAGATTTTCTCAAACTTTGGAAAACCCAAAGTGATAATCACTGATAATGGCATTCAATTTGTCAGTAAGGAAATTTGAGGGTCTGCTGGAAACATATGGCGTCCGGCACCAGTTGACACCCCCCTACACGCCACAATGTAACCCAGTTGAGAGAACGAACCGAGTATTGAAGACAATGATAGCACAATACACCGAGGGAGAACAACAAACATGGGATCGCTGGTTACCGGAATTGAAATTTGCTATCAACACAGCAGTGCAAGAATCCACAGGATACACCCCGGCTATGATGAATTTCGGCCGTGAGCTAGTCCCTCCGGGACCACAGCTGCAGGAGGACATTCCCAGTATCGAAGGAGCGCCAGACCAGTTTGTTGAGAGATTGAAGAAACTATCGGACCTACATGAACTGGCACGAGAAAATCTAACCAGAGCGACTGAAGTACAGACCAAATATTATAACCTACGGAGACGTGAGTGGTCCCCGCGATGGGGTGACCTAGTGATGTGCCGCACACATCAACTATCTTCGGCCGCACAACATTCCAACGCCAAACTCGCAACAAAATTTGAAGGCCGTTACCGGGTGATAAGAGTAGACCCACCTGTAGTTTTTTGACTACGATCTTTGAAGGGAGGACGGCCAATAACCGCCCATGTCAAAGACATCAAACCAGTACGCTGATAATGTCCCGTTCCGCACACAGTACAATAATCTATTCCCCAGCTGGGTGCGGAAAAGAAATAAAAAGATTGGGGTGAAAATTCGGGCATCTACGGAATCCGAGATCCGAGGGAAGATGGCAACGCTGGCAACATCGATAAGTCGGTGTGCCACGAGAGCGGATGACCTTACGGTACCAACAGTGGAAGGGATACAGTGCGATGGAAGTGGCGAGTGCCCGCGCACGTATTCCAACGGAGGTAGGGGAAGAGTCGCTGGGCATATGAAACAACACGCACCGACAGGTGCTCGCCAGTTTATCGTCGACCGTGTGGAAGATGGAGTTCAACCTCGACAATCCCAGCAGCCGTACTGGTTTTATGTATCGGGACGCCATGCATAATGTGGAGCAAGGCTACAGGACGCTGAACGCCAACCGAAAAGCGATGGCGTACCGGGACGAATGCTACCCCGAGAGACTGCGACCCAGACAGACCGCCACACCGCCTCAGATCCAGATAATACAGAATATTGTGCTGGTAGCAGGCAAGGAAACGGCAGAGCAGACGCACACGACTTCCGACGAGGAATTCGAAATTATAGACGAATGGCCACAAGATGTGGAGAGAGAGGGAACCGTGATGTCAGTGGAGTTCCCGAAGGAGTCATCATCTGACTCGGACGGCCTGGAGCTGGTGGATTTCGACACCCTGCAGGAAATCGAAGAGGAATTTGGTCCACCTAAGGAGGTCGTGAGCGTCGATGACACCCTACCGTTCCGTGCGAGGAAGATTTGCAAGAGGCAGCGTCACCCCCTAAGAGGGTACCGACCCCTGAACTCCCGGCGGCAGCACGCAGGCGCCGTCAGAGACGGCAACGCGCCAAACGGAACTTTGAGCAGGGGCATGCGCACCCAGCCCCGTGATGCACTGCTGAGATTTTTATTTTTTTTCGGATGGAATCCAATTTTAAGTTGAGCCTCGACGCCCAAGAAGGGTCACTGCAGGAAGTTTTTTCTGGTTAGGGAAAGGTGTTTTCGATTTTTCCTGGAGAGAGGAGTTGTTAAGTTCTTGGGATGAAGAAGACGTTCTTATTTTGGGACATTTTTGTTTCCAGATGTCTCCTCCTGCATTGAGGAGCAATAGAATTATGTTTATTTTCATTTTTTTCAATTTTCCTGCCCAGAGATGGAAAGAAGCTGATAGATGGGCAGAGAATAGGGATGTTGAGTTGACTAGGGACCCTGAGTGAAACGAAGTTTCCCTCAAGAAAGCAAGGGGGGGGTGTTACGAATTCCTGGGAAATTCGTACATGGCTAATTGGAATTGCTCATCTCGATTGAATTCTAGAAGACTCCACCGCGAGATTCCAGCTATCATTCGAATTGATTATCCCATGGGGAGACAGAGGCGGAAACCAACGAAGCATCGTTTCGATCGGGCGAAACGAGAAACGAAAATATCGGGGACAGGCAGTTGATTTACAGCACTCGAGGTGGCTAGTCGTGGGTACCGCTGTACGGATACATCGCGCGCAGGTCCCCCTCCTGGCCGTTCAATCGGCAGCCGCAGCGAGAGAGCGACGTGGCTCGCTGAGAGGACGACGACAGTCAGTCGATACGCGGTGCCTGATATGTTCGGTTGGGTCATTGGAAAGTAGTAGTTGTACGCAAACTGCTCTGAGTAAATCAGACTGATGATTGCCAAATAATAACAGCTCACACTATGTGATTTCAGATACGTTCCGCCCTCGTCCCCGTATAGATCTGTTTTCATCAAGATTTCGTTATATTCTGACTAACAGACATATTTTCCAGTGATACCAAATTTTTGTCTGTGATTTTAGATACGTTTCAATACGCCACTAGAATCACACCGCCCCCGTCCCCGTATAGATCTGTTTTCATCAAGATTTCGTTATATTCTGACTAACAGACATATTTTCCAGTGATACCAAATTTCTGTCTGTGATTCTAGATACGTTTCACTACGCCACTAGTTTCACACCGCCCCCGTCCCCGTTCAACCTGAATTCACCCGTTCCGTATCTCTCGACCATATGAGATTATTTCAGTTTCATTCAACTCGTGCCTGTGATCTTAGACACGTTTCAATACGCAACTAGAATCACACCGCCCCCGCCGCCTCTCTACTGATTCTCGAATTATCCTCGGTCCTGTGTAGGATATTTCGGTATTTTCAGCTAGGTCGTACTAGTGCCTGTGATTCTAGACACGTTTCTCTACGATACCAAAATCACACCGCCCCCGCCGCCCCTCTATTGATTCCCCAATTATCCTCGGTCCTGTGTAGGATATTTCGGTATTTCCAGCTAGGTCGTACTAGTACCGGTGATTCTAGACACGTTTCGCCACGATACTAGAATCACACCGCCCCGCCGCCTCTTTATTGATTCCCGAATTATCCTCGGTCCTGTGTAGGATATTTCGGTATTTTCAGCTAGGTCGTACTAGTACCTGTGTTTCTAGACACGTTTCACCAAGATACTAGAATCACACCGTTCCCGCCTCCTCTCTATTGATTCCCGAATTATCTTCAGTCCTGTGTGGAGTAATTTCGGTATTTTCAGCTAGGTCGTACTCGTACCTGTGATTTTAGACACGTTTTGCTACGATACTAAAATCACACCGCCTCCGCCGCCTCACTATTGATTCCAGAATTATCTTCGGTCCTGTGTAGGATATTTCGGCATTTTCAATAAGGCTGGACTCGTGCTTGTGATTTTAGACACGTTTCACTACACTACTAGAATCACACCGCCCCCGCCGCCTCTCTTTTGATTCTCGAATTATCCTCGGTCCTGTGTAGGATATTTCGGCATTTTCAATAAGGCTGGACTTGTGCTCGTGATTTTAGACACGTTTCACTACGCTACTAGAATCACACCGCCCCCGCCGCCTCTCTTTTGATTCTCGAATTATCCTCGGTCCTGTGTAGGATATTTCGGTATTTCCGACAAGGCTGGACTCGTGCCTGTGATTTTAGACACGTTTTACTACGCTACTAGAATCACTCCGCCCCCGCCGCCTCTCTTTTGATTCTCGAATTATCCTCGGTCCTGTGTAGGATATTTCGGTATTTTCAACAAGGCTGGACTCGTGCCTGTGATTTTAGATACGTTTCACTACGCTACTAGAATCACACCGCCCCCGCCGCCTCTTTATTGATTCTCGAATTATCCTCGATCCTGTGTAGGATATCTCGGTATTTTTAACTAGGCCGTAACTCGTGCCTGTGATTTTAGACACGTTTCACTACGATACTAGAATCACACCGCTTCCGCCGCCTCTCTATTGATTCCCGAATTATCTTCAGTCCCGTGGAGGATATCTCGGTATTTTTAACTAAACCGTAACTCGTGCCTGTGATTCTAGACACGCTTCAGTACGAAATTAGAACCACGCCGCCTCCACCGCTCCTCTACTGATCCCGAAATCATCTCGAATCCTGTTTCGAATATTTCGGTATTTTATACGAGGCCATACTGCTCCCCGTGATTCTAGATACGTTTCAGTACGAAACTAGAATCACTTCGCCTCCACCGCCCCCTTACTGATCTCAGTATTATCCCTAGTAGACATTCAGACTGAGATTTTTTCAGATTGTTGAAACTCTAGCAGTTAAGTCAAACTGCACCACACGAATTAGTCATCATCGCCGAGTGCCCTGGAGATTCCCTAGGAAGTGAACTAGGTTCCTGAGTTGGAGTTGTTGCAGCCTACGAAGCCATCGAGAGAAAGAGTATCCCGAAAAGCCGCTAATGATATAAATGGAATAAATAGAGAACACCTTAACATTTTAGGAATAGGAAATAAATTCAGTCATCTATCGTTAACATCTAGTCTTTTGATTTCACCAAATCTGACAGTAAATTAAAGAAAACCTGAATCCTGGACGTTCTCATCTGTGCTGATCTAATCCCGCAGACAAAAACGTCACACCTTTTAACGCCCTGAGTGATTGTTCCAAAGTTTGAACACAACGTTCTGCAAGCCCATTCGTTGCCGGATGGTAGGGCGCAGTCGATTCATGTAGTATTCCATTATTTTCAAGAAACATTTTGAATTCGTATGGAGTAAATGAGGATCCATTATCAGTTACACAAACTTTTGAAATTCCAAAAGTACAGAATATTCTTCTTATTACTGATAAAGTGATACTTGTAGTAATATTTTTGACAATATGAATTTTTGGCCATTAAGTAGAAGCGTCTTCTAGAATAAAATAAAAATCTCCCATGAAATGGAAATCCAAATGGAAACGTTCAAATGGCTCACTTGCTGCCATCCAAGGATGACCCGTAATGTTTGCAGGATCATTTTCATTCTTGTTACATTTATAACAACTCTTACAAATACTTTCAATTTCACTTGTGATATTTTGCCACCAGCAGTAACTCCTAGCTAATGCTTTCATTTTGACTATGCCAAAATGTGCAGTATGTAATCCTTCCAAAACACGTTTTCGTAATGATGATGGTATCACAGCCGTTTGTCCTCTGAAAATACATCCGTTTTGTAATGAGAACTGAATTTGATCCAAATTGAATCTATCATGCTTATTCACCACATGACCAGATATAAATCCCTTTGGGAGCCGTTTGAGTTCAGTATCTTTCTGAGTCTCTTTTGATAACTCATCCAAAATCACACGTAAAGTTTCGATTCGACTGATTTCGAAACAATCTACTTCATCATATTGATTCAAATTCTTAGATTTGATTGGTAATCTTGATAGTGCATCCGCATTAGCATCAGTCCCAGGTGTTTTGTACTCAATGTCATAATTAAAGGTTTGCAGAAATAGTGCATGATGTTGCATGCGTGATGTTGATAACAAAGGCAAACTTTTGTTAGGAGAGGAAATTTGTAATAATGGCTTACAATCGGTGTTTAATGTGAATCATCTACCAAATAGGTATATGTAGAATTTGTTGATTCCAAAAATAATACTATATGCTTTTTTATCTTTTTGTGAATATTTTTGTTGAGTTTGAGACAATTCTTTGGAAGCAAACTGAAGTGGACGTTCAATATTATCTGGAAATACATGAGATAACGCATCTGTTGCCAAGATCAGCGGTAATTTAGGATCAAAGTGTGCCAAAATATTATCTGACTGAATTTCTTTCTTCATACAGGTAACTGCCTTGGTACAATTATCATTCCATACTAATTCAACGTCATTTTTGAGGAGATTGTTCAAAGGAAACACAATATCACTCAAATTCCCAAAGAAACGTCCATAATAATTAACTAAACCATTCTTAGGCCTCTAACATCACTCCTATTTTTGGGTTCAGGGGCATTTTGTACAGCATCGATTCTTGATTTAGATTCATGGAGACCCTTTTCATCTATAACATTGCCGCAATATTCGATTGATTTGAGCATGAACTGGCATCAATTTGAATTCACTCTCATATTGAACTTAGATAATTTGGTCAATACCAAATCTAATCTGACTATATGAATTTCATTACATGGTGCCGTGATTTTGATATCATTCAAGAAAACAGTCACTCCTTTCATGTCTCTTGAAATATTCTCAATTTCTCGCTGCCATATCGCAGGCGCACTAGAAATTCCGTATAATAAGCGTGAACATTCATACAAACCTTTATGCGTGTTTATGGTCAAATATTCTCTATCTTCTGGTCTCACTTCTATTTGGAAATAAGCTTGAGTGAGATCTCATTTCGTAAACTTCTCTCCACCAGCCATAGATGCAAATAAAATATCAAGTGTAGGAAGCGGATGCTCATCAACCAATAACTGTTTGTTGAGCGTTACTTTGAATTCTCCGCATATTCTGATTCTACCATTAGATTTCAAAATAGGAACTATTGGAGTTGCCCAATCTGAATTATCCACTTTTCTCAAAACGTCTTCTTCAACAAGTGAGTCTAATGCTTTTTCAATTTTTGGAAGTAAAGCAAAAGGAACTGATCTCGCTTTGAAAAAAATCGGCGTTGCATTGTCACGCAAATTCAATTTATCTTGAATACCGGTAATCTTTCCAAATATTGTAGGATTTTTTGCCAGTACACCCTGTACATCATTCTCAGTGACTGACAACTGTGACACCTCTGTCGACTCAATCTGTAGTTGTCTAATCCATTATCTTCCTAACAATGGAAATTCATTCATATCTACAATATATAAATTCAATTCATGAACAACCCCCGTGTAATTAACCAGCACAGTATTGAATCCTTCAGTTTTTATTAAATTCTTGCAATATGAAATTAGTTTCAAGTTAGTTTTTTGTAATGTTAAGTTTGGAATAAAAGATAGATATCGATTCTTACTCATCAAACTCACTGCTGCACCACTATCGATCTCAAATTCAACGTTTCTTCCATTGATTTCAATACTAGCAGTGGAGTAGAGGGACTATGTGAGTTCTGACTCAAGCCAATCAGAGGCCAGCATTTAATTGGAGGCCACGCCTACTAAAAACCGGCGCGAAATTCAAATTATTCATACGTCGTCACGTCGCCAGCGTGAATAAATAAATTAAGAAAAGCTGTCACCGCTGGGGGATTGAACCAGGGACCTTTGCATTATGAGGCGGCGTATATACGCACTGTGGTATTTCGACCTCCGTGATATTTCAATTATTTTGATGCTATTCAAACGGGATATCCATCGCTGGCGCGCGCTCATCTTTGCAACGGATCTATCGAGGTGGAGCAAAGCGAGAGATGCATTCCAGAGATAAGAAACTTCGAGTCGAAAATAATATCCATCGCTGGCGCGCGCTTATCTTTGCGACGGATCTATCGAGGTAGAGTGAAGCGAGAGATGCATTCCAGAGATAAGAAACTTTGAGTCGGAAATAATATCCATCGCTGGCGCGCGCTTATCTTTGCAACGGATCTATCGAGGTAGAGTGAAGCGAGAGATGCATTCCAGAGATGAGAAACTTTGAGTCGAAAATAATATCCATCGCTGGCGCGCGCTTATCTCTACACGGGTGCAGCGACAGCAAATTCCACAATCAACAGCATAACAGATAAGATTGGAGGTTATCAAAATCACAAAAAACCCAACAGCAAATTTCACAATCAGCAGCATAACAGGAAACGTTAAAGGTTATCGAAACTACAAAAAAAACAACAATTTCACTATCAGCAGCATAACAGGAAACGTTGGAGGTTATCAAAACCACAAAAAAACCAACTAGTCGCATAAACGAAATACGTTATCAGATTGACGCAAGAAATTATTGCTATCAGTAGTCGTTTTGGATGGGTTTTTCCAGAACATCCGCGTCTACTATCAGCAAGTCACGAGGTAACTCTGCCAGCGTATAAAAGCGATGACGCCGCACAACATCATTCACACTCGAGTCTGCAATCGTGAACGTTGTCTCTTGACCAGCTTCAGCCAAATCATCACTGTTCGTGTTTGTGTGTGTGTGTGCATTAATAGCAATAATAGTAAGTACCTCTTTTTTATCAAAGTGCGTATTTATATTCTCAATCCTATATTATCCAACTTTTTTATTCCATTTTGAGTTTCTTAGTTTTATTTTAAGTTTCATTGCAAATTATTCATTCAGTGCCCATTCCTTTCTCGAATTTTATATTATCGGTCCCTTTCATTTTATTTTGAAAATAATACAACCTAGTGCTCATTCCGCATCAACCTTTTTCATTCCAAGTTTTTTTTTTGCGAGACAATTCAATGAAAGTGTCAATGATCAATCGCAGATTGATTTCATTTCTAGTTTTATCGGAAATCATCCATCCTAGTATCAAGCTCATCATGACTTTGTTGGACTGCTGATGTTTTTTGTCCTTTTTCTTTCCACCAGATGAATCTTACTCAAATCAACGCAGCTTCACTGATTGCTCCAAAACAACAGAAACCAAGCGTGAAGTTGGTGGATCCCCTGCTCGGTCAACCCCAACCAATCAAGACAGCGAAAGTGGTCACCACAAAATTTGGTAAATCTGTTCTGATTGAGTTGGAGGACTCTGTTGTGTTCCTGCCCAGTCGTGTAACTGAGACCTTTTCCCCCCACATTGGATATTTCGGTAGCGGGAAATATTCCTTGGTATTCAGAGGAAAGGTGCAGACTGGGAAGGCCAATCCAGCAGCTTCGTTTGAAATTTTGGGGAATTAAAGTAAGCTACATTTGTTTTATTTGGGTAAAATATCATCAATACAGCAATGGAGAGTATCGATAAAACCTTGACCAAAGTCGACGAAACTCTTTTATTAATTAAGAAAAATTATTCGAAACCATTGGCACTTTTTGTATTGAAATCAATCCGTTCACACATACGGAAATGTATTTTAGCATTGAAAAGAAATACTTTTTCGATTGGTTTGAAGCGAAAAATTCAGACTAAGATCGTGGAACTGAAACGAATGAGATTTTTTATCAAAACTATGAATAGAGGACATGTTGGCTCCGGCCTGAAGCCCTATATTCGTTGGATTGATGTTAATTCAATCTTCGCGTCAAGAGTGCATTTAGATTGGTAAATAAGAGAATTTCAAAAATTTTGGGGCGCTTTTCAATGCTAAAAGTCAACTTTACATTTTCCGGTGACTTCATTAAACAGTCAAATAATGGGGAATTGGTTGACCGCAAACATTTTTGTACTCCCAATGCCATCGTGGACGCAGGAACGGACCTAGCCGATTGGTTCAAAATTAATGCGCTAGATGTGATCCTTAATAAACTTAGCGAATTTGCCGAGAAGAATAGCGGGTGGGCCTTGAGCGAAATTATTTCTCTGGAGGTTGCCATAAATAAATATGAAATGGGAAATGGCTCATCGTTTATAATAATAATAATAATAATAATAAATGCTTTTATTGTCTCAATGAAACAAAAGGCAGAGTTCAACTCGCCGATAAATCGACAGCTGCTCTTCCACTCAACCCTAATCAAATTACTAGAGCAGATTGAGAGAAAGCATGCCTGCATTAACGTTCAAAATGATGATGAGGCATGCTTCTATTGGAGCATAGTCAGTTGTTTGCATCCCATTGAAAAAAATTCAAATAGAGTTAAGAATTATCCTCACTATTCACAGATTTTGAACATTAAAGGATTAGACATACCAATGAAGCTGCCCCAAATAACAAAATTTGAAAAATTGAATGCTATTTCGGTAAATGTTTATGCGTTTGAGTTGACAGAAGTCAACGAACGAACATTCTACTCTGTCGTACCCACCAGACTTACTAAGCATAAATGTAATCGACACGTTAATTTGCTTTTAATTCAGGACAAATATTTCCCAAAATTGAATGACTATGAAGCTCCTCCCGATAATGATAATGTTGAGGAAAACGTTGACGTGAAATATCACTATGTCTGGATTAAGGACCTTTCACGACTAGTATCAAGTCAACTCAACAAAAATCGTAGTGAGAAATTTATTTGCGATCGGTGCCTCAACTATTACCATTGCCAGGAGAAGCTTAATAGTCATGCTGCTCTATGTGAGAAAATTAATGATGAGAAAATTCCATTCTCCAAGTATGATTTTGTAGAATTCAAGAACCATGTGTATAAGCAGACATGCCCTTTCATCATTTATGCCGATTTCGAATCGCAATTAGAGAAATGTAATTCCAAAATTTCAAAAACCACTTCAAAGTATCATAAAGCATACAGTGCTGGGTACTATTTTAAATGTTCTTTCGATGACTCGCTGTCATTTTATCGTAGTCATAGGGGTGGAGATTGCATGGACTGGTTTGCCTGCGGAATGTCTAAAATTGCCAAATTTGTCGAATCCAAATTGAAAAATATCGTTCCAATGGTAGTTAAACCAGCTAGTACTAGTGGCGCAACCATCTGCCACATTTGCGAAGAGAAATTCAATGCAAAAGACGTTATCGTACGTGACCACGACCATTTTACTGGCGCATTCAGAGGCTTCGCACACCAGGCTCCCTGTAATCTCAACTATAGAAAACTGTTCGTTGTTCCCATTACGTTCCACAACCTCTCAGGATATGATTCGCATTTTATAATCGGAGACATTTCCAAGCGGGGACGTGTGAGCGTATTCCCGGTTAATCGCGAAAAATACATTTCCTTTACACAGCATGATGATGAAACAAGCATAAAATTCAGATTCATCGACTCTTTCCGCTTTTTGGGAACCAGTCTCGATGCTTTAGTGTCAACGTTGAAAGTCGATGATTCGAAAATTCTAAAGCAGGAATTCAGTGACGTAAATGAGACGAAATTTGCATTGTTGACACGAAAAGGAGTATTCCCATATGACTATGTCGATAATGTGGAAAGATTGGATGAATCCAAGTTGCCAAGTATTCAAAATTTCTATAACAAATTGAACGATACAAATATTTCGGACGACGATTACGCGCACGCGCGAAAAGTTTGGGAATCTTTCGAGCTGAAATCGCTAGGAGAATATAGCGACCTATATATGCGGACCGATATTCTCCTTCTTGCTGACGTCATGGAAAATTTCCGTGCGTCATCCCTCAAGACCTATGGCCTCGATCCTGCCTGGTATTACACCATGCCCGGCTATACTTGGGATTGCATGCTCAAGTATACTGGGTGTAAGTTGCAAATCATCAAAGATATCGACATGGTGATGTTTGTGGAGCAGGCGATAAGAGGAGGAGTATCGGTTTGTTGCAATAGGTATAGCGAAGCAAACAATAAGTACCAGAAAAATTACGATCCAAAAAAGCCGTCAAAGTACCTTCTTTATCTCGATGTAAATAACCTTTATGGAAAAGCAATGAGTGAACCCCTCCCTTATGGAGGCTCAACATGGGTAGAAAATGGTGACATTGATGTAACCCAAATTCCTGACAACAGTCTAGAAGGCTATATTCTCCAAGTTGATTTGGAGTATCCTGAGAGGTTGCATGACCTACACAAGGACCTACCATTTTGTCCCGAACACCGCACACCACCAAATTCAAAATTATTCAAACTAATGACCACACTCCACGATAGAAAACAATATACTTCACATTATCGAAATTTGAAGCAGGCTTTGGAACATAGATTAAAACTCACCAAAATCCATAAAGTATTGGAATTTAAGCAAGCCCCGTGGCTTAAGTCCCACATTGCGTTGAATACGCGATTGAGGACCTTGGCCACTAGTGCGGTGTTTAGGAAAACAATGGAAAATATCCGTAATCACCGCGTTGTGAAATTGGTACAAAAATATGGAGGCCGTTATGGTGCTAAAAATTTAATTTCCAGTCCTAGATTTCAAAATCGAACAGTTTTCGATGAAAACCTCATGGCTATCGAACTGAAAAAGTCGGAGTTGATTTTCAACAAGCCCCTATACATTGGTATGGCTATTCTTGATTTATCGAAAATTGTCATGTTTGATTTCCACTACAATTTCATGTTACCAAAGCTTGGAGCTGACGTAAAACTCATGTATACCGATACGGACAGCTTCATCTACGAAATTGTATGTGACGATGTGTATAGTGAGGTGATTGATGCAAATATCGAGAGATTTGACACGTCTGACTATGCTCCAGACAATATTTATGGTATACCTCGAGTAAATAAAAAAGTCTTGGGCATATTAAAGGATGAGGCAAACGGTAAGATTATTACGCATTTTGCTGGACTACGATCCAAGATGTACAGTTATAAATTGGATATAACGGATGAGGATATTGAAAAAGAGAGAAAACGATTGGAAAGAAAGGGATTCAGTGAAGAACGACTAGATAGGGAAATGGAAAATTTCGGTATAACTGAAAAATCCAAGGGTGTCAAGAAATGTGTTGTCAAAAATAAGTTGACTTTTGATGACTATGTGAATTGTCTGACGGCTTGGAAAGAAAAGACCGTAGCCCAGCAAACGATTCGTTCCTACGCTCACGATGTTCTTTCCATCGAACAAACAAAAATTGGTCTGAGTCCCAAAGATGATAAGCGCAAACTGATTCACGATTCGTTTGACACACTTCCGTGGGGTCACTACAGTTTGACGGATTGATTTTCTCCTCAGTATTTTTGCACCAAAATTTTTAAACCAACGCTGTGTTGTATTGATGACTCACTTTCCCATGAAAAAAATGTAACTTTTTTTATTCATCCAATAATTTACCAAATGTTGTATATATGTATATTTTCAATTATTTTAGTATTATCTGATTATTCCTAATATTCATATTTTATTGTATAAACTTTTTTTCATTTATATTATCCCTTTTTACATTTATACTATTATACACTTTTACAATTATCAGACTTTTCTGTGTATTCTTTTCCCACACCCTTGTCTGGATGATGTGTACGAGAAAGAGAGAGAGAGAGGCGAAAAAAGAAAAGCAGCGAGAAAGAGAGAGAGAGAGAGGGAAAGAGATGTAATAAGATGTGGGTTGAAAGTATGGATGTAAAAAACAGTTGTATCATGTCTTCTGACGAATACAGAGGTGCACTAGAAGAATTTGGGTTGAAAGTTAGAAAGCTCAGTGCAGACATCCAATTGTATGAGCAGAAAGTTTGTTTGTTCAAAGATTTCGAGCAATTGAGTATTTGGGACAAGGTGTTCACAGAACCAAGACGTTCAATTGCAACGTTTCCTACATCGAGAAGAATCCAACCAACACAGCTACTAGATGGCGATACTGAAAGCAAGCTCCATTCTATTGACAGCTCTGAGCAACAACGTCTTCTACACAAACATACCATGTGATACGAGGAATGCAGGCATATGTTTTGATATGAATCGTACACAACAATGTGATTGGAAGATGATGAAAAGAATGCATGTCAATGATAACAAACTACCTGTATATTCAATCGACATGCCTCGAGTCAATGGGACCACCATCGACTACAAATTGAAATAATTCTTTTCTGATGGCAGTGACTGCGAAACTGGGGACTGGCAGACATTTACATTGAAGAAATCACCCACAAAATTAGATGATGATCAAGATTCTGTCAATATCATTGCAATTTTGACACTTTGTTGTACACTAATATGTTCACTCATTTTAATCTCACATGTTATTTTCATTATACTGAGAAATAAGGGATGTGATGAATAAAAACTCTGAAATTATTATAAAGTTTTTTATTTTGGCAATAAATTACATAACCAATTATATAAAGTATCGACATTGTGGAGACTGCACTCGAACCTTCCTCAATGGAAATGATTCATGCAAGGGGGAATGGATTGTTGAAACGTTATTGGTTGCCACCAAGAATTGTCAAAATCTTCCAAATTATCAATGTGATTGGTCATCTCCAACTCTGTGCACATTTTCGTTGCAAAAACTGAATCTTTTGGTGGCCTCTTACGTAGATGATGTTTGTCTGCTGCAGGTTATCTCGTAGTATTTGATCCAACTCATTCAAATCCACATAACCACTGGAATATTTTAAACCATGAACGTAACGCTTCACATGATTTGCCATCTTTTTATCTTCTCTGCTTAAACTCGAAAATTCTACAGATGGCTTGAATAGAAAATGACTCGTCTTTCTGCCAATGCGAATGGTCATTTCCTTTGGAATAAATTCACCATCAACCGTGAACCCTTGAATGTCAACCAGTGCGATCTCCATGACTCTTCGAAGCAAACTGACGTCTGACTGATGCAGCAACACCTAACTAGGCAATATTTCGAACAATTTCGCTGAGTGGGAGATGTTCCATGATTTGATCGTGTATGATAATGCAATAGGCTTTGGTGTCGGGAGGGAAGCCTGTAGTCGCTTCAATGTCCAACTTTATGTCAACTGTAGACGACTTCATGCCTAGATGGCGCCTCGAGCAATCGATAACAAACATTGGTCGGGATTTGAATTCGGCAAAGTTCACTAGAGAGCGCTTTTCTTGACAGTTATAGTAGCCCTCTCAAATTACAAAATTCACAAATTGCATTCATTTTATCACACCTATTTGCTAAATGTGATTCAGATCCGCATCTAAAACATATCAAATCATATTTGTTAGTATAGTTAGAAGACCTATTAGATTTGATGGAAGGTCTAGTAAAATTATCCAGTTTGTAAGATCTGCTACTGCTTGGACTGGGAATCTCGACCTAATGAACCTCAGAAGAAACATGTTTATGTAAACTGGCAGTATCCCTTCGTGATATCTCCATACTTGTGGCAATGTCAAATGCCTTCTCTAGCGTGAGCTCCTTTATTTGTAGTAACTTATCTTGAATGTTTTCAGCTAGTGAACCACAGACAAACTTATTCCGTATGGTTTTCTTCAGATAATCTCCAAATTTGCAATAGACAGCTAGTTTCTGTAATGCCGTGACATATTCTTGACATGTTTCTTCGTCACGTTGATTTCTTTGATGAAATCGAAAAATCTCAGTAATTTCCAGAGGTTGTGGGTGATGATATTGTAGCGTACAATCCACTAATTCCTGGAAAGTCATCCGGTGGGGGTCTTCTGGTGATAACTTATCACAAATGATGTCATAAGATTCAGGACCAATGTAATGAAGTAAATAAGCAACTTTCATATCATTTCCCACCTTGAACACGTTGAAAGCCCTTTCGAGTCGTTACACCCAACGATCGAATCTAATTCTTTCCACATCGGAAGTTTCAATCGGAAAAACAGTTTGGATAGTTGTAGTAGTTTCTGCCATATTTTCCTTGTATCCTCTTCCTGATGGTGTTACTCCGTGTCGATTCGATTATCCTCATCGCCAATTTGTTAGGTACATATAATTGCAAAATGATTTGATCGAAAACAAGTAGTTTTATTTCTCAATTGCAGAAATCCATAACAAGAGAATAATAATTGTTGATTAACAACCAGATAGATTAAGTGAGTAAGTGAAGTAGATGTGAAGATATAACAGTATCCATGTGAGATGATATAATAAAGAGATACAGTGTGCACACCGATGAAGTCGATGTATCCTTATCAGCCTGTTGTTCTCGTGAAATACCCTTCGAAGTCATTCTATATGGTCGATGCGATCTCATTTGCCCCATGTGTATGCATGTCAGAAGCTACAAGGCAGGCCCCATAGTAAACATAGTCGAAGTCGAAGTTTCTTGTTCGGCCTGTTATGTGCGTTATACCGTCTTTGCATCAATAGTATCATTGTGGGATGATAGAATACTGAGAGACAGTGTGCTCATCAATGATGTCGTTGTATCTCCAATCGCCTGTTGTACTCGTTATATACCTCACAAAGTCGTATTTTATGGTCAGTGAAATAGTATGCGAGTCAGATACTAGAATGTTGAGTTACAGCGTGAACATACTCGGAGTTTCTTATCCTGGATGTTGTGATCGTCAAAATCGTTACGATGTCGTCTTATATTGTCATTGTGATTTATTCTGCTCCAATAGTATTCATGTGAGATGATAGAATAGAGAGATACAGTGTGCACACTGATTGAATCGATGTATCCTCATTTGCCTGTTGTACTCGTTGAATACCCTCCAAAGTTATCATATATGGTCGGTGCGATCTTATCTGCCTCAACTGTACGCATGTCAGGAGCTAGAATGCAGGTCCCAGTGTAAACATAGTCGAAGTTGTAGTTCCTTGTTCGGCCTGTAAAGTGCGTTGAACCGCTTGAAAGTCGTCTAATATGGTCTTTGTCAACTTATCCGCTTCAATAGTATCATTGTGGGATGATAGAATACAGAGATACAATGTGCTCACTAATGAAGTCGTTGTATCTCCATTCGCCTGTTGTACTCGTTATATACATTTCAAAGTCGTCTTTTATGGTCAGTGCAATAGTATGCAAGTCAGATACTAGAATGTAGAGTGAACAGTGTGAACATAATCTCATTCTGGATGTTGTGGTCGTTAAAATCGCTCCGATGTCGTCTCATATCGCCTGGTAAATTCTCAAGGGGCATAAGTGTACCTTCAAAACTGCAATATTGCAAATCCAAGAACTAATGACACGTCCGTATTGAATGCCTATATTGAAATGCGGGCTAATATAAATTGAAACGGGTTCAAAGATCGCATCGCACTTTTGTGACTTTAGTATTAGGAGATAGTGCCGTATCAGCTATGGAATGAGTGGAGCTAAGCACAACTGAAGCCTGAATTATTGTAGCGCAAACTCAGAAATTGCACAGTACCAAAAGGCATAAGTCTACGAAATGACGTTTGTATCTCCTCTCTTTTCGAAATACCGAACGCGATGAATGAACTCCATATATGGTTATGCCGTTTGTATTTTTTTATAATCATGGTTTCTGTTGAAGTCAAATGAACATGATTCAAGGAAATGTCTATTTGATTGTGTTGGAAATCAAAAATGGAAACGGTATGAATGAGCTCCACTATATCCAATGCCGTTTGTATTTTTGTAAACAATAGTTATTAAAATGTCATGAATGGTCCCAAATATGCAAAATGCCATTTGTATTGTTACAATATATCCTTTTCAATACGCGATGAATAGTTTTGAGTACTCAAAATGTCGTTTGTATTTTGCGAAATATCGGTAGTTATTGTTTCAAGTAGAAAGATTTTCTGTCACTAAATTAACATCTGGCTGTTTTATTGAGTGAATGACATAAATCATTCTCAGTCATATTTTTTTCAATAAAAATTTTATTAGGAATTTTTTGATCAAAATTGTAGAATACAAATATCGATTTTATCATGAAAAGAGGAAGTTTTTTTTCGCTGTGACTCAATAGGTCACAATTTTATAATCCGCTTTACTTTCTCGCGCTTCGAGTTCCTTTTCTTGGACGGTTGTTCTTTTTTTTCACCCGATTTGGAGTAAGTATCTTCTAGACCTGGAGGCGATTCCAAGTTAATTTCCTGATCTTCATTAGCGTCTGCATCATGAGCTGACTGATCATGTCGCACAGGAAATGATTCATCTGAACCCCTACTTTTCCCTCGATTGACCTCAAGATTCCTGCAAAAATGTATATATCACTAGTTACTTTTGCTCGACAAAAATCTTATTTGAATTGTATACCTAATAAATTTCAAAGATTTTTGTCTTTGTGATGAAAAGCCTAAAATAATTATCGATCGCTAAGTTACTGTAGATAAAGTGAGTTTTTCATGATACTAATTTGAGATATTGAAATATTTTATAACTTAGTAACTAATTCACGATAAAAAGGGACATACTGGTAATATTGTCTTGCTGTGTCTGGGAAGGTTACAGCATTTGAAATAGTGATCAAATCTTTCTTTTCCGCTAAAGAAATTGGCAAAATTGAAGAATAGAGTTGAGGTAACTCTTGAGCAATTTCAACATCGGTTGCTGTTTTGCCCAGTTTGACAATGGCATATTCCTCATCATCATATCCATATTTAATTTTCAGTTGATTCTCTGAACCTTTTTCGAATCGAAATGAAACGATCTTGCTCCATTTGACCTAGAACAAAAAAAGAATAAAGATCAGTATAATTGAATTTGAACTTTTCACAGGAGAAGTGATAACCATGAGATAAGATAAACTCAAACATTTCATATACCTTATAGCCATCAACAGTCTTTGAATTGAGTTTCATGTCGAATAGCTTTTCATTCACTGCTTTGAAATCAATGAAGGATTTCTGATTCATAGGGACAGCATCGTATCGAATTCCATGAACTTTGGCCTTTTCGATCACCTGAAGCCAATCCTGTGGAACATAGATTTTTTGCCCCTTTTTTGCCATTTCGATAGTCCCATGCACTGAATCGCAAACCATTTGGGTATGACCAGAGACTAAGAACGTTATTTCGATTGCTCTTAGATTTGAGAACTTTCGCATAGTACACTGAGAGAACAGTTTATTGACAATAAAGAAATTTTATTTATTGTTAACGAATGACGTTGTTGAATATGGACTAACTAACATGATTTTATCACAAACTAATGGTATTTTAGAGAATTACAAACGAATATACAGGTTGATATTAAGTTATCATAATCTTGATCTCATGAAACATATATTAAATATTAACAAATATCACTTTGTGGACACTATAACCCATTTTGCATTAAAATAGATTCGTTTATAATAATGTAACGTTACTTCAAATTCAATTAACGTTTTCTTAATGCAATCGACTGTCACTTATATGTTAAGTTATCTATATAAAAATTTAATACACTTCGTTTTAAATTCAGCTTTTTCAGTGTTGTACAGAAAGGAGGCATTGTTTCAATAAAGAAGCATTACTTATAGCATAAGGAATCATTTCGTTATTGATAAGTTATGCTTCGTCAATATATAATATATTGTAAATATATTTTCCTTGAAGGCGCTTCAGAAACATCAGCAGGAAGGCAGGAGAACAACGATCATCCTGTATCACGCATCCCAGATTGCTCTCCAACCTATCAATGATTCCTACATACACCAACATATTTCCGAACACTCAATATATGCCGCAGTGACAAAGAACGTCACAGAAGATTCTGGAATGTTCTGGAAACAATCGATGGAACAATTAGAGAGAGAGGTTTGTTCTAAGAAGCTTCTAGAACAAAAAGAAGGAGACGGAAGATCATTTCGAGGAGGTTCTCGAACCAAAGCCTGCCTGTGTTCTCATATATAAAACGGCCGAACAACTGAGTCAGGCAGTCAAACAGCGAGTGTCAGAGAGACAGTTATATACCGCGTGTTCAAATCGTTTTACATAAATAGTAGTTATAAGTTCGATATAAATTAGTGTTTCTTTAGTTTAAATAAATAAGTTCGAAAATAAATAGTGTCGTGTTCGCTTCTGCACCCGAATAACGTAACAATTGGTGTCAGAAGTGTGGGATATTCCAGTGTGAAGTGAACAGACCGTTGCAATGAAGAAACTACACGAGTTGAGAGTGGTGGACTTGAAACGCGAGTTGGAGGAGAGAGATCTCGATACAACAGGGATCAAGGCTACACTTCAGCATCGTCTCATAGAGTATATGGTGAGCGTAGGTCAGGACCCAGAGACGTTCACCTTCGAGGAACCAGCTTCAGCGGAATCGATGTTGGCTGGGATCTCGGAACAGATAGCGGCTCAGCGACAGGACACGTCCGTATTGAATGCCTATATTGAAATGCGGGCTAATATAAATTGAAACGGGTTCAAAGATCGCATCGCACTTTTGTGACTTTAGTAGGTGGTGGTGGACTTGAAACGCGAGTTGGAGGAGAGAGATCTCGATACAACAGGGATCAAGGCTACACTTCAGCATCGTCTCATAGAGTATATGGTGAGCGTAGGTCAGGACCCAGAGACGTTCACCTTCGAGGAACCAGCTTCAGCGGAATCGATGTTGGCTGGGATCTCGGAACAGATAGCGGCTCAGCGACAGAACATAGCGGCTCAGCGACAGGAGATTGCGGCTCAGCGACAGGAGATTGCGGCTCAGCGACAGGACATTGCTGATCAGATGGCAACTCAGAGAGAAGAAGTTCTGGCACAAATAACTGCTCAGCAAAATCAAATCGCATCGCAGATCTCAGCTCAACGGCAAGAGGTATTGGATCAGATATCGGCTCAACGGGAAGAGATATCAGCTCAGAAAGAGGTACTAGCTCAGTTTTCTGCTCAGCAAGATCAGATCGCCTCCCAGATATCAGCCCAGCGAGAAGAGGTATTAGCTCAGATTTCTGCTCAGCAAGATCAGATAGCCTCTCAGATATCTGCCCAACGAGAAGAAGTATTGACCCAGATATCAACACATCGGGAAGAGGTGCTGACTCAGATTGCTGCTCAGCAAGAACAGATCGTGTCTCAGCAGGATGAGATTATAGCTCAGGTATCAACCCAATTCACCATCCAGATTGAAGAAATGAAGAAGGAGCTGCAGCTCGAAACAGAAAGAATAGCTGTGCTGGAGAAGTCTGGAAATGGTCAAGGACTCATGAATGAAACCACAGTTGGGCCAGATCTCGGGCCAGATGCAGTGACTACTACCAATCGAGTAAAACCACCAACATTCGATGGAAAAACATCGTGGCCGAACTATCTGAAGCAGTTCGAAGCAGCTTCAAAAGCCAATGGGTGGACATCCAAGGACAAGGTTGTGGCTCTGACAGTAGCTCTACGGGGTGATGCATTGAACATCTTGCAAGCCATTCCGGAAGGTGAAGTCGATAGCTACGATCATCTCGTCAAACGTCTCGACATGCGATATGGCCATGAACATCTGCAGCAAGTGTTTCAATCACAAATGAAGAGCCGTCGACAGAGAGCCAACGAGAGTCTTCAAGAATTCGAGGTGAATGTAGCCCGATTGGTCCACTGTGGCTACCCGTCAGCCCCAGAGTCCCTTATGGAATGTCTAGCTGTTCAAACGTTCGTGGATGGATTGCGGGATATCGAAATGCAGAAAGCAGTTCGCCTGACTCAACCAGAAGACCTCACCAGTGCTCTGGCAGCTGCGATTGAGATCGAGGCTGCAGCAGGAGCTCTCCGAGGATCAGCGAGAGTCCGAGCAATGAACGACAGCGGAAACATAGCGGAAAATACCAGGCAAGATCCTACTGAAGCCTTAATCAACGCCATCTAGGGCCTCTGGAATGAGAAGAGGAGACCGGTACGTTGTTGGAATTGCGGGGAGTTGGGCCACCTCCAGAGAGCTTGTAAACGTGCGAAACAGGCTGCTGAGGAAGGATCATCTTCCACGCAGCCGCAGGAAAACTAGAGCGGGTCGACTTCGAGGGGGCAGCTTCGACCCGTAATTCTCAAGACCCTCTCATCTTTGTGGCATCCCTACGGCGTGATAACAGCAGCATTAACGTAGATGGACTGATCGACGGAAAGAAATGCGCATTGTTGGTGGATACTGGTGCATCGAAGACAATCCTGCGACGTGGACTTCTGACGTCTTCAAGAAAGCAACTTCTGAACTCAAGATGGCGTCTGAGAACTGCTACGGGTGAAGCTGCCACCGTTTATGGGGAAATCGATGTGAATATATCGATCAGGACCGTCAAATTTCCACATCGAGCTATCATGGCAGATATTGAAGAAGATGTTATCCTGGGAATGGACATCATGGGTGCGCAAGGAATTCAACTGGACTTTAGGAGCCGAACACTCAAGGTGGGTGCCGAAGAGATCTTCTTACATCCACGGGTGGAGGTAGCGGCAGGGGTAACGTTAGAAGAGGACGTCCTGTTACCGAAACGGAGCGAGACCATTGTAGCAGCGCGGATTGAGGGTAAATTGGAGCAAGGCAGTCCCATCATCATGGAACCCAGGAACGATGACGAGGAAGTTGGACGTGGAATTTTAGTCGGCAAGGCTTTACTGTCAGCAGACGACCATGTACCTGTTCGATTCATCAACATAAATAATCACCCTGTGACGATTGGCAAAGGAACGAAGATTGGAACCTGTGTCCCGGCAGCCTCCATAATCCACCAGGTGACAGCAACCACTGATGGGGCCGGCAAGTATGAAGAACTCGTATCTGCTGCAAGCGACTCACTCAACAACCGACAGAAGAAGAAGTTAACCGGGTTACTGCAGAGGTATAGATCCATTTTCATACCTGCCAATGGAAAAACAGGTAGAACCAACATCGTCAGTCACAAAATCGATACGGGAGATACTAGACCGATTCGTCAACCAGCCCGAAGATTACCACAGGCCAAGAGAGAAATTGCAGAAAAGATCATCCAGGATATGGAACAAGACGGAGTAATCGAGCCATCCAATAGTCCTTGGGCTTCACCAGTGGTACTAGTGAAGAAGAAAGATGGAAACACTCGTTTCTGCGTGGACTATCGCCGATTGAACAACGTGACGAAGAAGGACAGTTATCCTTTGCCTCGAATTGACGACACACTCTACACGTTGGCGGAATCGAATCTTTTCTCTACTCTGGACCTGAAAAGTATATATTGGCAGGTGGAAATGGATCCGGCAGATAAGGAAAAGACAGCTTTCACCATCGGCACTGGATTATGGCAATTCAAGGTAATGCCTTTCGGACTCTGCAATGCTCCGGCCACCTTCGAACGAATCATGGAGAATGTGTTGAGGGGACTCTCCTGGAAGACATGCCTGGTTTATCTGGATGACATCATCGTGATCGGTAAAACTTTTGAAGAACATATGGCTAACCTAGAGGAAGTTTTCAAAAGACTTCAGGCAGCAAACCTCACACTCAATCTGAAGAAATGCCATCTGCTGCAGAAACGGGTTAACTACTTGGGACACGTCGTAGGAAGGCAGGGTGTGGAAGTCGACCCTGAGAAGGTACGAGCAGTGAAGCAATGGCCAGTACCAAGAGATAAGCATCAACTCAGGAGCTTTCTTGGGCTCTGCACTTATTACCGACGTTACGTTCGAATGTTTTCGGATATCGCAAAGCCTCTCGCTCGTTTCACCGAAAAAGCATGTCCCTTCCACTGGGATCCAGAATGCCAGGCCGCCTTTGATGCTCTGAAGGAACGCTTGACCACGACACCGATTCTTGGGTATCCACTTCCACAAGGACAATTCATTCTTGACACAGATGCCAGTAATATCGGCATTGGTGGAGTCCTTTCGCAGTATCAAGATGGGCAAGAGCGAGTGATCGGTTACTTCAGCAAGGTGCTAGGAACTATTAGCCATGGTAAAATCGGTGGAGCATTTCTATAAGTACCTCTATGGGCGAAAATTCCTACTCAGGACGGACCACGCTGCATTGAAGTGGCTCCTGAATTTCAAGAACCCCGAAGGCCAAGTAGCTCGTTGGATCGAGAGGCTCCAAGAATATGACTTCGAGATAGCACACCGAGTGGGGACGAGCCATAAGAATGCAGATGCATTGTCCAGAAGGCCATGTCCACCTGAGTGCCCACATTGTAGTCGTTTGGAGGATAAGGAAGCAGCCCTCTATAGAACGACCGTTGTCAATGTAGATTGGTTACCTGCAGCAGTCAAGCAAGAGCAAGAAAAGGACCCAGAACTTCGGAAGCTTCGAGAATGGAAGAAAGCGAATCGCCGTCCTTCTTGGCAAGCAGTAGCACCATCTTCACAGACTTTGAAGGCGTACTGGAGTCAGTGGGACTTCTTGGTATTAGAAGATGACCTGCTCAAGAGGAATCTCGAGAGCGATGATGGGTCGGATAATCGGATGCAGTTGGTCATTCCTAGGAGCCGAGTGTCGGAAGTACTTGGATATGTACATGATGGAACTTCAGGGGGACATCTAGGAGTGAAGAAGACACTGCAGCGGGTACGGGAGCGGTTCTACTGAGTGAACTGCAGTGACGACGTCAGAGAGTGGTGCCGTAAATGCACTGTGTGCTTTGCCAGCAATGGGCCTCATCGTAAACCAAGGGCACCCATGAGATAGTACAATGTTGGAAGTCCTTTCGAGAGGATTGCTATGGATATTGCGGGGCCGTTTCCAGTGACTGATAATGGAAATAAATACATCCTTGTCTGCATGGACTACTTCACCAAGTGGGTGGAAGCGTATGCGATCCCTAACCAGGAAGCCGTAACTGTCGCCGATGTCCTGATGAATCAACTCATCAGTCGTTTTGGGGTGCCATTGGAACTTCACTCTGATCAGGGCCGGAACTTGTAACGACAAAGTGTCGTTTTTGATTGCCCAGGCTATTTCAGTGAAATAGGATTGTGGTTCTTTGGACTGCCTTGCCAGTTTCTGATTTGTTTTATTGTGTCAAGCAAGGGGTTTTGAAATTACTTAGTGACTGGACGCCAGAATTTTTTGTTCATTGAATAGGATAAAAATTCAAAGTTCCTATGAATCAAAAAAAAGATAAATTTCCTTTCTACAATGGAACAATAAAACTATTACTCAATATATATACAATTTACTGAATTATATGAGCAATATACATAGTTTGATGAATGATTAATTTATACAAGGTTGTATGAGTGTTCTCATATGTGATGAATGAATGTTGTCAAGTATAAATGATAAGCCAAGATAACAATTATAACTTGAAATCAAATTCTAGCATGTTTTCTGCTATAACAAAAGAAACAACTCTATAGTGTCGCTGCTGAATCTGTTGGTGTTATGTTTGGAGAATACCTTGGTTGCTGGAGTTTTCCTAAAACTAGGAACCTGGATCTATCGTGACTCTTTAGGTATTTTATGTAGTCAGCTTGACATACACCAACCAGACTTCAAATGTTCGACCTCAACTCAGGAACGTGGATGTTTCAGGATCGTCGTAGTTGTCATTAATAGCATGAAAAACAATCAAGAATATTAGATTTCTGATGAACTTTTGTTGTTATAGAATTACAACTTGGCTTTATCCTTTGACAGACCTATATGATGATATGCTGATGTGAAAAAAAACAATGTTGAAGAAAGAAATGTTAAAGATAATAGAGGCTGATTATTTTCAAGATACTGAAAATCACTCTTTAGCATGCAAGCCAAAATTAAATGAGTGACCCAATAAATGTTTGGATTAACAATTTATAATCAGCTCTAATTTTAAATTGAACCTATATATAATAAATTGATCAACTAAAATTGATGGTCTTATATCTAGGTGATGTAACAATTCTTAATCAACACGTGTTGAGTGAGGTAGTCATTCATTCCTGAATTTCATGAAAGGATAATCAAAAATTAGTATAGAGAAAATTAGAATCTGAAATTGATTCTGAAATCGACAGGTATAAGGTCGATATCAAATATTTAAATTTCCAATATTTGGAGTAAAGTAAATATATTTCAAGAGAAAAGATTCATCTGGTTGCTACAAGAAGTTACTCAATGAATTTCCAGATAAAAGATTATTCAATGAATTTCTAAGATAACAGATCAACTTATGATCTCAAATAAGAGATCTGACAGTGGCTTCAAGTAAAAGATATCACCCAGTGTATGTAATATGATTCCTAGATGTGATTTTGACCACTAACTGGTCAAATGAGTCTTCACAAAATCTTCCAAAATGTATAAAAGATATAATTCACTAAAAAGCTTGAATATTTTCAATGACACAGTAGCAAAAGATACAATAAGATAATGAAAATCAATATGTCCTGAATGTGGACACATGATCAATACTATGATTGATCACAAAAGATAAGTTGAGATAAGTTAAGATAAGATATATATTTATCTCAGATAGACAATTTTGAGATAGATATTTCTATATAGGAAAATATAGCAAATTCTGATCTTCCTTTTATTGGAAACCTGGTGATCTTGAAAACAGATCAGGTGAGTTGAAAGGCACACATTCAAATTTATTCATATAGAAAATAACATGTGTTTTCGGTACTCACCTGAACTGATTCCATCGATGATTTCCAGGCCACCAATTGATTAGACTGGTCTCCAGTAAAATTCTTACTAAATGTGTAAGTATATCAACTCTGACTTCCTGGCTGTACAATTGATTTGTAAATTCCTTGAATTTGTACAGGGTTTGAAGACCAAGTGCTGTGGAAACGAAAACGCAGTCAATTCTTAAAGATCAACATTTGTAGTAATCAAAAAAAAAACGATGAACACATCAATCTGCTACGGCACTGGATATTCGAGCAATGCTTCCTCCTAGGAAATTAACATTAATCGAAAATTCCAAATGATTACAACGATAATCGAAGATTGAACCTTTGAAAAATTTGTGAACATTCACTCAAGCCGCCATGCTGCTAAATTTCGCAGTCAAAAATTTGCGTGCACAATAACAATTAAAGCAATTAAATTGGAATCATACTACGTACCTGTCTAATATCTTCAATTAAACACGAAACCACTCTGATATTTTTGCGGAGAAAAAGTGAGAAATTCGACATGAAGATAGTTGGGATTCATCCCAAAATGGATAATCAACCTGTTGATTTCGCTGCCAAATTCAGAAAAGGAAGAACTCATGCAAATCATGAACGTCTTGTCGTTTTCAATTCGATTCTGTCGCCCTCTAACTTTTTTATCCTGAACGGAACTTATGATGATACAGATCACTAATTGATCAATGTGCGGTTGATCTGTTCCTGCGGTTCTGTGAGTTGAAGTTCTAATAATTATACATAGAGGGACGACAATGATCATTAATGGATATTAATTATAAATTTAACGATTGTATCGTTACATATCCCCCTTTCTCCGCAAAAAAATTCAAAGCAACGCTTTCGAATTTTTTCTGTTGAAATAAACGGAAATGATAATTTATGAAATTATCCTAAATTGAAACTTTCTACTCTCTGTACTCATGACAGACTTGATGAGTGAAAGGTATTAGATTGAGACACCTGATCGTCCCCAAGCAAGGAAACAGCGTGATTGGAGCTCTCCCGAACAATCCAGCCAAGAAATCCTCTTCGCTGCGAGATGTTGATTACAGCGCCGGTGAGAAATTCTATGTCCACTCGCCTCCAGATTGTTCGAGACAACCACCAACCACCCTGAATCCATGGCAGAAGGCAAGCAGGTATATCATCTATGGTGAAACAAAAAAAAATATATAAAATCACGCGAAGAAATTTAGATTAACCAGTTGTCACCTTCAACTGGAGTAGGAAGGTCCTACCAACGAAATGATGAAACTAAATAAGTTTCACCAGAATATAAATGAGGCCAAGAGGGTTTGCGGAAGTGTTCCCACTTGAGCCACTGCGAACAAATCCTCAGGCCTGACAGATCAGTGGAGCTCAGGAGAAGCACAGTAGCATCCACCAAGCCGCCATTTAAGTCAGTGTTGTGATCGCCCGTAGCCGCACAACTAGCCAAGCAAATGCCCCCCAATACTCTCCCTTCCAAGGACCCTTGCCATACCTGGCTGTCAGTCTGAACCATGTTCGCACCCAACTCAAGTGAGTCCCTTTTGAAATTTGGAAAAAAATATTTGCAAATGAAGAACACCCAAAAGTGTTGTTCTAAGATAAATCACTCAGTATTGAATGTGAAGTTCTGAACCAAGGTATGTGATAGGTATTGAAAATCAAACTTTTTAAAGTTCCTGAAAATGATTTGAAATGTAATTAATGTAACCAGAAAACTCCTAGATGTTCACTTATGCTCGAAATCCAAATCACTCTTGAATACATGTCTTGTCAAAATGAATA
The DNA here is from genome assembly GCA_918026855.4 of Phaedon cochleariae. Taxonomy (NCBI): domain Eukaryota; kingdom Metazoa; phylum Arthropoda; class Insecta; order Coleoptera; family Chrysomelidae; genus Phaedon; species Phaedon cochleariae. Next base: position 32,557,530 of record OU896713.1, read on the forward strand.
TTCATATTCCTAGATAGAAGGTAAGATAGGCGATACGTACCATGAAAACAAAATGCATCATAAGGACATGTTGCATGATATTCAAAGATAAATGGTAAGCATCATGAATGAAGGAAATATAAATTCATAGGTAAAAGATAAATACAGATAACAAGACAAGTATTTAGATGAGATATTTGGATAAATAAGATATTTAGATATGATAAGATATTTGAACACAAGACATAGTGCATGAGATGAACATCATAGGTAGAAACACTTCAAAATTCCCCTAGACCAACAATTCAAGAAAGTGACAGTTCTCATATAGGTACTGAAATATAAGATAAGAGTTCTAGCACAAAAATTACGTTTCAAAGATCTTCAAATGTTCAGATGCTATATCATCATGATATATATTATAAGAGATGTAAATCTTCAAGAAACTCTATTTGCATTGTTAGAAAATTTTCCACCGTGAAAGAACCATGTGTAATCCTTGCTGTAAAATTCAGAATTGGAGAAGTGTCAAAAAACAGTTTCTTAACGAGAGAAAATCTTATATAACGGTATTTAAGCTCCCAAAAGGAATCTATTTGAGTTCGATTTCATACTTGATGAAAACCTTCATTTTCAGGCAATATGTCAAGAAACAACTACTTTCCGGGCACCTACCCACGCCGAACATTGTATTATACTAAAAACATTATCTGAAAAATTGAGTTCTCCTCAAGGCATGAAATCTTCAAACTTTCAAACCAAATTGATCATGAAACAACTATTTTCCGGGCTTAAACCCACGCCGAACGTTGAATTATACAAGATAAACTTGCATTTAAAATTTGCAAACGAGAAAAGGTATACATTTTGTGCTGATGTTCTGAGCATGAGAATGTAAAAAAAATTATGTAGCCAATTGATCGGAGTTTTACCGTCAGGATGGTGAATGCCCCTGCAGAGATAGTCTCAAGCCGTCTACTGCCCAGCTATCAAAAAATTTTAAGGCACTTCCTCATCTGAATTTTCATCAGCATCCAATTCAGAGTCATCATCTGAATCAAGAAAAGCGGGATCTAATTTCAAATCTTTCACATGCCAGTTTCCTAAGTCAGTACCATTTTCATTTTTGAGAGATTATACCAAAGGAGAGAGAACTTTGTCCACAACACAAGGAATGTATTTTGGAGCAAATTTAGCAGAAAATGAATTTTCAGCTTTTGACAGAACATAATTTCTCTTCAGTACTCTATCACCAACTTTATATTTAGTTTCGCGTTTTCTAAGATTGTAAGTTTTGGTATTTTGGTCATACGCCTTCCGTATTCTCTCGCGAACTTTCGAAAAGATTTCTGGTGATTCCTGAAGATCTTCAATCCTTGAATTTTTCTCAGTAATCGTAACTATGTTTTTAGAATTGTCTGCAATTTGTCCATAATAATCTCCTGTAACTGGTATATTTCTGCCGAAAGTTAAGAAAGCTGCTGAATGACCTGTAACGTCACTTTTTGCAGTACGTATTGCTTGAGCAATCTTAAAAATGGACTGATCCCAAGTTTTATGATTTTCTTTGATATATGACCTAATAGCAGTTACTATCACTTTGTTTTGCCTTTCTGTGGCATTTATCTGTGGATGATATCTGGCTGTATACCAAGTCTTCTGAACATTGTATTGAGATATGAAAGATTTAAATTCCTTGCTCGTAAAAACTGAACCATTATCGCAAGCAAAAATTTGAGGTACTCCAAAAATGAGAAAAACTTGATTTTCCAAAAATTTTATGATGGCTCTTGATGTGGCTTTAACTGAAGGATGCACTAATACGAATTTCGTGAACCAATCCACTACTACTAGTACAAATTGGTTACCGTTCTCAGATCTAGGATAAGGTCCTAATAAATCTGCAGATATTAATTGAAATGGAAAATTAATATTTTTATATGAACCCATCAGTCCAGCTTGAGGTACGTTTGACGGTTTACAAGAGGCACAGGTGGAACACTTTCTAACATACTTATAAACTAATGTATATGACAAACGAGCCAGCGGCTATAGTACATAGACTACAATCATTAAAATCAAATCTCGAACGTTTTCGGCAACATTGCCATCATCAGGAGATTTCTGAAAAGTGGAATTTATTTTTTGTAACATGTGCTTGAAAATTTTTATTTGAGGTTAGGAAAGTAAAGAAATTTTGAAAACTCACTTGTCAGAAATCTGTACAAAAGATTACATAAGAGGTGATCATTTCGTCAATATTTGTTGTTATCCAGTTTAATATACTATAAATTACTGTGTAATTATAAAACCAAATGGCAGCCAAGCTGCCTCCACTGTAAAACGGGAATGACTGAAGAAGTCCTGTGTAGTTTCCTGAATTTAAGAAATGACGTTTGAAAGATGACATTGATAGGCAAATTGAATGACTTACTGTTGACATATGTTGACAGACTACATGGAACATGAAAATAAATTGAAAATTATGTTCCATGTAGTCTGTCAACATATGTCAACAGTAAGTCATTCAATTTGCCTATCAATGTCATCTTTCAAACGTCATTTCTTAAATTCAGGAAACTACACAGGACTTCTTCAGTCATTCCCGTTTTACAGTGGAGGCAGCTTGGCTGCCATTTGGTTTTATAATTACACAGTAATTTATAGTATATTAAACTGGATAACAACAAATATTGACGAAATGATCACCTCTTATGTAACCTTTTGTACAGATTTCTGACAAGTGAGTTTTCAAAATTTCTTCACTTTCCTAACCTCAAATAAAAATTTTCAAGCACATGTTACTAAAAATAAATTCCACTTTTCAGAAATCTCCTGATGATGGCAATGTTGCCGAAAACGTTCGAGATTTGATTTTAATGATTGTAGTCTATGTACTTTAGCCGCTGGCTCATTTGTCATATACATTAAATATTACAAGTACATACAACTTTTCTGGGGATACTTATAAACACTTTTACGCAGCCCAGGCCAATAGTATAATTCCTGAATACGAGCTAAAGTTTTGGCAATACCAAGATGTCCTGAAGTTTCATCATCATGAAACATTTTCAACACCTCTTTCCTATTTGCTGTAGGAACAACAATTTTCCAATCAGTTAAATTACCAATTAATTTATCTCTACTGAAAACATGTTTATACAAAACATCCTGCTCTATTCTGAAGGAAGGATAGCTATCTGGATTCTCTTCAACCTTTTTACACATATCTGTGTACCACTTATCTGGCATAATTTTAGATAGATTTAATAAAGCTGTCTCAGGTAATGGAGCTCTAGAAAGTGAGTCGGCGACCACATTCAGTGTGCCTCGCCTATGTTCAATATCAAACGAAAATTGAGACAGTTTTACAGCCCATCTGGTTAATCTACCAGAAGGGTTAGACATATTATTAAGCCAGACCAAGCTAGCACAATCTGTTATAACTTTGAAATGTGTCCCTTCAATATAACATCTGAATTTTTCTATACCAAAAATAACAGCAAGAAGTTCCTTCTCTGTTGCAGAATATTTACGTTGACATTTGTTCAAAGTCTTACTGGCATAAGCTATTGGGTGTTCGATTCCATCTGTTTCTTGATACAAGACAGATCCTACGCCAGTATTTGAAGCATCACAGTATATGATGAATGGTTGAGAGAAATCAGGACTTGCCAAAACTGGAGCTGTAGTCAGGGATTTCTTTATATCTTCAAAGGCTTTATCAGCTTCCTCAGTCCATATTATGCCTTGACCTTTTTTTCGACCTCGTAATAGGTCTGTTATTGGACTACACAAAGAGGAAAAATTATTGAGAAACCTCCTATAATATCCAACCATACCAACCAGCCGTCTGATTTGTGTGGTTGTTTTAGGTTTTTCATAATTCAAGATAGCAGATACTTTGGAATCGTCCATTCTGAGACCTTCTTTGTCAACTACATAACCAAGAAATTTAAGGGATGGTCTACAGAACTGCGACTTTTCCAAATTGATGGTGAGGCCGGCATTTTTCAATGTTTCTTTGAGTTTGAGCAAAATTTTCATATGAGTCTCAAAGTCTGGGGTTGCAATGATGATATCATCAATATAGTGAAATACAAATGGTTCAAGAGATGGACCTATAACCAAATCCATTAAACGACACATTGTCTGACTCGAACAAGAGAGACCAAATGGCATTCTGGTGTACTCAAATAAACCTCTACCGTGGATGGCAAATGCTGTTTTAGGACGAGAGGAAGGTGTCAGGCAAATTTGATGAAATGCTTTCTTTAAATCTACAGATGAAAGGAATTTGGCGTCTCTCAGCTTACTCAAGATAGAGTCGATGAGGGTCATGGGATATGCATCAGGAATAGTTAAAGAGTTCAATTTTCTGGAATCTAAGACAACTCTAAATTCACCAGAATGATTTTCAACCAACCATACTGGATTACACCATGGAGACTGTGAAGGCTGAATAATACCTAATTTTAACATTTCATCAACTTCTTTGTTGAGATGGCTCTGCATTGCGGGAGACAATGGATATTGACGTTGACGAATTGGAGTAGCTGAGCCTGTATCAATGTTATGTTGAAGCAAATGAGTTTTTCCTATTGTATCAGCAGGTGCAATCTCTAAAAATGAATCTACAACAAATTCTAGCCTTTTCAGTTGTTCCTCGGTAAGATCTTCATGTGACTGAATTGTGTTAACTATACAGACATCTCCTTGCTGCTGCAAGTCATAAGATAGGTTGAAAAAATCTGCTTTCACTTGAAATTTACTGAGAAAATCAACACCTAATATTAAAGTGTGTTTAAGAGAAGGAATAATTAATATTTTCATCATCTTACTCTGTCCTAATAGTGTAATAAATAAATCCACAAATCCTAAACACTGCTGTGGAACGCCATCTGCAGTAGTTACTTGTAAGATATCATCATTTTTTATACTGATATTCCATTTCTTCAGTAGAAAAAGTCCATTTGAACCAAATATTGAACAAAAACTTGCAGAATCAACAAGACACAGGACTTCATCTCCATAAATTTGAACTCTGAGATAAGGACGGTTATCGTTAGATTTAACTTCGAAAATGGGGTTAAGGGAAGGTATTTTATGTACCGGGTGATTCAATAAGGGTGACGAGGTACTGTATCTCAGGAACTAATAGTCGTAGAAGTTTGGGAAAAAAATTCTTTCGAGGAAATCGACCAAGAAAAACTGCTGGAAATATTTTTTGAATCCATACGTCCACCGCTAGGGGGCGTAATAGCTTCGATCGTATGAAAAATGTAATTTTTTCGAATTTTTTCCAATATAAGTTTAGAAATGAATACTCTCACGTCAATGTCATCCTAATGGTCCATCTTTTTGTCGAACAGATTTTCATTGTAGGACGTAAAATGAAGGCGGGAGGGAATGCTAAACTTTTTGGACTGTAAATGTCTATAACTTTAGTTTGACGTATCGGAAATTTGCTAACAAGGTTTTGTTCGTGAAAGGAAGGCTTGGTAAACAAATTAAAAAACCATCTATGCCATTCTGGTTATCATCGCGCTCGTTAGGGGGCGTGTTTTATAAATTTAACCGTTTTTTTCAATTTTGCTCCGAAATCTTAAATGGAACCGTATGATTTTTTTATTAGATTCCGAAAGTAGATGAAATTTGCAACACAACATGTCCAAACCGCATGGCGATATCTTCATTTGTTCAAAAGTTATGGCTCAAAGAATAGTTCATTGACGAATTTATTGATGAAACAAAAGAGGTAATTAAGTTTTTGATTTTTTTTTTCAAATTTCGTAGTCAAAGCATGCCATGGACAAATACAAATACAAACAAGAAAACAACAATTACAATATTCACATTATTGAACAAACTCTACTATCAAAAAAATTCAAAGTTTCAAATGTTCAAAATGTCCACCGTTATTGGCCACGCATAATTCAAGTCTTTCAGTTGTGGATGACACACTAGCTTCAATTTCGGCCGCGGAAATGTTTCTAATGGCTTCCCGAATTCTGTCTTTCATATCATCAACTGTTGTTGGACGGTCTTTATAAACTAGGTCTTTAAGCCTACCCCATAAATAAAAATCCAGGACAGTAAGGTCGGGAGACCTCGCCGGCCAAGAGAAAATGCTGTTCCGACCTATCCATTTATCCGCATATTTAAAAAATTCTGAACATTATATTATATTACAAAAAAAAATTGAAAACTCAATAAAATATTTTGTTTCATCAATAAATTCGTCAATGAACTATTCTTTGAGCCATAACTTTTAAACAAATGAAGATATCGCCATGCGGTTTGGACATGTTGTGTTGCAAATTTTATCTACTTTCGGAATCTAATAAAAAAATCATACGGTTCCATTTAAGATTTCGGAGCAAAATTGAAAAAACGGTTAAATTTATAACACACGCCCCCTAACGAGCGCGATGATAACCAGAATGGCATAGATGGTTTTTTAATTTGTTCACCAAGCCTTCCTTTCACGAACAAAACCTTGTTAGCAAATTTCCGATACGTCAAACTAAAGTTATAGACATTTACAGTCCAAAAAGTTTAGCATTCCCTCCCGCCTTCATTTTACGTCCTACAATGAAAATCTATTCAACAAAAAGATGGACCATTAGGATGACATTGACGTGAGAGTATTCATTTCTAAACTTATATTGGAAAAAATTCGAAAAAATTACATTTTTCATACGATCGAAGCTATTACGCCCCCTAGCGGTGGACGTATGGATTCAAAAAATATTTCCAGCAGTTTTTCTTGGTCGATTTCCTCGAAAGAATTTTTTTCCCAAACTTCTACGACTATTAGTTCCTGAGATACAGTACCTCGTCACCCTTATTGAATCACCCGGTACAACATTATTTTCAACTGTACCAGATAAATTAGAAGATAAGGAGGAAGGTATATCAGAATTTATTTTAGGAACATTTTGTTGAGAAAGAGAATTTCTGACAACTTCCAACCATGAATGCCATTCATCACGATTTACCGTTTTGACTTGACATTCTTCCCTTTTGAACCATTTGTGTTCGTGTCTGGAGCTGTTGAACTTGTGGCTACAGCGTCCAGACTCACTGCACCACTGTTTAAGTTTTTTGGATTACATTCAAAACATTTAGATTTTGTAAATCCCTTTTTTCCGCAACCATAGCAAAAAATAGTTTTCTCCGAACGACATTCTCTATGTGAATGACCATTGCGTGAGCAATTCCAGCAACGTAATGAAGATAAGGTGGATACCTCTCTACTTGAACTGAAGTTTTTCTTATATGAAAAATTTTGTGATTCTTGAGAAACAGGGCAACTCAAATCAGGCTCTAAAAAGTTTGATCTACGTGTAGATGGTGGTTTATACCTTTCAGACCATTCACGAGATTCCTCTAATTTCTTACATAAATTGTTCAATTCTGAAATAGTATCAATATCACGTAAAGATAGGTGTGAAATATAATAAGGTAATAAATTCCTCTGAATTTTGTTCACCATTTCCTTTTCAGTAGGTTTATCCTTCAACCTATTAAAAAGACCTTCCATAGAAGAAATGTAGATTGTAACTCTTTCAGATGTACCCTGAGTTCTGTTGTCTATTTCCCTTTTCAAATCTTCATCATAGTGATATGGCAAGAAATCATCTTTGAGCTTTTGAACTAATTCATCCCAATTTCTCAGTTTATTTCTATTATTGTTATACCATGTCCAAGCCTGGTCTTTGAATAAATCACCAGCTGACAAAAATAAATCATCTTTAGTTACATTACGTGCAAAACTGAAAGCATCGACTTTTTCTAGAAATGATATCAAAGATTCTTTGCGAGAGTCACCACTGAAATGAATATTCCATTTATATGTAGGAATTGATTTTGGAAAGTTGAATTGAGGTAATTGTTGATTTACGTTGGTTGGAGTGGATGTCTGAGCTGTTGAAGCACCAGATACCTTGAGTGCTAAGTCACCCTCCATTTCAATCAATTCTAAATGAAGTTTCTTTTTAATTTCAACATGATCCTCCTCTTCAGTGACTAATCTATGAATTCTTCCAGATATATGACATAGCCTAGATCTTAATCTTTTATATTCATTGATATTTTGTGTGTAGGAACTAATTTTTGATTTCAGATCTTGCAACGTCTCATTAATCTCGACTACATCATCAGCATGAGTATAACAATTCAGAAAACCATCTGTGAAACTACGATTCGAACTTTCTTGACTTGAAAGTCCTCTCAATATCTTTCTACGCTTGTCTACATCACCAGTAGGTTCAAAATTTCTTATTTTGATTTCATAATCCAATTCATAAGCTCTCAAATGATTTACTTCCATGATTTTCCAATATATTTTAAATATCAAGGTAGAATAGAAATAATGAAAATCGATAAGATGAAAAGGTACCTCAAATATAGATAGAATAGGAATCTATAAGGTGAAAAGGTACTTCAAATATTAGAGGCAAATAATAGCAAAATATTCTGAATTAAATTCCAAAATTAATGCAACAAATTCAGCAATGAATTCACTAATCAGATATTTATTGCTCCATTGGGGTGAAAGGAAAGATATTTGTCAAAAGTAATCTCAAATTTAGTCAATGTACGTTTGGGCGCCAAAATTATGTAACGACAAAGTGTCGTTTTTGATTGCCCAGGCTATTTCAGTGGAATAGGGTTGTGGTTCTTTGGACTGCCTTGCCAGTTTCTGATTTGTTTTATTGTGTCAAGCAAGGGGTTTTGAAATTACTTAGTGACTGGACGCCAGAATTTTTTGTTTATTGAATAGGATAAAAATTCAAAGTTCCTATGAATCAAAAAAAAGATAAATTTCCTTTCTACAATGGAACAATAAAACTATTACTCAATATATATACAATTTACTGAATTATATGAGCAATATACATAGTTTGATGAATGATTAATTTATATAAGGTTGTATGAGTGTTCTCATATGTGATGAATGAATGTTGTCAAGTATAAATGATAAGCCAAGATAACAATTATAACTTGAAATCAAATTCTAGCATGTTTTCTGCTATAACAAAAGAAACAACTCTATAGTGTCGCTGCTGAATCTGTTGGTGTTATGTTTGGAGGATACCTTGGTTGCTGGAGTTTTCCTAAAACTAGGAACCTGGATCTATCGTGACTCCTTAGGTATTTTATGTAGTCAGCTTGACATACACCAACCAGACTTCAAATGTTCGACCTCAACTCAGGAACGTGGATGTTTCAGGATCGTCGTAGTTGTCATTAATAGCATGAAAAACAATCAAGAATATCAGATTTCTGATAAACTTTTGTTGTTATAGAATTACAACTTGGCTTTATCCTTTGACAGACCTATATGATGATATGCTGATGTAAAAAAAAACAATGTTGAAGAAAGAAATGTTAAAGATAATAGAAGCTGATTATTTTCAAGATACTGAAAATCACTCTTTAGCATGCAAGCCAAAATTAAATGAGTGACCCAATAAATGTTTGGATTAACATTTTTTAATCAGCTCTAATTTTGAATTGAACCTATATATAATAAATTGATTAACTAAAATTGATGGTCTTATATCTAGGTGATGTAACAATTCTTAATCAACACGTGTTGAGTGAGGTAGTCATTCATTCCTGAATTTCATGAAAGGATAATCAAAAATTAGTATAGAGAAAATTAGAATCTGAAATTGATTCTGAAATCAACAGGTATAAGGTCGATATCAAATATTTAAATTTCCAATATTTGGAGTAAAGTAAATATATTTCAAGAGAAAAGATTCATCTGGTTGCTACAAGAAGTTACTCAATGAATTTCCAAATAAAAGATTATTCAATGAATTTCTAAGATAACAGATCAACTTATGATCTCAAATAAGAGATCTGACAGTGGCTTCAAGTAAAAGATATCACCCAGTGTATGTAATATGATTCCTAGATGTGATTTTGACCACTAACTGGTCAAATGAGTCTTCACAAAATCTTCCAATATGTATAAAAGATATAATTCACTAAAAAGCTTGAATATTTTTAATGGCACAGTAGCAAAAGATACAATAAGATAATGAAAATGAATATGTCCTTAATGTGGACACATGATCAATACTATGATTGATCACAAAAGATAAGTTGAGATAAGTTAAGATAAGATATATATTTATCTCAGATAGACAATTTTGAGATAGATATTTCTATACAGGAAAATATAGCAAATCCTTATCTTCCTTTTATTGGAAACCTGGTGATCTTGAAAACAGATCAGGTGAGTTGAAAGGCACACATTCAAATTCATTCATATAGAAAATAACATGTGTTTTCGGTACTCACCTAAACTGATTCCATCGATGATTTCCAGGCCACCAATTGATTAGACTGGTTTCCAGTAAAATTCTTACTGAATGTGTAAGTATATCAACTCTGACTTCCTGGCTGTACAATTAATTTGTAAATTCCTTGAATTTGTACAGGGTTTGAAGACCAAGTGCTGTGAAAACGAAAACGCAGTCAATTCTTAAAGATCAACATTTGTAGTAATCAAAAAAAACGATGAACACATCAATCTGCTACGCCACTGGATATTCGAGCAATGCTTCCTCCTAGGAAATTAACATTAATCGAAAATTCCAAATGATTACAACGATAATCGGAGATTGAACCTTTGAAAAATTTGTGAACATTCACTCAAGCCGCCATGCTGCTAAATTTCGCAGTCAAAAATTTGCGTGCACAATAACAATTAAAGCAATTAAATTGAAATCATACTACGTACCTGTCTAATATCTTCAATTAAACACGAAACCACTCTGATATTTTTGCGGAGAAAAGGTGAGAAATTCAACATAAAGATAGTTGGGATTTATCCCAAAATGGATAATCAACCTGTTGATTTCGCTGCCAAATTCAGAAAAGGAAGAGCTCATGCAAATCATGAACGTCTTGTCGTTTTCAATTCGATTCTGTCGCCCTCTAACTTTTTTATCCTGAACGGAACTTATGATGATACAGATCACTGATTGATCAATGTGCGGTTGATCTGTTCCTGCGGTTCTGTGAGTTGAAGTTCTAATAATTATACATAGAGCGACGACAATGATCAATAATGGATATTAATTATAAATGTAACGATTGTATCGTTACAAACTTCGAGAGTGAAGTGTTTAAGAAGATGACCGAGAAGTTAGGAATCACGAAAACAAGAACAACTCCATTGCATCCACAGTCAGATGGCATGGTGGAGCGAATGAACACCAACAAGACTGGGATCAACATCTTCCTTTCTTCTTGATGGCCTACAGATCTGCGGTACAGGAATCTACAGGACAGACTCCGGCGAAGGTTCTATTTGGCCGAGAGATGAGGCTTCCATGTGACTTGGTCTTCGGATGTAGACCTGGTGAGGACATAGTGGGGGAAGACTACGTCGCGAATCTGATGAAAAAAATGAACGATATTCACGAATCGGTTCGTTCTAATCTGAAAATCGCCAGCGATCGCATGAAAGACCGGTACGACATCAGAGCTGGGGGTGCAGGATACGCAGAAGGAGACCTGGTGTGGTTGTACAATCCACAAAGGAAACGAGGTATTTGTCCAAAACTACAGAGATCTTGGGAAGGACCTTATACCGTCAAGAAGAAGATCAACGATGTCATATACCGCATCAATAAAGAACCCAGTGGCAAACCAAGAGTCGTTCATTTCAACAGACTAGCACCATTCGAGGGAACACAAGATCAACAAGTTCAACAAATTTGTCCGGAAGGAAAGGAGCTTACATTCGACGAATTCATTGGGACATACAGTGGTTCATCAAAGGCAAGGTTTGGCGTCACCAAGGAAGAGCACCGCGACCTTTTTGCCATTCCTGTAGAATACGCACTAGCTCACTGCGTCGTCGAGGATCTTCAGATGTCTCAAGGAATAGCGAACAAGTTCATGAGGAAGTTTGGGAAGTTAGAGGAGCTTCATCAACAAGGTCCCTCCGTCGGTCGAGCACTAGAAATAGAAGATATCAGCGCTGAAGGGAAAAGGTCTCTGTTTTATCTTATAACGAAAGGAAGATCTTCTGAGAAACCCACTTACAAGGACCTCTGGGAGACGCTAGTCGACTTGCGAAGCACCATACTCGAGAAGGACATACAGAAGATTGCTGTTCCAAAGCTGGGGTGTGAACTGGATGGCTTGAATTGGAGAATTGTAAGGAACATGCTAGAGGTTTTATTTAGATTCACCGGAGTTGAAATTCTGGTATGCTGCTGGAACTCCAAAGGAACTCCAAGAGAGAAGACAGTGCCATGCTATTTCTACCATACTGCACGTTGTAAAAATGAAACCAGTTGTCCCTATCTTCATAACGATCAGAGTGCATTCCAGGAGGAATGCGTTTTAAGGAGGGGGCAGTGTAATGATATTTCCCTTGGAGGCGCTTCAGAAACATCAGCAGGAAGGCAGGAGAACAACGATCATCCTGTATCACGCATCCCAGATTGCTCTCCAACCTCTCAATGATTCCTACATACACCAACATATTTCCGAACACTCAATATATGCCGCAGTGACAAAGAACGTCACAGAAGATTCTGGAATGTTCTGGAAACAATCGATGGAACAATTAGAGAGAGAGGTTTGTTCTAAGAAGCTTCTAGAACAAAAAGAAGGAGACGGAAGATCATTGCGAGAAGGTTCTCGAACCAAAGCCTGCCTGTGTTCTCATATATAAAACGGCCGAACAACTGAGTCAGGCAGTCAAACAGCGAGTGTCAGAGAGACAGTTATATACCGCGTGTTCAAATCGTTTCACATAAATTGTAGTTATAAGTTCGATATAAATTAGTGTTTCTTTAGTTTAAATAAATAAGTTCGAAAATAAATAGTGTCGTGTTCGCTTCTGCACCCGAATAACGTAACAATATTGTTGGGTTATTGATAGTTAATATTTTGAGTCGATGATCGATGGTTCCAATTGTTTTTTCCTGACAGAAAGAATAAAGAGTCTCTGAGAACAAATTTATTTAAGCAAAAGTTCACAGTATAGTTACATCACATATATTTTGATATCAAAACATCTGAATGAAAAGAGCTAAAATCAGACCGGAAATCCAGGTGGTATCGAGCATCCACTATATTGATATGAATGATCTGTAACATAAAAATAAACAAGTTCTCGATAGAGATAATATATCTTGTCCCATTCAATAATCGGTACGGTATTTTTTCATCTCTTGGAGCGCACGAAAGGATGTTGAAATTGCATTTAATCATTCAAAATGATTGTAAAGTATAAGAAAATAAGAAAATCAGGTTTTCCAAGGTCAACGATGTTCATTAGGTCGAAAAGTCATGATTTTTCATCTGATGCATCAATTTCGAAGCACTTTTGGACGGATTAAAATGGATGAGATACAAAAATTTTGGCATGTTTATGAATATCTCAACAGTTGTCGAATACTGATTGACAATAACACAGGCATGTTAACTATTAACAAATATTGGTTACTATCTAATTAATTTCATATTCGGGCCTTGTTTCTTCAATCAAGGATTTTGTGGATTTGCATCCATTCTTAAAAATCTATTCACTTTTATGAATTTGCACTTGTCATCTCCTCACAATTGATCTGTACAATCATCATCCTATGTACAGGAAGATCAACCATTTCACCTTGCGCAATCTTCCAACAAAATTTCCTAGACCCCACCCTCTCGTGTTTTCTCCATCTTGGAAGTCTATAGAACATGCTTCAGAGAAAATGTATCAGCATGCCTAATAGTTATCAAATTGGTAAGAATTAGAGTCAGACGATGGGAAATATATAGGAATTCAATTAATAATAACACTTGATGGAGAAGTGAATGCTAGTATGATTTATTCACCATGCAGACTCGCTATTGTGTCTTAGAAATTGAAAACAATATGATAAAAACTCACCAGCCACTTCGTGTAATACCTATGCTCCAGCACAAACCTGATGAAACTCAAATTCACATTCAACAGTGCACACCACAATTTTCTGTGTTAGCAATTGATATTTGATTATTAGGCCACTCCAAGCGTCCTTTGCAGTCTAACATGTTGACTCCGACTACCAACTGCATTCCAACCTCGAGCATGCGCTGAAGAGAATATCACTACGTCATGGGAAGGTCAATAATTGTATAACGAATGATTTGTTTCTCTCAAGAACAATTTCTTATTATCTAAGTAATTAAACTGTGGAGAGAATTTGTTACCAGTTAATAAATGGTAATTCGAGAGTAAGATTCCGAACAGTTTGGATATAACGAACAGGTTTGTGACAAACTCATGGAAGTAACTCCTAAAAACATATGTTAATATTGAAAGAATCAGCTTCAAACGAATCCTTTGTTTTCGGTCAACGAATATTTTACAAAAAAAATGGTAGTATTTAAAAAGGTATATTGATGACAAGAAGATGGCGTTAATATTCAACGAAGCATACTCAAACAAATCAATGCATTTATCATAACAAAACCTTTCCCTCAGTGTATGTAGCAAAGCAGTGAATACGAAACGATTCTTATCTTGGCCGCAGCAACCATCACTGTAGAGAGAAATGTGCTCAGCTTCAGAACATTGAGTATTGATATGTTGAACGATAAATGAAGCAATATCGCAGCTACCACGTTGTGCAATTGTTTCGTCCCAAACGTAGCAGTAGCCTCTACCTGCGCCATGATCGTAAATCGTCAAATTGTAGACACACAGCTTTCTTTTGTAGTAGAAGCTTTTGACATTGGAATATGGTGCCAGAAGAACTTGCTGTAGGTCAAATGTGAAACACTTGAACATCCTATCATTTTTAGACTTATTACTATCTTCAAGCATTCTCAGTCTCGCTTGATTTTTTGCGATAATGTGGGCGTCATATTCAGGAGTCATATAATCTTTTTCTGTTCCTACAGGATACTCGTCATATTTGGCGCAGAAGTCACATCGATCATTTTTTGGATGATGAAAGCCAAGGTTGTATTCGGTGTTGAAAATGTTGCGATATGTCTGAAGGCTGCAGGGTTTGACATCTTCAGGAAGAGATTCAGTACAATCGACGTACATTTTCTTAACTGACAGATGAGGCTCGAGGTATTGGCGTTTGCTGTTGGCACGAGTATAGTGACTTGGTACGCAAGGAAAGGATTGGATATGAGTATGAATTTTTTGCAAAATATCAGCTGGGATACGATAAGCATTGCTGGCTCTCTTATCTGGTGAACACAATCCCGAATGTTGCTTGCGTATGACTGTTCTTATCTTGCGACCGGATTCATCAAGTGTAGCGAGAAATGTTGATTTGCAAACTTGAACACGTGAACTATCGATCTTAGGAAGGAAGTAATGGATGTTGAATTTGCGATTCACCTTAGCATTTACAACCATACGCTTCTTATCGACTTTAGTGATCAGTCCAGCCAAGAAGTTTCTCTGTGCTTGCAAATTGCCCAGTTTCCAGTATTTATCGAATACTGCAACTCGATTTTCATGACGCAAAGTTTCTTTGCACTTATAAATGCATTTACAACTTATTGGTCGAATGAAACGGGCTTGGCGAAGTTTAGTGACTCTATTTACCGTTCCTCCATCAGTTTTCACAAGACTAACATATTCATATTCTCTTCCTTCGTTCCTCTCTCTCTTTCTTTTGTTTTCAATTCAGTTTTCAACACCTTTGCCCTTACGCTTACGAATAGGAAGATTCAGAGGCTCCGGTAGCTTCTCTGAAAGTGAAAAGTTTATTTTGATCATAAAAAACAACATTTAATTACTTTTTTCAAAAATTCCAATTGGAAGACTACCGTAAGTATAATAGTTAGTCAATTAACTAGTACTTCAATGAAGGCGATAAATCATCAAGATAATTCAACGTTCGAGCGCAGCGAGTACGTTAACGTTCGAGATCATTGATCGCTATTTTGATATAAGAGTTGATTACCAAACTCTTCTGTCGATCTCGTTGAATGAATTTTGAATAAGAGAACATTTTAAACAAAAAAAAACGGTACATATTCAGATTTGACAATACATGATTTTGACAGCGCATCGAAAAAGATATTTTTCGAGAATATTCCAGAAATTACAGTTTTAAAAACATATTAGATCATTTGAACCGAATTTGGTTTGATTGCAAATATATTATGTTTCAAAAATTTACCATTAAAAGAATTAACTGCAGTGGAAGTTTCCTCTTCAGAAGCTTCATCTGCTGAGCTAATATTTTCGAGAAGTTCAACATCTAATGGAGTTGTATCATGATCAGATCGCAAAGATCTGCTCAATTCATTCGGTCCATTTTCTTCAAGATCTGAAATTTCATAAAATAGTGGGAATTATAAGAAGTTGACTGAATTGATTTCATGTATGAAATAAATTGTCAAGGAATGACAAGACAAAAATCACAGATTCCTGTTACATGCAATTCATTCAAAAAGCAAATAAAAATAAGCGATGAATGTAAGTACCTTCGGAACAATTTTCTACGTGATCTAGTGTAGTCGTCAATGCTTTTCCAAATTCAAATGATTGGACCGAAAACTCTTCTGAAATGAATTATTTTTGAATGGAAGGAATAATTCGAGTTTATATTTATATAAATAGTTCGAATTTGAAATAACTCACCAGATTCGTTAGTAGGGATTGAAGAAACTTGCACTGGGATGAGAAAATCTCCGTCTGTATTTTCAGGCTTCTTACTGTTTTCAAAATCCATGTTTGCTTTGCTTAATGCATTTATTTGGTCAGCGAGTTGAAGAATTATTTTTCCCCGGTTAGTTGCAATTTTTTTATCCATTATGAACAGTATAATAAGTTTCAATGCAGAATAACGTTGAAAAATTTCAATACTTTTACACACCAAACAAAAAACAGACTGATATTCAGATGAGAAGATCGTAACAAAATCGAAATACACAGCAAGTATTGACACTTGATACCCTAAGGACGCCACGAATACTACTGATTTGTGAAATCAAAACGACATAGGAACCCGTCAGGTTTCTCGACGCTATGCATACATTCTAGGAAACGCAAAATCAAAGAGGCCAATGCGTATCTAATATCTGTTTATATCAGCTTCTGGTTTGACAATTGGAAGAATGCAAGAGGAACAAAGGCAACTTGAATCTATTCATCACGTTATCAAATGATATGTAAGGTACAATCAAAAGGAATCAACATGCAATTTTTACGATTCATCTTAGATTTGTTCAGTGCGCAATGCACAATACAAACGGTATAACCCACAAGCTAGGTCTCCCGATCCCGTTTCTCGTTGGACGTTATTGAACAATACTAGAGACTCAAGTGTCGGACGAAACATCTCTTCCTGTTCATTTATATGACTGTGAAAACAATACAATCGTCTAATGATATGTTTGAATCTCTTCATCTCATAATTACTGGCACACACCAGAACAGTACTATAGTATTTAGGGAGGCTCGTACCACTTCTTTCTGTTTTGGCGTTCTCTACCTTTTTCAGACACACTTGTGCCCCTTGAGAATTCATCAGGCGATATGGTCTTTGAGATCTATTCTGCTTCGATAGTATCCATGTGAGATGATGGAATGAAGAGATACAGTGTACACATCGATGATGTCGATGTATCCTCATCTGCCTTCTGTACTTGTTAAATACCTTTCAAAGTCATTCTATATGGTCGGTGCGATCTAATCTGCACCAACTGTTTGCATGTCAGAAGCTAGAATGCAGAGTTCCAGTGTAAACATAGTCGAAGTTTTATTTTCTGTCTGTTGTGTGCGTTATACCCGCTTCTATGTCATCTCATATGGTCTAAGCAATTTATTCTACTCCGAATGTATCCATGTGAGATCATAGAATAGAGGGATTCAATGTGAACATCGATGAAGTTGATGTAGCCCCATTTCATTTCATACGGGTCTTGATCGTCCGATGGAGTAGACGTGTCTTTGAGCTGTGCTGTATGAAGTATAAAAATCAGTGAACTACGTACAAATCATATGTGTTAATTGATCTGTCAGTGTATACCAAACCGAAATCAATAATATATTTGGAAAACCATCAGTGCTACTCGAAAATTTCGATTTCAACATGACTCGCAACACTTAGAAAGTAGACGAAGAGTTACAATCCATTGTGAAAACATTGGTTACCAAACTTCGTACTTTCGAAGATTTTCTGAAAGAATTCACAACTTCTATGACTGAAACAATAAGTAGATATTTCGAAGAAGGAATCAATCAGTTGAAAAAGGGGAATCAGAGCATGAATGAATGATTGGCATCACAAGAGGAACAAATAAGAATATTATCTAAAAGTCAGGAACTTTTTCAACAACATATGAGGAAGGAGACTGTTCTGATATATGACATCCGAGAATCGAACCAGTGAAACTGTGAGAACTTGATTTTTGATATACTTTCCGATAAAATGGAACTACATATAGATAAGTCCTCTTTTGAGAACTGCTACAGAATTGGAAGAGCAAATGCCGCTTAATATCGACCGATAATCAAAAAATTCACTTCCGTTTACTCCAAAAATATGGTTGATGGCAATGAAAAGTGGCTTAGGAATACTCGCATAGTTATAAGGAAAGATCTCACCATGGAACAGCAAAAAATTATGATGGCCGCCTTAGTGGAAGTCGGAAAAAGCGGTACTGTCTGGAGTCACCATGGAAACATCTATATTGAGTATGAAAACGAACATCCTATCAAGAAAATTCCTGATATCAGCAAATTATTAAATATGATGTTCAATCTTGATTCACTGTTCAAGTAACGGTTATTCGTCTTTTTCTATAATATATTCATTAAATCAATTGTATATCTATGGTAGACATCATGCTCAATCATAACAAGTACCTATCACTGAATGTTTTCAGAAATAGTAATATCCACCTATTATAAGTTTTCGTAGGATATGAATTCATATTCCGCCTGTGTTCAGCACAGCTACAAAGCATACCCTTTTTATTACTTTACATTAGAAAAATCTTTTTTCTTCATTTCTTTTTGTGTTATTTTGTTTTTCACTGATAAGATTTTACTGAGGTCGGAGCAAAATTAATTTCTTTCTCTTCACTATGAATCATCTCATAGTAGGCTGTTTGAATGCAAGATCAATGTTGCCAAATCTATTGGAAATTATTATGGAAAATGATTTTGATATTTTTTTTATTTGTGAAACTTGGCTAACTCCTGACACTGGAAATGAAGTTCTTGGAATGGATGGTTTTGAATTATATAGATCAGATAGAGATACGAGAGGAGGTGGTTTATGTGCATATGTACGAAATAATTCGAAAATTGTAAAAACTAGCTATGACTCAAAAGTCATAGAACAACTATGGATGATGACCTGAATAACAACTTCCGAAACTCAAAGTCCCTTTTTAAAAAACAATTTTTTTTTCTTATGTGAACTGAACAGTACAAGAGCTAGAATTATAATGAGCAAAAAGTGGGAATTTCTCATGACATTCGAAAATGCTGGCGCATCATCTTCTTGGAACTGGAACTGGAAGGCATCTCGGAATCGTCAGCGATGTCAGCGTTTCCCATGGGAACAGGCGATATAATTCCTCCCCCCGAAGATTCAGCGTACGAGGGTTAACGAGGAAGCTGAACCCTGGACAGCTCGATTTCCTTTGGTTGGTCCGTGGACGTTTTCGGTTTACAGATTTTGGTAACTATCTTCTTGTACAGGACATGAACTAATGCGGATATGAGGATGACGTAGATCAGTACGGTCCAAAGACTTGGGATATGGCCTGCATTCCCAAAAGAGATTTCTGGCTGATTCTCTATGATGGCTGTTTTGATTGACTGAAGTTCATCTAATTTAATATTTCCAAGTTGAAGGTTCATGTTTGGTTCAGATGACACGGTTTCTGCTTCTGTCAAGTCTGGTAGGAGTATCGGTTGGTGGTGGCTGATCTGATTTTCGTTGATGATCGTTTGATGTGCACAAATCAATCGGCACCCGATTGGAATCTCGATGAGGTAGCTTCCTGGTGATAAATTGGCGATTTCTTCTTGATTCGTGCATTTCATTTTGAGTGGCTCTCTGGACGGTAGGAGAACAATCCATTTATTTGTGTCCCCTAATTGTCTGATTACTGGTGATGACAATTGAATGGATATTCTTCCACATGTTAACGTATTCTTCATGTCAAGAAGTTGAATCTCGCAAGGGCTCGTTTCTGTTGATTCCCCAATGTCGGTTGGTGGGCAGATATGGATTTGGCGTTTGATTTCGATGCAAGGATTGCTCAAGAATGCGTAATATTTCTCGTTTCTCAATAGATATTTATTTTCTGGGACAACTATCTCAAACTGACCACCAGAGAAAATTGGAACCGAAAATAAATGGTAGTATTCAAATTTTGAAGGATTTGTTATAGGGATATGAAGTATGTAAGTTATTCTAAAATTGGATATATAGCTTTCTACCTTCATGATTTTCTCATATATTGAAGTGTTTTCGAAATTTATTTCGATTGGCAGTTGATCTTTTCCTACTAGTTTCTGTAGACTTTGTAATTCATGAAATAATTCTTTCGTTTTGATTATACTGGGATGGATGACATTGAATTTGGAAAACTGTATCGAGTTTTCGACATCTTGCAAAATGGAATTTATTATTTCATACATGCTGATTATTTGGTTCAAAGTGTCCTTAATGAACATTGAATTTTCCCGATATACTTGACCTTTCACTATTGAAGCAATCTGAATGATTTTTGATTCTAGGAGTTTCTCATTGTGTTCTACTTGCTGAATTGTGCTGTTGAATTTTTCAATCAGTGCTACTGAGAGTGAGTTTTGCCTTTTGATTTTTGTGGCTAGATTTTCTTGGTTATGCTGCAATTCCGCGATCAGCTGATCATACCTTTCTCCGTCATTGGAGTCTAAGTTTCCTGTTATGGATTTGAAAATCGATCCCATTCCATTTATCAAGCCACGTTTGGTTCTATGAGGGTGAGGAAATATTTCGAATAGTCTTTCACATACGATTTCTTCGGAGAATTGTAAAATTTTCAAATAATTCGATAGATCTGATGAATAATTTAGATTGCTCTTCACGAGTGTTTTCAAAGTTTGTGAATGTAATTTTAATCTGTTTATTTTCATCACGACTGGATTCAAATCGTAATAGTGGATGAGAGAGTGCGCATAAGTTTCTAGTTTAGCTGTTCCCAACTTGAGAGGTATGAGGCCTGCGTTGTTCTCTAAGTTTTGAATGGTTACTTTTTCTTGGAGTCCGAGAATTCCAGAGATCCTGGAAAATGAATTATTTCGTAGTCGGGGTGGAATATTTTTTCAAGGGTCGTTTCAAGTTATTCATATGAATTTTTTGGTTGATTTTCTGTTGAGACTGTTTTCATTTTTCTGTTAACTTTTTTTATCTGCACGGGACTCATGAATTTGTTAGCTTCTTTTCTTCTTAGGTGTGATCTCATGTACACTTTCTGTTTTGTTTTGAATACTAGGGGATTATCACGTTTTTTGTTTTCGCGTTCAGCTATTTTTTCTTTTTTATTGATGATATCTGCATTAATTTTGGCGTAAAGGATTTTTGAACGTTCCTTATGATCATTAGTATAATCATTCAATGATTTCCGATCAATCTCGATGTTTAATGGGTCATCAGTGGATATGTGTCCACTTATGATGTCTATAGGTTAAAATTTGGTGACCGAATGAATGGAGTTATTGTATGCGAGGATGGCGTACAACATTTTCATTTTTGCTGGTGTTTTAGGGAATCCCTGAGTGTTCAATAGCCGAATATATTCTAAAATAGTGGAATGGAATCTCTCAATCATGCCATTAGATTGAGGATGATGTGCTGAAACAAAATGTACTCCTATTTTATGCAATGACAAAAGTTCTGATATTAGGAAGTTATTGAACTCTGTTCCGTTGTCGACAATTATTTTTTTCGGTATGCCATGATGTGAGAAGAACTGAATTAGGTTATCAGCTATTTCAGTGCCTGTTAATGAGCTCACGAGATAGGCTTGCGCATATTTAGAAAAGCTGTCTATGATTGTTAGGAATTTTGTTTTTTCGATTGTTGTTTCGGTTTCGTCGCGGTAGGAGTGATATTGAGTGTCATTTTAATTGGATTACGTTCATATTTACTGCGTTGACATGTGGTACATTGATTGATATAATTTTGGATTGACTCCTTTATATTAGGCCGATAGTATTTGTCCTTGACTCTTGCGAATGTTTCATCAACTCCGCGATGGTTTGATTTTCCTTCGTGAAGTTTTTGAATGATTTCGTTTATGTCGTCTTTGTTAGTGACATCTAGTAATTTTTCCGTACATCGTTCGAATTTTATCGAAGGCCATTTGAAGTATTTCTGAAGTGTTGCTGAGAATGGTTCGTATAGTTCTGATTTTTCGAAATATATATGATACTGCACACCTGGCGAAATGAACTCTTTGATAAATTGTAATATATCATTCTCTAAATTATTTTGGGATACTTGAACTTGAATTCGTTTTTTTTTTTTGAATAAGATGCTAATTCTGGGTTTTGCGGAAGAATGGAGTACCAAGCTAACAATAATTTGATTTTGACCTGAATTAACGGCGCATTGTGCCGTTTGTATTCCAACGATCGAGTCTTGTTCAGCGTTTGAGTGAATTGTGTCGTCATTGTCTTCTTGGCTTTCTTCGTCTCTGAGTTCTTCGTCAGGTTGTACTTGCATAGAAATATTGTCTATATCATTACTGCCTGATGGGCCAGGAGCTACTATGTCTTTGATAAATTGGTCTATTTCGGTCTGTCTAGGGTCATCTTTGTCTTTTGGTATGTTTTGAATGAGTTCTTCAATTTGATTGGAAACTGATTCGACCTCGTTAGTGTGTATTTCTATTCTTGAGAGTGCATCGCTATTAGTATTTAATTTTCCTTTTTTATAAATAATTTGGTACGTGTATTCTTCCAATTTTATTCGCCAACGTAACAATTTCGAATTAGGGTCTTTCAATGAAAAGAGCCATTGTAGTGGCTTGTGATCTGTGACAATATTGAATTTACGGCCGAAAAGATAGGGACGGAAATATTCAGTTGCCCAAACAATAGCGAGTAGCTCTTTCTCGATCACAGAGTAATTTTGTTTGGAGTCGTTTAGTGTCCGTGATGCATAGGCGACTGGAATATCTTGGCCAATGGGGCCTTGAGAAAGAACAGCGCCGATGGCATAATTACTAGCGTCCGTCGTGAGGTTGAAAGGTTTAGAAAAGTCCGGGTATTGTAAAATGGGGTCGTTTATTGATAAGTTTTTGCATTTTTCGAAGCAGTCCAAGAATTCTTCATTATGTTCAATTTTAGCACCTTTTTTTAAACATTTCGTGAGAGGTTTCGTCAGTCTAGCGAAGTTATTTGTAAAGCGTCGGTAGTAGCCCAAGAGACCTAAAAATCCTTTCAGTTGTTTTGTTGTTTTGGGTGCCGGAAATAATTTGATCGCTTTGATCTTATCTGGGTTCGGCTTGACCCCTTCGGGAGTCACAACATGTCCCAAGTACGCTACTTCCTTACGAAGAAATTCCGATTTATCAAGCTGAATCTTGAAATTAGATTCACGCAATCGATCAAACACTGACTTGAGTCTTTCGAGGTGTTCCTGTAGCGAAGTCGAGAAAATAATGATGTCATCGAGGTACACGAGACATTTCTCATTTTGTATACCTCGAAGGATGTTGTCCATTACGCGCTGGAACGTCGCGGGCGCGTTCTTGAGGCCGAAGGGCATTCTGAGATACTCATAGTGCCCTTGTTCGGTATTGAAGGCTGTTTTCTCGATATCTTGCTCGTCCATCTCAATCTGATGGAATCCGCTAGCAAGATCTAATGTCGTGAAATACTGACACTTCCCCAGCTTGTCTAACAAGTCGGTTATATTTAGCAAGGGATACTTGTCATCTATAGTCTTCCCGTTAAGCTTACGGTAATCCACTACCTCTCTCCACTTCTGTTTACCAGAAGCGTCTGATTTCTTTGGTATCACCCAAATGGGTGAAGACCAAGGAGAGTTGCTTGGACGTATTATTTTCTGATCGAGCATTTAGCCGATTTGTTCTTCAACCTCTTTCTTATGTATAAATGGATACCGGTAAGATTTCGTGTATACTGGTATCTCGTCAGATGTCCTTATGTGATGTTTCACTCGGCTAGTGAACGTAAGTGGTGTGTTTTCATGATAAAAAATGTCTTGGTATTCTTTGCAAAGTGATAATATTCTTAACCTTCCTTCGTCATTTAAGTGGTCTGTCCGTATTTTTCAAAAATCCAGACATTGTTTAGTCGAGTCATCAAAATTTTGGAGATCAATGTTTTGAATTTCGTTCCGATTGAATCTGTCAACAGAGAGAGGCTCTGAAAAGTTCATTGTCACTGGTCTTGTTGTGTTATTCAATATCGTAGTTGAAGCTTTGCCATCTTCTGCGATTGTTAAACATTCGGGTATTTCGCAATTATGAATACGTTGATGTGTTATTATGATTTCACCTTGCTGAATGGATGTTTCAATTCTTATCACTTGTTCAGAACGCGCGCCTACTGTTACAAGGTTCAAGTTATTCTTGGTTTCCTGGAATTGGAGTTTTATTTTTGCGTACGGTGTAATTAGATAGCCATTGCCGAAGTCTAGTTTCGCTTGTAAAAGTTTCAAGTTATCGAGACCAATTAATCCTTCGAAAATATCGTGAAATTTGAAAAGGAAGAATTTCAAATATTTTTGCTTGGGTAAATTGAATAATTTAGAAGTTGGAATGCATGTGCTATATTTGTGAGCCGATTTTTGAAAAACAGTCGAAACAATAAATGGGTCGTGCCTTATTGAATTTGGAAAAAGCTTTTGGGCGATATCGGGGTCAATGAATGATTTTGTTGAGCCCGAATCGATAAGAAATTTTGCATCGTATTCTGGGGATGTGATATATGACAATTCACTGGAACTGGCATTATTGAACGATATTATTTGACTATTATCTGTGTTTGATCGTCTGATAATGGGGTTTCCTGAAAATTTTCAGCTGGATATTGGGAATCATCCTGTTGAATATTTTCATCGTGATATGTTTCAGTGTCGCAATAGGCGTTATAATCGTCTTCGATGAACTCTTGTTCTGGAATATAATTTGATTCGTTATTTTCGTTAACCACTGTATTGAACAGTTCCTCAGACACAAAGTTTCTCTGGGGTTGTTGGTAAAAAGGAGTAGAAGGACCTGGTTGATTATTAAACGTATTTCGCGTCGACATGCTCATTGGTGTTGGCTTATTGAAAGTGTTTCGTGTTGTCACACTCATAGGTGTCGGTTTGGGAAAATTTTGATTTCGATTTGGCCTGAAGATGTTTCTATTTTGGGGTTGTTGCTTGAAAACTTGATTATTGGTGAAAAATCGCTGTTGCTGATGTTGTGGCCGTGGTTGTATTGGTATTGGTTGAGAGGGGAAAGAGTTTCGTGTTCTAAAGTAATTATTTGGTGTGTTACTATTAAAATTAGCGTTCGGAGAAACAAAAGGCTGTCTGATTTGCATTTTCGATCTCGGTTGAGCAACGGTGGGTTTGAACATATGTTTGTTCGAAAAATTTTGGGAATAATGAACGTTGTCTTCTTGTAAAACGAACTGTGATGCCTCACTTAGTGATTTGGGCTTCATACACCGTATAGTGGTACCCAACGGTTCTCTTAGCCCGGGAAGGAATGTTCTTAGAGCTAAATTACTGTACAGGTAACGTTTCAATTGTTTAGATTCATTGATAGTTTCGTGAACATCGACAAAGTTGCATAAAAGGTTCAAGATATTTAGGCATCTATCGTAAAATTGCTGGGGTTTCTCGTTAGGGGTTTGTTTGAGCATCACTAAATTTCGATTGAGGCAAGACTCATCTCTTTGGTCTGCGAAATTTCTTGTCAATGTTTCTTTAAGTTCGTGCCAATTTGAGGCATTCTGTATATCAGCTACGAGTTTGGCGTTGCCCGATAATTCAGAGTAAAGACAATTCAACAAGTAAACATTCTGAAAATCTGTTGGACTATCAGCCTTATAAAATGTGTTGATAATTGACTCGCAAACTGTTAGGTATCGATTCAAATCATTAGGATTGCCATCAAAATCAGGCACACATTTTAGGAATTCTGGTTTAAATTGATTCGTCATTTCTGAAAGTGGATTTTCGATAGAGTTATGCAAAGAAACTGGGAGGTCAGTTGAAGGGTTTTCAGTATGCAAATTCAAATTTTCAAAAATATTTGTTAGATCATTCAATGACATCTGGTTTCAGACTTACATTAATATTACGAAGACTTTGAGCATCTTTCTATGAGGTAGACAGCTGGTTCCTTGATTTTGAATTCTCCAGGTGACTTCCTTGCGAGATTAGACGATGTGTGTTTCAATCCCCGGTGATTTTGCCTGTTGAGGGTAGCCAAGGGTCCGCGATGGACTGGGTTTCCTGATTGTCAAAGAGCCGCTCCTTCACAAACACCTCCACGAAACAGAGTCAACAAACGTTCGAATATTCAGTCAATTCGTTGAAACGAAAATGTCCACTTTCGATACGCGGGCACCGAATATCCTACCGACTGCGCCAATAACAACTTTCGAAACTCAAAGTCCCTTTTTAAAAAACAATTTTCATTTCTTATGTGAACTGAACAGTACAAGAGCTAGAATTATTATGAGCAAAAAGTGGGAATTTCTCATGACATTCGAAAATGCTGGCGCATCATCTTCTTGGAACTGGAACTGGAAGGCATCTCGGAATCGTCAGCGATGTCAGCGTTTCCCATGGGAACAGGCGATATAATTCCTGTCAATTATTGCAGAAATCAAATATATCTCCAATAATTCACCTATAAGGAACAATTTTGAAGATTTTTGCGTCACCAAAGATGATAAGCCCAGATATTCAATTCATAATCCATGTGTTTGTGAGAATTTCAGGTATTGTTCAGTGTAGAATTGTGCTCCAGTGGGTTCTTTGGGAAACTTGATGATGCATAATGGATTGACGCTTGGAACTGAAGAATGTTATCAACATAGAAACTCTTTGATATGAGTTCAACTGTTTAAGCAAGCCTTTAGACCACTATTCTGAAGGCCTTCAGACCACTCTTCCAAAGGCAGACGTTGCTCTTGACATGTTTGTTTGTTTCACATAGGTTCATATGATGTAAATCATAAATAACAAGATTACGGAATATTTCAAATTTGGACAATGCACATATCGCAAAAATACCTGAATGATCTATGTTGAACCTCGAATGTCATGTGACAAGCAATATTCTCACACTCGAATCATATAAATGAACCATGCCTCATAAGTAGCCCTGAGATAGAGATAAACATGTGGAAATTACTCATAACCTGAAAACGCCTCAACTGATTTTTATTTTCATTTCATCGATGAAGAGGCGAATGTGTCTTAATAAATCTGTGATGAGAAATACAGGATGTTCTATTTGAAGAATTCTAATGAACGTCGTTTGAATCTTACATTATTCAAAATGTAAATTTTTGCACCCTGTGGATCATTTCGCAAAATTAATGGATTGGTGTACGTGAGACCTTGCTATTACTGCTTGCTGAAATATTTTCAAAATTTGGATTGATGAAAATACCATGCCCAATTTAACATGACTCTTCAATAGTGGAAAAAATGGGTTTATCAATAATAACTTTGCAACGCTGCATCCAAATCCACAGCGATGTGGGGGTAAACTCCAGCGGAATAAATTCCGAATATAAAATACTTGGTGTTCCATTTGAAAAAACTCGTCTTCAAGTCGTCACGCTTTCATGAAACACCAAGTAATGTTGAAAATATTCTTGAAATGAGCAACTTCAGTAACTGAAAAAGTTTTTTCTTCAAAGTTTTTCTCTATAGGTTATGGTTTTCGAGATATCGAAGGATTATGCACTGAATGGACACATTGTATACCCAACAGAGTCAACTTATATGATCAGTAAGATGGTATCTGCCCCAACTGTATGCATGTCAGGAGCTAGAAAGCAAAGTCCCAGTGTGAACATAAACGGAGTCGAACTTTTATCTTCTGTCTGTTGTGTGCGTTATAAGTAGATATATATTAGGAATCCTGTTACAGCTTTGATTGATATTAATTAACGTTACTTGATGACCGGGCAAACTGAGAGCAGGTGCATAATCATCAGACATATCAACATACCTATTATAAGAATGAATGTGCATACAGGGTAATTAAAAAATGTATTCAATTGGTCAAATAGAGAAACATCTTGAAAGGGAAACTATGGAATTCGACAATAAATGCAGATGCTGTATAAAATGGTTCATTAAGCCAATTCAATAATTTCTTATCAGCCAGCATATGTGGCGTCAAGTATATGAAAGCAAGACGATTTCAATTACTTGGTTCATCAAGAGTGAATTCTATATATTTCATCTTGCATTATGCGAATTGATTTCAATTGAGACTGATATATCTCGTTAGTAGGTACTCTAGAAAATTATTGAGGAAGAAAAACTTGTTTTAGGATCATCAATATGAATTTATACGAATTTAACTACATGAGTGTTATGCAGTTTTGCTATTAGCGTACTTGATTGATAATTAGCGATAAACACGTATAAATACCTCCTTTCACGACTACTCATAGTTATTCTTATTCAATAAACAATGCCAAAGGGATGAACATGAAAACTGAACTCTTGACTATACCAATTGCCAAAAAATCTATAAAAATTTTGCAACATTTGAAACGTGACGGAAAGTCTGATAATTTTCGCATAGTTAGTGAACCATCCGACATGGATGATAGTGTTCAATATATTTCTACAACAATAGTCATTGATCGTGAGAAGGCATTCAAGCCATTGGCTACATCTACTCCAAGACCTACTCCAATGCACGGAAAAATTCTCAGGCAGTCACAGTTCGGGGACATATCAGTAAATGTTTCGTCCGACGAAGTGGAGAAAATTGAAGACTATGGAGCCAGTGAAGAGGATGAAAATTCAGTTTCCCAAGAAGATGTCGTGGATGATTTCAATATTACAAATTACGAAGATATTGCACTAAATGAGGCTAAGTCTACGAACGAGTCTGCGAGAGAGCGAAAAGAGTTCATGGACAAAAACAACTCATTTTTGGAAAATGAAGTTGAGAAGAAAATGGAACTCGAAAGAAAAATGCGAAAGTATGAGAAGAAAATGAAGAATTGTCGTAAGGTCATAAATATCATTGAAAAAGACATGATTGCTTTCACCAGAATGTAGGGAGCAATGAAAAATTATTGATCTGAAACCAGTATAGTGTCAATATTGTTCAGTTCATAAATGACTTTTCACAGCAGTTTGTCTGCATGGTGCAACATTATTATTACATCACCATGTTGGAGAACAAACAGTTCTGCACGAGCTGCTATTTCAACATTGTTGCAGATTACGACAGGAATATTGACAGTTTCCAGGAGTCCTTACACATCACAAAATATCTAGGAGGCTTTATATGTGAAAGTGTGTTACTATTTGAAGGAGCTAGTTCAGCATTACTATCACATCAACATGTTGGAAAACAAACAGTTCTGCATGAGCTGCTATTTCAACATTGTCGCAGATTACGACAGGAATATTGACAGTTTCCATCACAAAATATCTAGCAGGCATTATATGTGGAAGTGTATTACTATTTGAAGAAAATTTTTGAATTTTGAACGTTCTCGTTGAAAAAGAGCCGAGAAAAGAGCCCTATGTTGTAGGTAACTCAATGAGAATATATTTATGGTTCTGCTCTTGCTTCCACCAGAATAAACAATGAAGTATATTAAAAACGTTTATTTAAATGGAATAGATAGAAATGACACTCAATACTGCACACCCTACAATGGCCAATCCTCCAGATTCTAAACCTTAACCCTATCTCAAGTCTATAGCACTATCTACGGTTAACCCCCCCATGAACAAGTTCATATAATTTAAATCACTCTGTAGATTGATGACGAAGATCCAAAAGAAATGCAATCGTAGGCCTGGAAACTCCTTTCACCTTCTAACTGTTACTATACAAGGAAAGCAATATTGCTACTCACAATATTGATTCGTCTTTCTCGCCACTGCTCTCGCTGCTCCTTGGGTGCACCCTGTAGGCCGGTAAACTGGCCGTGAATCAACTATCAACTCCGCTCCTTACTCTGTGATTTCCAGTATCGTCAGAATACTGGTTTTATGAAAAAATCATCAGCTTATTTTCTTGATGATGAACTTTTTTTTTCACTTGACAACTTGTCAACATCCTCTTTCTTTCCATTATTTTGACAACGTCCTTCCATTTTCCAATGCCTTCCCTTCAGAGTCAATTTCAATTCGCACACTTCCTCCTTACAACTAGAACTACCTACAAAACCTAGCATCTGATAGTTTGACTAGACACGCTAGAAAAATGAAATGAACTGAAACCACGACATACCAGGCGTTTTACATTGTATAGTGATCATTTTATATTCTATGCTTTCTGCTCGAGAAGGTATATTTCAGTGTCAATGAAGAGTATTCTGATTGATATTGTATTTTTTCTCACTGTCAAGACTTTAGTTTTCATGTTGATACTCTTTGGCACTGTCTATTGAATATATGAATCAAATAAAAAATAATATTTCGAACATGTTTGTTTTACTTCAAATATACAAGAATTTGAAAGGCTGAAGTACATGATAATAATTATTCAGAACTGCTCATTGGATGAGAATTCATTCCATTGATATGACATGAAGACATTGTTTGAACAAATATAGGAGAATTTGGAATCAGAAATACTGAAACCTATATAATTCAGATCATCTCAAAAAGTTTTATCCTTGGTAGGTATTATCCTATCAACTTATTACTCACTTCTCAAAATCATTACCAAATATGTCATATATTATTCGATCAATTTGTATGCTCATGAAAATAACTCACATTTCTACCCAACATGAACAGTATCCATTGACTATCACATACACTTCAAGAAAAAACTGAACGAAACACAGAGCGAAATACTTTATCTTTATAAACTCCAGAAATATGCCTCGAATTGACGACACACTCGACACGTTGGCGGAATCGAATCTTTTCTCCACTCTGGACCTGAAAAGTGGATATTGGCAGGTGGAAATGGATCCGGCAGATAAGAAAAAGACAGCTGTCACCATTGGCACTGGGTTATGGCAATTCAAGGTTATGCCTTTCGGGCTCTGCAATGCTCTGGCCACCTTCGAACGAATCATAGAGAATGTGTTAGGACGACTCTCCTGGAAGACATGCCTAGTTTATTTGGATGACATCATCGTGATCGGTAAAACTTTTGAAGAACATCTTGTTAACCTAGAGGAAGTTTTCAAGAGACTTCAGGCTGCAAACCTCACACTCAATCTGAAGAAATGTCATCTGCTGCAGAAACGGGTTAACTACTTGGGACACGTCGTAGAAAGGCAGTTAGTGGAAGTCGACCCTGAGAAAGTACGAGCAGTGAAGCAATGGCCAGTACCAAAAGATAAGCATCAACTCAGGAGCTTTCTTGGACTCTGCACTTATTATCGACGTTACGTTCGAATAATCTCGGATATCGCAAAGCCTCTGACTCGTCTCACCAGGAAAGCACGCCCCTTCCACTGGGATCCAGAATGCCAGGCCGCCTTTGATGCTCTGAAGGAACGCTTGACCACGACACCGATTCTTGGGTATCCGGTTCCACAAGGACAGTTCATTCTTGACACAGATGCCAGTAATATCGGCATTGGTGGAGTCCTTCCGCAGTATCAAGATGGGCGAGAGCGAGTCATCGGTTACTTCAGCGAAGTGCTATCGAAGGCAGAACGAAACTACTGCGTTACCAGGAGGGAACTATTGGCCATGGTGAAAGCAGTGGAGCATTTCTATAATACCTCTATGGTCAAAAATTCCTTCTCAGGTTGGACCATGCTGCATTGAAGTGGCTCCTGAATTTCAAGAACCCCGAAGGCCAAGTAGCTCGTTGGATCGAGAGGCTTCAGGAATATGACTTCGAAATAGCAGACCGAGTGGAGACGAGCCAAAAGAATGCAGATGCATTGTCGAGAAGGCCATGTCCATCTGAGTGCTCACATTGTAGTCGTTTGGAGAATAAGGAAGCAGCTCTCTGCAGAACCACCATTGTCAATGAAGATTGGTTACCTGCGGCAATCAAGCAAGAGCAAGAAAAGGACCCAGAACTTCGGAAGCTTCGAGAATGGAAGAAAGCAAATCGCCGCCCTTCTTGGCAAGAAGTAGCACCATCTTCACAGACTTCGAAGGCGTACTGAAGTCAGTGGGACTCCTTGGTATCAGAAGATAACCTAATCAAGAGATATTTCGAGAGTGATGATGGGTCGGATAATCATATGCAGTTGGTCATTCCTAGGAGCCAAATGTCGGAAGTACTTGGATATGTACAAGATAGAACTTCAGGGGAACATCTAGGAGTGAGGAAGACGCTGCAGCGGGTACGAGAGCGGTTCTACTGAGTGAACTGCAGTGACGACGTCAGGAAGTGGTGCCGCAAATGCACCGTGTGCTTTGCCAGCAATGGGCCTCATCGTTAACCAAGAGCACCCATGAGACAGTACAATGTTGGAAGCCCTTTCGAGAGGATTGCCATGGATATTGCGGGGCCGTTTCCAGTGACTGATAATGGAAATAAATACATCCTTGTCTGCATGGACTACTTCACCAGAGGGTGGAAGCGTATGCGATCCTCAACCAGGAAGTTGTAACTGTCGCCGATGTCCTGATGAATCAACTCATCAGTCGTTTTGGGGTGCCATTGGAACTTCACTCTGATCAGGGCCGGAACTTCGAGAGTGAAGTGTTTAAGAAGATAAGCGAGAAGTTAGGAATCAAGGAAACAAGAACAACTCCATTGCATCCACGGTCAGATGGCATGGTGGAGCGAATGAATCGAACCATAGGGAGGTATCTCTGCAAAGTCGTAGATCAACACCAACAAGACTGGGATCAACATAATCCTTTCTTCTTGATGGCCTACAGATCTGCAGTACAGGAATCTACAGGACAGACTCCTGCGAAGGTTCTATTTGGACGAGAGATGAGGCTTTCCTGTGACTTGGTCATCGGATGTAGACCTGGTGAGGACATAGTGGGGAAAGATAACGTCACGAATCTGATGAAAAAGATGAACGATATCCACGAACTGGTTCGTTCGAATCTGAAAATCTCCAGCGATCGCATGAAAGACCGATACGACATCAGAGCTGGGGGTGCAGGATACGCAGAAGGAGACCTGATGTGGTTGTACAATCCACAAAGGGAACGAGGTATTCGTCCAAAACTACAGAGATCTTGGGAAGGACCTTATACCGTCAAGAAGAAGATCAACGATGTCATCTACCGCATCAGAAAAGAACCCAGTGGCAGACCAAGAGTCGTTCATTTCAACAGACTAACACCATTCGAGGGAACACAAGATCAACAAGTTCAACAAATTTTTCCGGAAGAAAACGAGCTTACATTCGACGATTTCATTGAGACATACAGTGGTTCATCAAAAGCAAGAATTGGCGTCACCAAGGAAGAGCACCGCGACCTTTTTGCCATTCCTGTAGAATACGCACTAGCTCACTGCGTCGCCAAGGATTTTCAGATGTCTCAAAGAATAGCGAACAAGTTCATGAGGAAGTTCGGGAAGTTAGAGGAGCTTCATCAACAAGGTCCCTCCGTCGGTCGAGCACTAGAAATAGAGGATATCAGCGATGAACGAAAAAGGTCTCTGTTTTATCTCATAACGAAAGGAAGATCTTCTGAGAAACCCACTTACAAGGACCTCTGGGAGACACTAATCGACTTGCAGAGCACCATACTCGAGGAGGACATACAGAAGATAGCTGTTACAAACCTAGGGTGTGGACTAGATGGCTTGAATTGGAGAGTTGTAAGGAACATGCTAGAGGTTGTATTTAAATTCACCGGAGTTGAAATTCTGGTATGCTGCTGGAACTCCAAAGGAACTCCAAGAGAGAAGACAGTGCCATGCTATTTCTACCAAACTGCACATTGTAGAAATGAGACCACTCGTCCCTATATTCAAAACAATCCGAGTGCATTCCAGGAGCAATGCGTTTTGAGGAGGGGGCAGTGTAATGATATTCCTCTCAGAGGAGCTTTAAAAACATCAGCAGGAAGGCAGGAGTACAACGATCATCTTGTATCACGTATCCCAGATTGCTCTTCAACCTCTCGATGATTCCTACATACACCAGCATATTTCGGAACACTCAATATATGCCGCAGTGACGAAAAACATCACAGAAGATTCTGGAATGTTCTGGAAACAATCGATGAAACAATTAGAGAGAGAGGTTTGTTCTAAGAAGCTTCTGGAACAAAAAGAAGGGGACGAAAGATCATTCGAGAAGGTTCTCGAACCAAAGCCTGCCAAGTGATCTCATATATGAACGGCCGAATAACTGCCGTCAGTCGAGCAGCGAGTGTCACAAAGACAGTTATATACCGCGTGATATGAATCGTTTTACATAAATAGTAGTTATAAGTTCGATATAAATTAGTGTTTCTATAGTTAAAATAAATCAGTTCGAAAATAGATAGTGTCGTGTTCGCTTCTGCACCCGAATAACGTTACAATACATTGGTACTCAAGATTTCCTCTCTACTGAAAGAGAAAAATTGGAAAAGTATTATTTCTGATGAATTTTTTCATATTCATATTCTCTCAAATATCTCGAGAACGGCACAAAATATCGAAAATCTGAATCGAAAAATACACCAATACTCCTGTCGACTTCCGCAACGACCTATCACATGGAGAAAGTCCGAACATTATATCACGAAAAACAAAAAAAAATGTACGACGTCATGACGCGAAATAATTATTAGTTCATTGAAAAAAAAAAGGTGAGTGACAATTGTATGTTTTTTGCCCAAAATTCGATAGAAATCAAGACAACCAACAAAAAAGTCTCCATGGATTGTTACTCAAAATTTCCTCTTTCCTGAAAAAAAAAAATAATATTTATGATGAGATTTTTTCAAGTCCCGATATTCATATTTCCTCAAATATTTCTAGAAAGGCACAAAACATCGAGAATATGAATCGAGAAATACTCCAACACCATTGTCGACTTCCGCAAAGGACTACCACATGGAGAGAGTCCGAACACCGTATCACGAAAAACAAAAAAATTAGTACGACGTCATGACGCGAAATACTTCAAAGTTCATTGAATGAAAAAAGGTGAGTGACAAGTGTATGTTTTTCGCCCAGAATTCGATAGAAATCGAGACGACCAACGAAAGAGTCTTCATGAATTGTTACTCAAAATTGCCTCTTTACTGGAAGAGAAAAATTGGAAAATTATTATTTCCGATATCCATATTTTCTCTAATATCTCGAGAACGGCACAAAATATCGAAAATCTCGATCGAAAAATACACCAACACTCCTGTCGACTCTCGCAACGATCTACCACATAGAGAAAGTCCGAACATTATATCACGAAAAACTAAAATATTTGTACGACGTCATGACGTGGAATAATTCTAAGTTCATTGAAAAAATGAAGGTGAGTGACGATTGTATGTTTTTTGCCCAAAATCCGATAGAAATCAAGACGATCAACGAAAAATTCTCCATACATTGTTAATCAAAATTACCTCTTTACTGGAAGAAAGAATGAAGAAGTAATATTTTTGATGAGATTTTTTCAAGTCCCGATATTCATATTTTCCCAACGGCCTACCACATGGAGAGAGTCCGAACATTGTATTACGAGAAACACGAAAATTAGTACGACGTCATGGCGCGAAATAAATCTAAGTTCATTGAATAAGAAAAGGTGGGTTACACGTGTATGTTTTCCGCCCAAAATCGATAGACATCAAGACGACCAACGACGAAGTCTCCATAAATTGTTACTCAAAATTGCCTCTTCACAAAAAAAAAATCGGGAAAGTATTATTTTTGATGAAATTTTCCCGATATTCATATTCTCTCAAATAACTCGAGAACGGCACAAAATATCGAAAATCTGAATCGAAAAATACCCCAACACTCCTGTCGACTCTCGCATCGACCAACCACATAGAGAAAGTCCGAATATTATATCAATGTATATAAACGATATTACGCAAAATATTTCAAGTAGGATTCTTCTCTTTGCTGATGATCTCAAGTTATTTCGTCCCATTAATTCGATAAATGACTGTCAAACACTTCAAAATGACATTGACAAGGTAGCAACTTGGTGCACTGCGAATAACTTACCACTCAACATCAAAAAGTGTCACTCAGCGACCTACACATCTAAAATAAACCTGATAGAATTTGTGTACAACATCGACGGTAAAAACCTTGAAAAACATGATCTAACTAAAGATCTCGGTATTTATTTTGATTCTAAACTGCAGTTCCTATCACATATCACCAAAGCCATATCATCAGCAAAAAGAATGCTAGGTAAGATATTCAGAAATTGTAAAGATTTCGAGAGTCAAGACAGTTTTATGAATCTATTCAACACTTATGTGCGATCTCGCTTAGAGTATGGCTCACTGATTTGGTCCCCTATTTATTCAACTTACAAGCAATGCCTTGAATCAGTACAAAGATTATTCATGAAATATATGATATACAAAATCCATGAGTTATATCCAGAACAGGGTGTTGATAACTCTATATTACTGAACCGATTTTCACTCATCTCGTTGAAAGACCGAAGAAATTATTACTCGTGTCTATTTATTTATAAGCTCACTCATTATTTTGTTGATTGTCCAGATCTTTTGTCTCAGCTCAATTTTCTTGTACCTCGTATGAACAACAGAAACGAATTATGTTTTTATCTAACAACGCCAAGAACAAATATCCTAGCACAATCCCCTATTTATATGATGTGTAAGAATCTTAATGATGTCTGCGACAAAATTGATCTCTATTCAACTAAAATTGGCTGTTTCAAAAGAAACTTAAGAAACCTCTACCACTAACTAAATACTCAAGGTAATAATAATTGATGTATTATCCTATATCTATTTACTTATATCTATTTACTTATATCTATTATGAACTGTGTTCATTCTGTATTTGCATGTCCTGTAATTGGGTGCCTCACCTGTTTGGACAATAAACGGTTCTTTTTTTATCACGAAAAACAAAAAAATTAGTACGACGTCATGACGAGAAATAATCCTAAGTTCATTGAATAAAAAAAGGTGAGTGACAAGTGAAAGTTTTTCTCCCAAAATTCGATGGAAAATGAGACGACCAACAAAAAAGTCTCTTCACATTGTTATTCAAAATTGCCTTCTCACTGGGAGGATAAAATTGGAGAAGTATTATTTTTGATGAGATCTTCTTAATTCCCGATATCCATATTTTTCCTCACATATCTCGAGAACGGCAATGAATATATAAAATCTAAATCAAAGAATACCCCAACGCTTCTGTCGACTACCGCAAAGGCCAACTTCATGAGGAAAGTCCGAATACTGTATCACGAAAAACAAAAAAATTAGAACGACGTCATGACGCAAAATAATTCTAAGTTCATTGAAAAAAATAGTGAGTGACAAGTGTATGTTTTTCGCCCGAAATTCGATAGAAATCAAGACGACCAACAAAAAAGTCTTCATACATTGTTACTCAGAATTGCCTCTTCACTGGGAGAAAAAAAAACTGGAAAAGTATCATTTTTGATGAATTTATTTTATGTCCCGATATTCATATTCTCTCAAATATCTCGAGAACGGCAACGAATTTCGAGAATCTAAATCGAAAAATACCCCAACACCCTTGTCGACTTTCGCAACGGCCCACCACATGAGGGAAATCTGAACATTGTATCACGAAAAACAAGAAAATTAGTACGACGTCATGACGCGAAATACTTCATAGTTCATTGAATGAAAAGAGGTGAGTGACAAGTGTATGTTTTTCGCCCAAAATTCGATAGAAATCAAGACGACCAACGAAAAAGTCTTCATAAATTGTTACTCGAAATTGCCTCTTTACTGGAAGAGGAAAACTGGAAAAGTATTATTTCTGATGATTTTTTGTCAAGTCCCGATATCCATATTTTCTCTAATATCTCGAGAATGGTACAAAATATCGAAAATCTCAATCGAAAAATTCACCAACACTCCTGTTGACTTCCGCAACGACCTACCACATGGAGAAAGTCCGAACATTATATCACGAAAAACAAAAATTTTTGTACGACGTCATGACGCGGAATAATTCTAAGTCCATTGAAAATAATAAGGTGAGTGACAATTGTATGTTTTTTGTCCAAAATTCGATAGAAATCAAAACGATCAACGAAAAGTTCTCTATACATTGTTAATCAAAATTGCCTCTTTACTAGAAAAAAAAAAATTGGAGAAGTAATATTCTTGATGAGATTTTTTCAAGTCCCGATATTCATATTTTCTCAACGGCCTACCACATGGAGAGAGTCCGAACATTGTATCACGAAAAACACAAAAATTAGTACGACGTCATGACGCGAAATAAATTTAAGTTCATTGAATAAGAAGAGGTGGGTGACAAGTGTATGTTTTTCGCCCAAAATCGATAGATATCAAGATGACCAACGACGAAGTCTTCATGAATTGTTACTCAAAATTGCCTCTTCACTGAAAAAAAAATCGGGAAAGTATTATTTTTGATGAACTTTTTCAAAGTCTCGATATTCATATTTTCTCAAATATCTCGAGAACGGCACAAAATATCGAAAATCTTAATCGAAAAATACCTCAACACTCTTGTCGACTCCTGCATCGACCTACCACATGGAGGAAGTCCGAACATTATATCAAGAAAAACAAAAAAAATTAGTACGACGTCATGACGCGAAATAACTCTAAGTTCATCGAATAAGAAAAAGTGGGTGACAAGTGTATGTTTTTCTCCCAAAATTCGATAAAAATCAAGACGACCAACGGAAAAGTCTCCTCACATTGTTACTCAAAATTGCCTTCTTGCTGGGAGGATAAAATTGGAGAAGTATTATTTTTGATGAGATCTTCTTAAGTCTCGATATCCATATTTTTCCTCACATATCTCGAGAACGGCAATGAATATAGAAAATCTAAATCAAAGAATACCCTAACGCTCTTGTTGACTTCCGCAAAGGCCCTCTACATGGAGAAAGTCCGAACACTGTATCACGAAAAACAAAAAAATTAGTACGACGTCATGACGCAGAATAATTCTAAGTTCATTGAAAAAAATAGTGAGTGACAAGTGTATGTTTTTCGCCCAAAATTCGATAGAAATCAAGACAACCAACGAGAAAGTATTTATACATTGTTACTCAGAATTGCCTCTTTACTTGGAGAAAAAATTTGAAAAGTATCATTTTTGATGACTTTATTTCATGTCCCGATATTCATATTCTCTCAAATATCTCGAGAATGGCAATGAATTGCGAAAATCTAAATCAAAAAATACCCCAACACCCTTGTCGACTTTCGCAACGGCCTATCACATGGGGAAAGTCTGAACATTGTATCACGAAAAACACAAAAATTAGCACGACGTCATGACGCGAAATAATTCTAAGTTCATTGAATAAACGAAGGTGAGTGACAAGTGTATGTTTTTCGCCCAAAATCCGATAGAAATCAAGACGACCAACGAGAAAGTCTTCATAAATTGTTACTCAAAATTGCCTCTTTACTGAAAAAAAAATTGGAAGAGTAATATTTTTGATGAGATTTTTTCAAGTCCCGATATTCATATTTTCTCAAATATTCCGAGAACGGCACAAAACATCGAGATTATGAATGGAGGAATGCTCCAACACCCTTGTCGACGGTCGCAAAGGCCTAATACATGGAGAAAGTCCGAACACCGTATCACGAAAAACAAAAAAATTAGTACGACGTCATGACGCAAAATAATTCTAAGTTCATTGAAGAAAAAAAAGGTGAGTGACAATTGTATGTTTTTTGCCCAAAATTCGAAAGAAATCAAGACAACCAACAAAAAAGTCTCCATGGATTGTTACTCAGAATTGCCTCTTTACTGGAAAAAAAATTGGAAAAGTATTATTTTTGATGAAATTTTTCAGTACCGATATTTATATTTTCTCAAATATCTCGAGAACGGCAATAAATATGGAAGATCTAAATCAAAGAATACCCCAACGCCCCTGTCGACTTTCGCAAAAGCCTACCACATGGAGAAATTCCAAACACCTTATCATGAAAAACAAAAAAAATCAGTACGACGTCATGACGCGGAATAATTCCAAGTTCATTGAAAAAAATAGTGAGTGACAAGTGTATGTTTTCCGCCCGAAATTCAATAGAAATCAAGACGACCAACAAAAAAGTCTCAATACATTGTTACTCAAAATTGGCTCTTTACTGGAAGAAAAAAATCGGAAAAGTATCATTTTTGATGAAGTTTTCTTAAGTCCCGATATTCATATTCTCTCAAATATCTGGAGAACGGCAATGAATTTCGAAAATCTAAATCGAAAAATACCCCAACACCCTTGTCGACTTTCGCAACGGCCTACCACATGGAGAAAGTCTGAACATTGTATCACGAAAAACACGAAAATTAGTACGACGTCATGACGCGAAATAATTCCAAGTTCATTGAATAAAAAAAGGCGAGTGACGAGTGTATGTTTTTTGCCCAAAATTCGATAGGAATCGAGACGACCAACGGAAAAGTCTCCATCAATTGTTACTCAAAATTGCCACTTCACTGGAAAAAAAAATTGGAAAAGTATTATTTTTGATGAAATTTTCTTAAGTCCCGATATTCATATTCTCTCAAATATCTCGAGAACGGCACTAAATATCGGAAATATTAATCGAAATATACCCCAAAATCATTGTCGACTTCCGCATAGGCCTACCACATGGAGAAAGTCCGAACACCGTTTCACGAAAAACAAAAAAATTAGTACGACGTCATGACGCGCAATAATCCTGAGTTCATTAAAAAAAAAGGTGAGTGACAATAGTAGGAGTCGAGTCACTCCAGACCAGCCCCCCCACTCCACCTACCACGTGACCTGGCTACTCGCGGCCCAGCGAACGGGTCGTCATCATCGGCTGGACTGCGATGGATTCGTTCTAGAGATAACGGCGCGCATTTCATTCCATTTTTCACTTAACATCGGCTATATACAGGGTGTTTGAGTTGGGTAATGGTTGGGAAAAAAAAATAGGTTGAACCCAAAAAGGCGTTATACCTCTCCGAAGAGTAGACTACCTACATATAAAGGCTACCCTGCGTTTGAGTTGGATAGCAATTGAAGAAAAAAATATACTGGACGCCTCAGCCACTTTTGCGGGATTAGACAGCTGACGTATTACATAAGACATTTGACAGTTAACAAAGGATTGATGGCACATGACTAGATGACCTGCAAGTAGACTACCCGCTACCTAATAATTTAATATAAAGGATGTTTGAGTTGGCAATAGCGACACAAAAGTATATATAGGGGGTCTCACAGGTAGACTCAGCAAACATACGTATGATAGAGTATCCGTTTGATATGCAGGTTGTTTGAATAGCAATACAAACTCACATAGGGCACTCATGGCCTGACGTTTGACATTTGACAGATGACCAAAAACGCTATCATACATCAATACTAGACAAACGATACGATGTTTTCGAGGTTATGTTCCATTTCAGACATTCGGTATAGCAAATTTTTTCATTCTTTCTAGTTTTCTGGATTTGTGTGTTGTTATGTAATGGGTAGTATAAGAACACTTAGGAATATTATACATATAGTGTCCCAGTAAAAAAAAAAAGGTATTTCTTTTCGAGCCATCCTGTATAACATTGGCATTTTCAGTTCGGAGAAGATTAGAAGGAACATAATAATCATGTTCGTCTCTCTATTGATCAGTACCAATCAAGATGTTGAAGAGTGAGCATGTGCTGCTGTTGCTTCCAATCATCGCGTCAGTTTCCGCTACTGGCAATGATACGATAGAATATGCAGGTGCCTTTTTGAAGCGTTCCGGCTACATAAATACAACGGATAATGCTGTCACCGATATAGAATCAGCATTAATGACCTTTCAAGAGACATACAATCTCCCTGTGAGTGGATCACTGAATAACGAAACTCTACGACTGCTGAATAGTCCGCGTTGTTCTGTAGGAGAAAATAATTTCATGATACATTCGAAATGGAACAAGACAAAGTTACGCTGGTATTTTGTTAGGGGCAAGGTTTTGATAAGCAGGGTTCATGCAAAAGATAAAGTACTTGCCACTAACCCTCCCAGCTGCTCAGTTAGGGTGTGGGTACGGTTCATGTATTTTTGAATTATATGAGTAACAGTATATAATGAAGGGGTAAATTGCGCCACTGATTTTTCGCTAGCCAAAATCAGAAACCACCCTGATGAAAGGGATAAACCACTGCTATCGGTAGAGTCAACAATTTACAAATATCTGGTAAAATTTTCAAGTACCCTGGGGTTGATTGATGAAGAAATAATAGTCATACACCTTGAAACTATCTATTCAAATCATATGATAACACCATATATAGTTATGTAAGAGAAGTAGCATTCAAGGGAGCATTCAGATTTCAGATATATATAGTTTTGTATATTAAATTGATACAAATATAGGGAAGGTCCTAAGGAGGGCTATTCATGTGACGTCACGGGGATAGCGTACAACTTAATATTGAATGTAAACTATTACACATGTATAAGGGACATTCCCTGATGTTTTATGGTTTGACAGACTTATCTGAATGCTCAGTGGAGCTCCTATGGCGTTACTTATGATTGAATCCCTCTTCTCTCTGGTCAAGGCAATCAGGCCTCAACTGGCAGACTGCTCGTTGTCGAAGACACAGCAAAACTGCAGGTATTCTTGTTAACCAATGTGAAAAAAAAAAACTCTTGACAAGTAGTGTAGACTGTAGATGTATATGATAGATACCAGCACGAGTCTATGGTCCAGACATACAATGACCAGGGACTAGGATGAACAGTAGTACTAGAGTCCTAATAGTGGGATGAAGCCTATGCCTATTGCAAGAACTAGGAGTAGGACTAGAATTAAGACTAGGACTAGGACTAGGACCCTAAAAATAAACAATACTAGTCTGAGTTCACTTCAATTGATTGTATAATGATCATGCTGACTGACAAAGATAATACTAACCTCTTTTGTAGCTGAGGGTTATTTTAACAATTCCGATGTTGTGGATTGTCTGTGTCAGTTATTTCTATTTCCACAATGGTACTTGTTGAATAGACAAGACGGGAGCTTTTGGCTTTATATCCTGCAGAGCAGAAAATATGATTTCATTCAAAATACAAACATCCAATATTGGTCCGATACGTAATGAATCATATAATGTTGAAATTCTCCAAATCCATACAGAGATGATCGAATAATTCGATGGAGATATTTCAATCGGCCATACACTCCCACAAGTACCAAGGAAGAATCAAAAGTGAAAAATTGAAATGTCAGTCAGATATCAAAAATATGAAATGTCACTGCTGTCAATTGCATCGATTTATATTGATTTATACGCGAAACTGATTCCTTAGATCATACAGGAATCTGAGAATAGTTCTGTGACATATTAAACTTAAATGAACGACAGTATTTTCGTGATGACTGATGGCTGGCGCTGAATAATTTATAAGGATGGTGCGAGCAGATTTCAAGTGTAAAATCATCCATGAAACTTTTTATCGTGAGTTCGGATCCTACACTCAGTTAAAGTTTATAACAACCACTAAGGCATTTACTCAGATCTCGAACTAAACTGATATTCATCCGGAATAAATACTCGACAAACAAAATCTGATCAGTGCTTACACCATCCGGATAAACATTTGATGAACAACTATTCGTGTTGCTGCTGAGGAAAAAGTTACGGTTTCACAACTGCTTGCAGACATTCGTGTTCTCAAGACGAACTATCGCTGACGTATTATGGACCCATCTCGGGTCAGAAAGAAAGTATCTGTACTAAGAAAATATCTCACATGTTATCTGTCAACTCTGTCATTGAATATTGACTTATAATTGTCAGAAATCGATTGTCAATTGATTTAATCATTGAAATAAAAATAAAGTAAACAATGATGGATCATTATATTTAAATGATATCTTACTGAGCACATAATATAATGTATGCGAAATTCTTTGAAATAAAGGTGAGTACAGTGAGGCGAAATACTGAAAGATAGTTCATAATACAGCATAACATGAAG
Source organism: Phaedon cochleariae (assembly GCA_918026855.4). NCBI lineage: Eukaryota > Metazoa > Arthropoda > Insecta > Coleoptera > Chrysomelidae > Phaedon > Phaedon cochleariae. The sequence goes on from OU896713.1 coordinate 32,601,767, forward strand.
TTATCATATAGCACAGTGAACATGATACCGAGTGTGACATCGATCTGATACTTAAGAACACGAAATTCAATGATTCCAGAATAATAATAACGGAGAATTCGTAGTGCAAAATAAAACCGTAACAAATCCCCCCTCCACTCCGGGAGGCATTAAAGTTCCATGGACTTTAATGACGATAAGAAATTCCAAATGCAAACACGAAAACTTTGAATATTGAAAGCCAACAAATCGAAGGAAAAAAAAATTAGCTTCACATTTTCAATCAAGTTGAACTCAGACCAGTAGAGATATTTATTACAAAAATATAAGTTGCCATAATGCTATATGCAACAACAAACCTACTGAAAGTAGTGAATCTGTAGTAGAACTCCACGGTTTCTACTACTTCAAAGTAGTCAAGTTAAAGGCTACGCTGTGGTCCATCTGCAGGGGTCGCCACGGTTGAGATTCGGACCGGGTTCAGAGGGGTCTTCGCGTAAAGATGAGGAGTCGCGCCGGTGATCAGCTCCGAATCTGGTCCAATCCGAATCGCAACACGCAGACGTCCAGCTGCAAAAGAACCACAGGAGTGTAAAACTCGTCTACGTTGTTGGATGACCGAAAAAAGAAAAATTAATTTAGAAATTTTGGGATATATACCAAGCCAAACAAGCCCTAGTGTGATATAGGACACACCAGCCTGAAACAGCTCTGACGCTGGAATAAACAAAAAAAAATCTCCATAAACAAAAATATATTCGGGATTGTTCCTTGACCATAACACCGCGGACAATCTTGCGGCTCAACAGTTCCGAAGGAATCAAAGTAGGGTGAAATGAGGCCTCAGCACTGTGGCGGGCGCCCGTAGGCAACTCGCGATTCCGCCGGGCCAAGTCCTCACGACACATCTACCCAATTTCAACAGAACGTGCCATTGAAGGTAGTCGGTCCGCAACCAGCCCGCGCCTGTTACGGTTAGGTCCCTACCAAAAAAAAAGTCATTAGCAAAGTTACAAAAAAAATATATTGGAGTTAAATGCGCCTGATTTTATGTCAAGTTGGATCTTGGTTCTGGTGATGACGTAGCAAGAAGGGAGAGATCAAACAGCTCAGTTTCAGATTTACCTGTGACAACAAACTGGAAAAAGTATCCATGCAAAACAAAATGATCTACGAAGGAGGATGAGTATTTAATCTATCAAATCCCTCACTGGAGGATATCAGTGCTCATGTTGACAAAAATAGCTCCAAAATATGCAACAGTGCAAAGCTAAAAACCTAAATACAAAAGCACTGAAGATGACTGTAAGAATATAAATCCCATGACTAACAAATAGCAACATAAGGAGTTTCAATTAAGAACAAAAATTCTATACAGTCTGATTAATACTCATTCCACCTAATGGTAGACTCAATACAAAATGTTGCAAACAACAATATAACATGGCACACGGAAAATATCAAGTTGTGTGACACTAAAATCATAGGATATCAACTCATATCAGGTAGCGGTAACTCAAGAATGTACCCAAAGTGCAACAGACGTACAAAGTTCACTAAATATGGAAAAATTAGAGAATACCTAGCCACCATCGACAAGTTGACATAACAATCGAAAGGTTGACACAATATCTGCAAACAGCAAAAAATCGAACAGAGGTGTTTCTGTCGTGGTCTTGAGTTTATACATTGCTGTATACGCTACCACAAATTGGGAACTGTGTCAGTTCAAGTATCTTAAAGCCAGAGCTAGGGATAGCCAACTTCTACCCCAAGGTTACTATTTGCAGAGAACAAAAATCAAACAGAGGTGTTTCTGTCGTGGTATCGAGTTTATACATCGCTGTACAAACTACCACTAGTTGGGAACTGTATATAGTTCAAGTATCTTTAAGCAAAAGCTAGGGATAGCCAACTTCTACCCCGACAAGGTAATCTGAAACTGAGTGATATGCTAATACTGAGTGATAGGCTAATAGTGTGTGGATGGATCAAAGAAAGATGGATTAGTCAGATGTTTCATCATCTGGTGGATGCGATTTCAAGTCCTTACCGTGCCATACAGACGTTTTCCCTTTTTCGTCTCTCAACTCATATGTCCAAGGTGATACAATTTTGACAATAGTGAACGGTCCAAGGTATTTTGCGGATAATTTTGCCGTGAAGTTTTTAGATGCATCCGAGATTGCATAATTTCGTCTCAAAACCTTTTGTCCTACAGAAAATTTCACAGGTCGCCGACGAAGATCATAATGTTGCTTACTCTTCTGATGAGCCTTCATAATTCGGGCTTGAACATCCTTATAAATACGAGAGAATGCATTTTTCTTATCTTCGGCAGAACAAACTGGAAAAGGAGAGTCACCAGGAATGTAAATTTCGTTTTTCCCATCAAGAGATACTTCACGCCCAAAATTAACAAAATTTGGAGTTAAACCAGTCGTTTCATGTTTGGATGACCGAATAGCATAAGCAATCTTCTGAAGATACAAGTCCCACATCTTATGATTTTTCGAAACATATGCCGTGAGCATAGTTTTAATAACACGGTTCACTCTCTCAGTAGGATTAGACTGAGGATGATAATTAGCAGTATAAGCAATATCATAATTGTAGGTTTTTGCAAGATCTTTGACAAGTTTACTTTTGAATTGAACACCGTTATCTACAATGATTGTTTTGGGTGCGCCAAACATGAGCACGACTTGCTCTTCCATAATTTTGACTACATTACTAGCGGTAGCAGATCTTAAAGGAAAAAGTAGAACAAATTTACTGAATGCATCACATACAGCCAAAATATATGCAAATCCCTTTGAACTTCGAGGCAAGGGGCCCATTAAGTCGGCACTGATGAGTTGCCATGGTTTGTCAGCAGTGGGAGTCTTACTCAACATATGCCCTGACAATGGTTTCTGCTCAGGTTTGATCGAATTGCAAACTTGACAACGGCGAACGTACCTTGTCACATCAGACTTGAGTTTTGGCCAAAAATATTTGTTTGCAATACGAGCTACTGTCTTATAAATACCAGCATGACCTGCTACAGGATCGTCATGATGTCTTTCCATTATTCCTGAGCGTCTTTCTTTGGGGACAACTAATCTCCACTCATCAGCTGGACTTGACAGTTCAGGGTATGGGGAACGAACAAACTTGAAAACTTGATATTCATCGTTCACACGAAAACAAGGATAACGAGCCGGGTTCTGCCTTATTCCATTTGCTAACTTCTGGTACCATCGATCAGTACTACTCGAGCAATCGAAATTCTCGGAATCTTTCAACTTTAAATTATCGACATCCACAGAATCAACAGAAATAGGAACAGACCTAGACAGAAAGTCAGGACACGCATGCCCAGATCCACGACGATGAATAATCTTGTAATCAAATGGTTGAAGACGCAATGCCCATCGACCTAACCTACCTTGAGGATCTTTCAAACTATGAAGCCATTGTAAGGAATGACAATCACTGATGATGATGAAATGGTAGCCTTCCAGGTAATGCCGGAGTTTCTCCACTGCCCAAATAACAGCTATACACTCTCGTTCCGTGGCACTATATTTTCGCTCCTGAGCAGTTAATGATCGAGACAAATATGCAATAACCTTCTCACCATCATCAAAGTTTTGGCTCAAAACAGCTCCAATTCCATAGGCTGAGGCATCAGTTTGGACATAAAAAGTTCTACTAAAATCTGGACATGTAAGAATAGGTGCACAAACCAAACATTCTTTCAAGAAACGAAAAGATTTTTCGCATTCTTCAGTCCAGCAATATTTGACATTCTTCTTTGTTAGATTACATAATGGTGCTACGATTGACGAAAATTGAGGTACAAACCTCCTATACCATGAAGCGGTACCAATAAACTGTCTCACCTGTTTTGGTGAAGTAGGGGCTCGAATATTCAAAATAGCTTCCACCTTGGAAGGATCTGGACGCAGTCCATGACGATCAACTATATAGCCCAAGTACTTCAACTCAGGACGGCAAAAATGACATTTATCAAAACTAACAGTCAACCTAGCAGAATGTAATCTATCAAATACTTTACGTAAAGTTTCCAGATGAGTATCAAAATCCTGAGAAACGACGATTATATCGTCCAAATATACTAGAACTGAAGGGGATAAATCTGGGCCTAACACAGTCTCAATTAAACGTTCCCAGGTCGCTGGAGCATTAGTCAATCCAAAGGGCATCACTTTAAAACGGTAAAGTCCACCAGGTACTGTAAACGCGGTATAGTCTCTAGAAGACTCCTCTATAGGTACCTGCCAGTATGCGCTCTTAATATCCAATGAACTCATATATTTTGCATCCCGAAGTTGGTCTAAAATTGCAGAAATATATGGTAAAGGGTAAGCATCTTTAACAGTAACTGAATTAAGTTGACGGTAGTCCACGCAAAAACGGTATGATCCATCCTTCTTTTTCACCATGCACACAGGGGAAGCCCAAGGACTTTTACAAGGTTCTATTATATCTCGTGACAACATATCTCGGATTTCATCATCAATAACTTGTTGTTTGACAGGAGACACCTGATAATAGCGTTGTTTGATCGGCTTGGTATTTGGGAGCAACTCTATATTATGAGCAACTAAGTGTGTTCTACCTAAGGAAGTACCCATTAAATCCTTCATTTCATCGACCAAACCTTCAAGTTGTTCTTGTTGAAAAAGAGAGAGCATCGAATTATCTTCTATTCCACAAATTTCAATTGAAGCTGGACAATCTTTAGAAAAATGCCAAACTCTTTGTCTCAAATCTGGGATTATATTCATGGACCTCCAGAAGTCGATACCTAAAATTAATTTCTGAGGCAACTCAGGGATAACTAAAATATCAATAACACATATTTTGTCAACTAAGCACAGAGGCGTGGTCACAAACCCAATACTTCGACAAATTTGACCATTAGCAACTCTGCACTCACTAACAGAACTTTCAAGCTTAAGTCCCAGTTGCTTCAGAAATTCAAAACCAATACAACCAACAATAGTTCTGGAAGCTCCAGAATCCAATAAACCAGTTATAGGACACCCTAAAATAGAAACATCAAGGTATGGACGTTCATCACCCGAAACAGTAGACAATACATAATCAAGAATAATTTGCTTCCTAGAATCTAACATAGAAATGGTCAAATCATTTGACTGAGGAGAAATTACTTGACCACCTAAGATCTCCTCGCAGAGTTTTCCGGAACATTCCCATTTGATGGTCTTGGTCTGGGATTTTGATTCCTATTCTGATTATTATTTGATCTGCTTGTACTAGGTCTAGAACATTTTGGGCAATCACGGACCGTTACATTAGGATTCCCACACTTGAAACAAAATTTCTTTCTAGGTGCCAAACATCCCTTGAATGTATGATTGTCACTACCACAATTAAAACAACTAACCACAGATACTTCAGCTAAATTTGAGGCCAAGTCTGATATGGAATTACAATTATTATCTGCGGAAGAAGACGCATAAGCTAACTCTGGAATGAGAGATCTATTCTTAGGTGGTGGGGGTATATAAGATCTTGCTAAGTCTCGTTTTTCATCAAGGGAACGACAAAGTTCAATAAGTTCAGTAATTGAACCTATTTGTCTAAAAGCCAAGAATGGTTGATAATACGGATCAATCCGCTCCACTATTAAAGTGAGCTGCACTTCTTCTGACACAGGAGTTTGCATTTTATTAAAGAGACTTTTCATACTTGCAACATACAAACCAATGCTCTCTTTAGGACCTTGTGTCCTACGTTTAATATCTTCAAATAAATCCTTGTCAAAATTAGCAGGCAAGAACTGCTGTCGCATTAATCGAACCAAAGATTCCCAATCAGTAGCCCATTCTTTAACTAAATTATACCAAGTATATGCATCACCCTCAAATAGATCCGCAGCATCCCTGAATAAAGCCGATTTTGTTATACCACGTGACTTTCTCATCGCACCTACTTTCTCAACAAAAGTACAAAAAGACATCATACCAGGCTTTCCTGTAAATTTCAGACCCCAGTCACGAACTGGAACAGGTCGAACTTTCACAGGCTCATCTTCATCACTGGAAGAATCACTAGAGCTAACAACAGAGCTATGAGCATTAGGTGCTGCTAAAGATTGTCTTAAAACCGAAATATCAATGACAGAAGGATCCTTATGACCTTTTCGAGCCTTTTCTTGCAATTTATCCAATAACAATAACAATTGCACTCGATAATCAGCCTTAAGTTTCTTCTGTGCATCATCTTGAGGACTACACCTATTTATACGACCTAAGATATGAGCAATTTTTGAACATATACCTTTATATCTGTGATCTCTTTCCGTGCCTGAGAAATCATCAATAAGATTCTGTAAAGTACCAATATTTTCAGAAATAGCTGCAGAATCTTCAGAAAATTTGAAAGGATATGCCGAGCTTTTGATAGCTAGGGTAGTTTTTTCCAAAGATAGAGTTTTCCTCAATGCTACTCTAAGATCAGCAACAGTTAAATCAGTGCCATCACCAAGACCTCGAATTTGTGCTTCATATACCAACTCTTCTCTAGTCAAACAACCAACATCTAATTTCATTTTGGTCGAAGTCATTTCAAAAAAAAATCTTAAAAATCACCGAAAAAAAAATTAAAAGTATCAAAATCTTACTCACAATGACCCTAAATGTAAGAAAATACAAAAATTAGAAAAACGACGTCTGGCGTCGGCAGGCGTCGGTGAGCGTCGGAAGTTGAAAACTGTATAAAAATGACCACGATAGCGAAATATATCGAAATTAAGCACTTTTTAAGGATCGACGCTGGGCGTCGGTAGGCGTCGGTGGTTGAAAATAGTTTAGAAATGACCACAATCCCAAAATATATCGAACTTAGTCACTTTCTAATAATCGACGCTGGGCGTCGGTAGGCGTCGCTACGTAAAATTCAAAAAATCCAACTTGAAAAAATCAAAATTCAAAGTACGATAAAAGAAAATTGTGTGGAGAATCAGCAATAGCTATTCTCAAAAATAAATGTTTGACAAAATGAAAAGTGACCTTGAGAATACCAAAAATTCCACAAACCGAAAAAAAAAAATCACAAGCACTTCTGTAGACGCCGAAATGATCTATACTCATAGTCTACCAGAAGTCAAGTGCAAAACTAAAGCGAAAAAATATTCTCAAGTCACACTTCAATTTTCAAAACACAAAACAAGGGTAGTACCTATCAGAGGTTTTCAATCTCAATTTTCAAAAGAATTGGATGTAGGATCTCAAATCAGAAAAAAGATAATCAAATCAGAAATATTGATTTCCTATCACCAATTCAGAAAATACATAGGTACTATGACTATGTTTTCTTCAAATTACAAAAAAAAAAAACATTATTCAACCCAAAGTACTTGATAAAGAAAAATGAAATAATTACCAGTATCTCACTAAAAAAAAGTTGGGCGCCAATCTGTTAGGGGCAAGGTTTTGATAAGCAGGGTTCATGCAAAAGATAAAGTACTTGCCACTAACCCTCCCAGCTGCTCAGTTAGGGTGTGGGTACGGTTCATGTATTTTTGAATTATATGAGTAACAGTATATAATGAAGGGGTAAATTTTCCGGTGCGCCACTGATTTTTCGCTAGCCAAAATCAGAAACCACCCTGATGAAAGGGATAAACCACTGCTATCGGTAGAGTCAACAATTTACAAATATCTGGTAAAATTTTCAAGTACCCTGGGGTTGATTGATGAAGAAATAATAGTCATACACCTTGAAACTATCTATTCAAATCATATGATAACACCATATATAGTTATGTAAGAGAAGTAGCATTCAAGGGAGCATTCAGATTTCAGATATATATAGTTTTGTATATTAAATTGATACAAATATAGGGAAGGTCCTAAGGAGGGCTATTCATGTGACGTCACGGGGATAGCGTACAACTTGATATTGAATGTAAACTATTACACATGTATAAGGGACATTCCCTGATGTTTTATGGTTTGACAGACTTATCTGAATGCTCAGTGGAGCTCCTATGGCGTTACTTATGATTGAATCCCTCTTCTCTCTGGTCAAGGCAATCAGGCCTCAACTGGCAGACTGCTCGTTGTCGAAGACACAGCAAAACTGCAGGTATTCTTGTTAACCAATGTAAAAAAAAAACTCTTGACAAGTAGTGTAGACTGTAGATGTATATGATAGATACCAGCACGAGTCTATGGTCCAGACATACAATGACCAGGGACTAGGATGAACAGTAGTACTAGAGTCCTAATAGTGGGATGAAGCCTATGCCTATTGCAAGAACTAGGAGTAGGACTAGAATTAAGACTAGGACTAGGACTAGGACCCTAAAAATAAACAATACTAGTCTGAGTTCACTTCAATTGATTGTATAATGATCATGCTGACTGACAAAGATAATACTAACCTCTTTTGTAGCTGAGGGTTATTTTAACAATTCCGATGTTGTGGATTGTCTGTGTCAGTTATTTCTATTTCCACAATGGTACTTGTTGAATAGACAAGACGGGAGCTTTTGGCTTTATATCCTGCAGAGCAGAAAATATGATTTCATTCAAAATACAAACATCCAATATTGGTCCGATACGTAATGAATCATATAATGTTGAAATTCTCCAAATCCATACAGAGATGATCGAATAATTCGATGGAGATATTTCAATCGGCCATACACTCCCACAAGTACCAAGGAAGAATCAAAAGTGAAAAATTGAAATGTCAGTCAGATATCAAAAATATGAAATGTCACTGCTGTCAATTGCATCGATTTATATTGATTTATACGCGAAACTGATTCCTTAGATCATACAGGAATCTGAGAATAGTTCTGTGACATATTAAACTTAAATGAACGACAGTATTTTCGTGATGACTGATGGCTGGCGCTGAATAATTTATAAGGATGGTGCGAGCAGATTTCAAGTGTAAAATCATCCATGAAACTTTTTATCGTGAGTTCGGATCCTACACTCAGTTAAAGTTTATAACAACCACTAAGGCATTTACTCAGATCTCGAACTAAACTGATATTCATCCGGAATAAATACTCGACAAACAAAATCTGATCAGTGCTTACACCATCCGGATAAACATTTGATGAACAACTATTCGTGTTGCTGCTGAGGAAAAAGTTACGGTTTCACAACTGCTTGCAGACATTCGTGTTCTCAAGACGAACTATCGCTGACGTATTATGGACCAATCTCGGGTCAGAAAGAAAGTATCTGTACTAAGAAAATATCTCACATGTTATCTGTCAACTCTGTCATTGAATATTGACTTATAATTGTCAGAAATCGATTGTCAATTGATTTAATCATTGAAATAAAAATAAAGTAAACAATGATGGATCATTATATTTAAATGATATCTTACTGAGCACATAATATAATGTATGCGAAATTCTTTGAAATAAAGGTGAGTACAGTGAGGCGAAATACTGAAAGATAGTTCATAATACAGCATAACATGAAGTTATCATATAGCACAGTGAACATGATACCGAGTGTGACATCGATCTGATACTTAAGAACACGAAATTCAATGATTCCAGAATAATAATAACGGAGAATTCGTAGTGCAAAATAAAACCGTAACAATTTTCCTCAAGCTCAACAGGTGCATCGTGATACAGCCAAGATGGCATTCGATAGGTGGGAGGAGCTATCAAATTCAAAGTTCGAAAATGTGCGAAACCCTAGCAGACAGAAACCTGATGTAACCCTAACTGTTATTCGAAAAAATCATAATTTCCGAGCAAATTGTCAAGGCACTTTCAAGTGTCCACATAATTCCGACGGTCCCAGGAAAGTTTTAGCTCATGCATTTTTTCCAAATGGAAACAACAAGTGTATTGAGATTCATCTTGATGCAGAATAAAAATGGTTTCTTGAAAATAGTACTTCTCCCGATGGCCAAACTAGTTTATTGATGGTTCTGATTCACGAAATTGGCCATGCTCTTGGGCTGGGCCACAGTGATGTCAATACAGCTATTATGTATCCTTGGTATCAAGCAAGTCCAGCATTATTCGATATAGATGATAGGAGGGCGATAGAATATTTGTATGGACAGAAAACTGAAAACTATCAACCAACAACAACCTCAACAACACAGACAACCGAATCCCAAAAACCAATATCCCAGCACACCTCTACCACAGCTTCATCAGTGTCGTCAAATGAACCCCATAACGTAGACGTTACTAGCACAACCTCAAAGCCTCAGATAACTCCAACAAGATTATGCGACATTCAAGTGCCAGACTTTATTTTCCTAGCCACAGCACCCCAGTTTCAAAATTATCGCATGTACGTGGGATACAATAGATTTTTGTGGAAGTTCGATTTGAACGATATGCGAATTCCATCACAGCCAGAGCTGCTTGATGATTATCTTCCTGAAGATTTGAAGTCTTCTCGAGTTTCACATGTTTTCCAAAATTCTGTGGGTAATCTAGTGACATTTATAAATGAAAGCATGTATTATGCAGCATCTTTTCCGAATTTTCAAATCCACCAAAACTTTCGTTTTCCTTCGCCTTCTAAAGCAAAAATTAATGCTGTCTTTCAAACAAACAGTGGACAGGCTTATTTGTTATATAACAACGATTCTTACATTGCATTTGATGACAATGAAGACATGAGCAACCTTGGGCCACTTAGTCACATCTTCCCAGGAATTCCAGCAGGCATAATATCAGCTTTTCGTTATATCGATGGAAATATATATTTTTTCGATAGAAATACGTACTACAAATATAGTGAATATACTAGACGGGTAGTGAAAGCCGAACCGTTCAGTTGGAGCGTCTTTGGAATATCCTGCCCCAATGATGGATTACTTCATCAATTGAAAACAATGTTAACAAGAATTATATCACTTTACGAATAAACGATTAAATACCATTTTGTTTTATTCCAATTGTCACATGTATGCTGTCTCAGTCACGCGTGTTCAGTTTGATGTTCAGGCATGTGTGTTGAAAAATGCATCAATTTTCGAGATATATAATATTAGCATGACGTTTTGAGGAGTGACTCTCACGACTTTATTGCACTAAATAAAATACCTACTTTGTTTTTCAAAAACACACCCTTAACACTTCATCAAGCTGACTCCTCCTCCATGTACTTTCACAGGTAGCAGCACACTTCAGTGAGACTCGTAGGCTTCTCGTACAGGCAGCAACACACCTTATTGCCCTTCTATATGTCTTATATTCCCCCTTCTTGTTATTTCAATGGCATCGTGGCCCTCTTTTGTTGTACACTGCTGGCTGGAAGTAACTGAAAATGCCGGAAGTGAAGCGTAGTGTGAGAAACATGCAATTTCACAAGTTCTCGAGAATCAAATGGGCCATCAGTTTGAAAGAGGTGTGCGCATGCGTCACAAAAATAAAACGTCACTCTATATGAGTGACAGGGCTAACTAAGTGGTAGTATGACAGGAGTTAATGGCAGTGTGGATAGCAGTGTGGTGCTGTGAATGGCGGTGTGAATGACGGTGTGGTGGTGTGAATGGCGGTGTGACGGTGTGAATGGCGGTGTGAATGGCGGGGTGGTGGTGTGAATGGCGGTGTGACGGTGTGAATGGCTGTGTGGCGGTGTGAATTACAGTGTGGCGGTGTGAATGGCGGTGTATTGGTGTGAATGGCGGTGTGACGGTGTGAATGGCTGTGTGGCGGTGTGAATTGCAGTGTGGCGGTGTGAATGGCGGTGTGCTGGTGTGAATGGGAGATAAGAAGAGGTCTTCGCGAATGTCAGAAGGGGATTAGGCGAATAAAAAAAATGCGATGAGATATGCGAAGAACTTGAGAGAGAAGCCTGTCTCCGGAATATCAGAAGTTTGCGGAATCAATTGAAACTGCTTCAAAATAAGGGGCCGGACTTGCATCGAGAAAGGAGACTGCTAAACATCGAGTTCGCTGGGAAGATTCTCTGTCTGCTTTCCAGAGTCGAATTCGGACTGGAGTAATCTCGAACATAAAGCATAAGGATCCTGCTGCTTTCTTGACCGATTGCAGAGCTCTATTCAGAATACGTATCCAGAACGCATTGAAGAAAGATGTTGCAGTCAAGGTCAATTCGGTTTTCTGCGGGGAGTTTGAGTTGGTGAAGGAGAGATAGTGTACCCCTACATCGAGTTGAATACTCCGATTGAGGACTCTAGCCACGAACGTTTTCGAGAAAGATTTGAGGAGATTGGCAAATAATGCTGTGTTTGGGAAGCCGATAGAAAATATCAGGAATCATAGAACTGTCAAATTAGTCCGAATGTATGAAGGCCGCTATTATAACAAAAAATTCAATTCCAAGTCCCCGATTCCAACAACGAACAGTTTTCGATGACAATTTGGTGGCCGTAGAGTTGAAAAAGGTCGAGTTAATTTCCAATAAACCACTCTACGTTGGTATGTGTATCCTCGACTTGTCTAAAATCGTCATGTTCGATTTTCATTACAATTTCATGTTGCCAAAGCTCAGAGCATACGTATTCAGAACATCACTTATGAAAATGGCACTATGAAAGAGTTGCTGAAAATTATGTTTTCGATTTTTCTCGAGAAATCATAGATTATTTTATTTGGGATGTGGATATACTGACCAAGCGTATTTAGAATGGTTTCACAAAATGCAACAAAAAGTAGAGGATTGAGTCTCAAAGGCCAAAAATGGAAAAGACAGCTTACAATAGCCGAGCTCAAAGGCGTTGAAACATGGTTTAGTGCTGAAACAAATACATCTGGAGGGTGGTCTGGTCGCACAATAATAGAAATATAACCATAACATTTTTCTCCCGAGCCGTCTCAAAAAAACGGAAATGGAACAGAGCGTTCCAGTCGGATCGACGCCCAACTAGGAAGTTGGTAGACTCTACGCTGAAAAATCTGAGTCCTAAGAACTCGAAATAAAAACATAGTATACATACCTGCTACGATGTTACCTGGACTTTATCAACTTCAAGCCACTGAACCGCTCTTGTTTGACCCACTTGGTCGTACCATTTGTTTAACCCAAAACTCCTGATGATGCTGATCTCAGTAGTACTCCACAGCATAAACTATGAAGTCGAAAGGAAAAAGTTACCTGTTGAGGATGTCATAAAGCAAGCTGTACAATGAAAACTCAAATCGTCACAGACACGAGCATAATGTGCGTATTCAATAATCTCAAATATCTATTTATAGATTTCCTTCATTTCAAGGATATCGAAACTTTGGAGATCATCGAGAAATATGTATCTTACCTGTACGGAAACGAACTGATTTTGAAAACAATAAAAAAAAGTGGGGAAAAAGCCAAATACTCAAAGTGGAATGCATTGGTCACGAAGAGAGAAACTCAAAGTCATTACCACAACTAGTTCATGGAATGAACGACAAAATGGTAGATAACGAGAGAAAAACAACTACTTTCCTGGCTATATGCCACGCAGAACATTGCATTACATCCTCCCGAAATCTATGCGATAGTTCGTATAAACGAATAAAATCGCAAGTGTTTCCTTCCTAAACGCTGAGCTGCGTTTAAGTGGTTCAGGAACGCTGACTACCTGCAGACCGGTTTCGAGCTCTTGGCTCTCATCAGTACAGGGCTGTCCCAGATAGCTTCTTGACCGCTATCTGGTGCGAAACTGACCCAACGTAAACTCATTCCAGCATATATACCATACGAGGCGTTCGACGTCTGCGAAATGAAAACGCGAACGCCGAACGCCACCTGGCAAGGAAAAAAACACTCCAAAACAAAATCCCATTTCAGATGAAATGGGAGTGGCTGGTTGCCCGACTGGCGTATTTTCAACTAGGGAAAAAGCCAAATACTCAAAGTGGAATGCATTGGTCACGAAGAGAGAAACTCAAAGTCATTACCACAACTAGTTCATGAAATGAACGACAAAATGATAGATAACGAGAGAAAAACAACTACTTTTCTGGCTATATGCCACGCAGAACATTGCATTACATCCTCCCGAAACCTATGCGGTAGTTCGTATAAACGAATAAAATCGCAAGTGTTTCCTTCCTAAACGCTGGGCTGCGTTTAAGTGGTTCAGGAATGCTGACTACCTGCAGACCGGTTTCGAGCTCTTGGCTCTCATCAGTACAGGGCTGTCCCAGATAGCTTCTTGACCGCTATCTGGTGCGAACCTGACCCAACGTGAACTCATCTCAGCATATATACCATACGAGGCGTTCGACGTCTGCGAAATGAAAACGCGAACGCCGAACGCCACCTGGCGAGGAAAGAAACACTCCGGATCAAAATCCCATTTCAGATGAAATGGGAGTGGCTGGTTGCCCGACTGGCGTATTTTCAACTAGGGAAAAAGCCAAATACTCAAAGTGAAATGCATTGGTCACGAAGAGAGAAACTCAAAGTCATTACCACAACTAGTTCATGAAACGAACGACAAAATGGTAGATAACGAGAGAAAAACAACTACTTTCCTGGCTATATGCCTTGCAGAACATTGCATTACATCTTCCCGAAACCTATGCGATAGTTCGTATAAACGAATAAAATCGCAAGTGTTTCCTTCCTAAATGCTGAGCTGCGTTTAAGTGGTTCAGGAACGCTGACTACCTGCAGACCGGTTTCGAGCTCTTGGCTCTCATCAGTACAGGGCTGTCTCAGATAGCTTCTTGACCGCTATCTGGTGCGAACCTGACCCAACGTTAACTCATCTCAGCATATATACCATACGAGGCGTTCGACGTCTGCGAAATGAAAACGCGAACGCCGAACGCCACCTGGCAAGGAAAGAAACACTCCAAAACAAAATCCTATTTCAGATGAAATGGGAGTGGCTGGTTGCCCGACTGGCGTATTTTCAACTAGGGATAAAGCCAAATACTCAAAGTGGAATGCATTGGTCACGAAGAGAGAAACTCAAAGTCATTACCACAACTAGTTCATGAAATGAACGACAAAATGGTAGATAACGAGAGAAAAACAACTACTTTCCTGACTATATGCCACGCAGAACATTGTATCACATCCTCCCGAAACCTATGCGATAGTTCGTATAAACGAATAAAATCGCAAGTGTTTCCTTCCTAAACGCTGAGCTGCGTTTAAGTGGTTCAGGAACGCTGACTACCTGCAGACCGGTTTCGAGCTCTTGGCTCTCATCAGTACAGGGCTGTCCCAGATAGCTCCTCGACCGCTATCTGGTGCGAACCTGACCCAACGTAAACTCATCTCAGCATATATACCATACGAGGCGTTCGACGTCTGCGAAATGAAAACGCGAACGCCAAACGCCAGTTTCGCAGTTTGCATACAGCTCGCTCCTTTGTTGATATTGATTTTTGAGAATTTTTGACTTTTCCGAAATTTTGAATTTGTCGATAATTTTGAGTTTTTGTATATATATAGTTGTGCTTGCTTCGATTTTCATCATTCGACGATAGTGTGATTCATTTGAGTGTTATATTCATAATGGAGAAATTTCTGATTGTTAAAGACGTGGTCAAGCAAAATTATCGCTTTGGCGTACAGGCTCGTACTTTAGAGTTTAATATAAAACCTATTCCTCAAAACAAGGAACCGGTGGCCTATATCAAGGATGCAGTCACCGACATTGTTTTAAAAGGCACTGAGGGCCTTCATCCAACCGATAAGGTAGGTTTCTCGTTTTGTACTAAAGATTTCGCGAGGGGACCAGGGTGGATAGCTTTCAAAACTGCTTCAGAGGTATCGGTGGATGATATTTTCGAAAAAATATCATCCATTTATCAATCAAACTCTTGTGGCCTAAACACCGAGACCTTTTGTCTCAGCGTAACCTCTTGTAGGTTACCTGCTGGCAAAGGAAGAGGGCGTTGCTACAACTCTTTTGACGAGGAATGTAGCAAACGTCAGGGGATTATAGCTATAAAGAATAAAGACAATTTATGTCTTCCTCGAGCACTTGTTGTAGCTCAGGCATTCGCAGACAAAGACCCGAAATATAATGATGTACGTAGGAATATTAGAAAATTGCAGAATCTGCGTGCTCTGCAGTTAGTTTCTGATGCTGGGGTTACCGTACCTACGGAGGAATGCGGAATACCAGAGCTACAACAGTTCCAGCAATATCTCTCGTCATATAAAATAACAGTATATCGATATGGGAACAAGGGCCGTAACATCATTTTCAAGGGTGGGAATGAGGGTCTCTCACTGGAGTTACTCCATCATGAGGGCCACTATAATGTCATTACCTCACTTACATCCGCCTTTTGTTGTGTGTTTTATTGTGAGGAATGCAATATCCCCTATAACAATAAACACGAACATCGCTGTGGTGGTACTCGTTTTTCGTGCCGAGCATCACCACCATGTTCCAAAAATAGTGTAAAAGTTGCCTACAACTCTTGTGAAAGATCTTTCCGTGGACATGGCTGTTTTGATAACCATATATAGAACGGCGTTTGTAGTGAGATTAAACGTTGTGAGAAATGTTTCAAAATTGTCCCCACCAATAGAACTCACACCTGCGGAGAGATCTATTGCGAGATTTGCAACAAGCATCAGTCCGCTGATCATTCATGTTTCATCCAGCCCGACACGAAAGTACCCAAGACTGATGATCTCTTGTTTATCTTCTATGATCTGGAGACTCGTCAGGAGAGGGTACAAGCCGACGAATCTCTTCTTCATGAGCCCAATCTGTGTATCTTTCGTCAATGCTGTGACGTTTGCATCGATACTACACAGCAGATTTGTTCGAAATGCGGGGTTCGTTTACGAATTCTCAAATGTAACGACCCCATATCTCCATTTGTTCATCATGTATTGACAATAAGGAAGAAATTCAAAAATGTCATTGTAATTGCTCACAACGGCGGTAAATTCGATCATGCGTTCATTTTGAATTATATCTCAACCAAAACGGCCCTAAAACCTGATCTTATAATGAGAGGTACACAATTGATTTCCATGACTGTTGGAAATGTCAAGTTTTTGGACTCTCTAAATTATTTCCCAATGGCCCTGGCAAAACTGCCCAAATCTTTCGGATTCTCTGAATTGAAGAAGGGATATTTCCCCCACCTCTTCAATCGTATGGAGATTCAAAATTACAAGGGCCCTATTCGTTCTCTGGAGTTTTATACTCCTGACAATCTCATTTCAGATGCTCGCGCATCACTCATAAAATGGCACTCTGAGAGAGTCGCTGAAAATTATGTATTCGATTTCTCTCGAGAAATCATAGACTATTGTTTTTCTGATGTGGATATTCTGACCAAGGCCTGTTTGAAATTTCGACAGCTCATGTTGTCTGGAACTAATGTATGTCCGTTCACAGAAGCCATAACAATTGCTTCGACATGCAATAAGGTTTTCCGTAGAAATTTTCTCAAACCAAACACCATAGGCATCATTTCCAAGGGCGGCTACAGACATCGTGATAATAAATCTGTGATAGCCACCCAGTGGTTACTTTGGCAGGAAAAACTACGGAATATAAAAATCCAACAGTCCTGCCGATCTTCAGAGGCCCATATCGGTAATCTCAAAGTTGATGGCTATTCGGCGGAAACAAAACAAGTTTTCGAGTTTCAAGGTTGCTTCTATCACGGTTGTTCCGTTGCTATATTGATCAGGGAGATACTCCTCTCAAAAACTGTCCTTCCGAAACTATGAACCATCGTTATGCCACCCATTGCCAAAATCAATAAAATCAAATCCTTAGGGTATGAGGTTATTGAAAAATGGGAGTGTGATTTTCGCAGAGAACTTTCCAGCAGTGACGAACTTTGCAACTTTGTCAACGATCATCCCCTGCTCAGAAATCTACCCCTTGACCCTCGAGATGCTTTCTATGGTGGTCGAACGGGAAATATTGTCGAATATTACAAGGCCGGGGATGGTGAACAAATTAAATACGTTGACGTTCGTTCGCTCTACCCATGGGTGTGTAAATATGGCAAATTTCTTGTGGGTCATCCGAAAGTACTCGTTGGTGAGGAGGCTTCTACTGTGTCACTTTCCTCTATCTCCGGACACGTTAAATGTGCGATTCTCCCGCCTCAAGATCTTTTTCATCCTGTTTTACCACAGACAATAAACAACAAGCTGATGTTTGTTCTTTGTCGTGTATGTGGTGGAAACTATAATACTAGTAGTTGTCATCACACTGATGAAGAACGAACATTGACAGGAACATGGACTGTTGAAGAGATATTAAAAGCCCTTGAGGTGGGCTATCGAATTATCGAGATCAAAGAGATTTGGTCCTACGACACTGTGCAATTTGGTGAGGGCGTTTCTGGTCTATTCACAGACATGATGAATAAATTCATCAAGGTGAAATAGGAGTCATCAGATTGGCCAAAGCATTGTTAGACCAAAGCGGAAAAAGAGAGGTATATCGATGAGTTTTTACAACGGGAGGATGTTTTGCTGGAATTTTCTAAAATCACCGATAACTCTGGCTTGAGAGCACTAGCCAAGCCTATGCTCAATTCCTTCTAGGGTGAGTTTGGTCAGCGTGAAAACCAGCCGAAAACTTCTATAATCAATCAGCCCTCGGAATTCTTTTCGATGATGACGGATCCTTCCCTTATTGTCAATACAGTACTCCTGATAAACGAGGATACCCTCATTGTTAATTGAGAGTATAAGGAGGAAAGCTATGACACTCTTTCCACAGTCAATGTGGTAATAGCTGCATATGTAACAGCCTTAGCTCGGTTGAAGCTTTACAGCTATTTACAGCAACTTGGGGAAAGGGTGTTGTACTATGACACGGACTCTGTTATCTATGTTTCCAAGCCAGAGGAATTCGACATTCCTACTGGTCAATTTATTGGTGATATGACCGACGGAATGGAATGTAACGGTCCTGGTTCCCATATCACAGAGTTTGTATCTGGTGGCCCCAAAAATTATGCTCACGAGCTATGGGCAACCAAGGATCAAGAGTTCAAAGTTGTGTGCAAAGTTAAAGGCCTCTCCCTTAACTATGCTGCTTCACAGCTTGTTAACTTTGAATCAATTGAAGATATGATTCTGAACGCTGGTCCCCCTGTCGAAATTTTGAGCAAACAGTTCCGTCGAACCAAGGAACATGAGGTCATCACAGTTCAGAAAAGTACAAGCCTGTAAGTTTGAAGCGGAAATTTCTTGAAGATCACACTTCTGTACCTTACGGTTTCAAAAAGCGGAAATCATTATAAATATTCTATGAATCACAGCATCGTCATTCTTTTTTTTCTCTTCATCAGACAGTGGTGAACAAATTGCGATTGAAGTTCTTTATCAGCGTTCTGTGTAAAATTCGATTAAAAATATCCGGCACGAAGCTCGAGAGAGAGAGAAAGTGAAAGCAATCGTTATCACGACTGGATCTATACAATGAATTTTTGATCAAATCAGCCGTTTTCACGGCTACTTCAAAAATTTGAGGTGAATAGTTCAATGAAAGAAAAAAAGGCCCTAACCATGTAGCGAACTAATGCAGTGTTTTTATTGAGTTGAAAATTGATCTTTGTGCAGCTACAAATAGAACAAACAAAAACTGCTCTGATTTTATATTTCAACAGTCACCTGTTCTACTGAAAAAAAAACAGTGGACATTATCTGGCAAATTGATGGAGTGTTTCTATTGATTTAGAAATCGATCTTCGTGCAGCTAGATATAGAACAAACAAAAACTGCTCTGATTTCATATATCAACAGTCATCTGTTCTATAATGAATTATTCACCCCCAATCTTTAGAGTGTATGTGGTTTTGTATAGGCCTAAAGGGGAATGCTTTTATCCACATTCAGAACAAAAGCAAACCGCGCCAAAAGGCTTTTACCCCGCGGGTGGTGTGGAAACAAAGCTATTCATACTATGTTTCAGGACTTATACGAACTGGTTACTATCAATGTATGACTTCAGTATTTTGGCAGCTCTCCAACAGTACCGACGATATCAGCAATACCAAACTGTGCCTGGGGTAGACCATGCAATTGCAGTGACTGCAAACCTAGTTTCTGCTCTTTCTGCCGCAAAGAGGGGGTTTGTCATGTGATCGAAGTCTACACCACTTATAGAAAAGGGATAGGCGCCTTCATTCTCACAGCATGGTGTGAAGATTGTTTCAAGAAAAATAAATATAAAATGATATAGATTGTGATTATCTCATTTGTCAATAAAATATTCGATAGATGCTCTGTATATTTTTCTATAGACCCTGTATATTTTTCCTCAAATAGACAGCCGAAAACATCCATTATACTTTGTAATTTGAAATTGAGAAACTTTTTTTTTTCTAAAGACCCTGTATATTTTTCATCAAACAGACAACCGAAAACATCCATTATACTTAATTATTTGATTTAAAAACTTTTTTTTTTCCTAAATGCTCTGTATATTTTTCAAAACAGACAGTCAAACACCCTGTATACTTTATAATTTGGAATTGATAAACTTTTTTTTCTGAAGACCCTGAACTAAAGATGACAGTTGCAACAATTATTATGAACAATCAGTTGAAATCTATTGTCTTTAATCTCCCTACTACGAAGACAATCCTCTATGAAGATAAAATTCCTACTATGGTAAGCTGAAAATTCAAAACTGAAAATCTTAATGATGTATGAAACACCCTGTGTATGAATAAAATCCTATTTCAGATGTATACTCTTTCGTCAGCCGAAAATCTAGCAAAATATGAAACTGAAAATCCTAATGTTTTACGAAACACCCTGTACATCGAATAACTATACACAGATTTCTTGAAATGTTTGTTTTTTTTTCTCAACATCAAGATTCCTGTTACGCGTTTTACAAAATTTCTCAACTCTGTTCAATGTTTTTTTTTTAATTCACCGCTAAGAAACAATAACTATAATGTTCGGGTCTTTTCACATATTAGCTACCTATCACAGACTACATTGTTTCGAAAAAGCATCAAGGGCTCTGTCACGAATCGTGGGAAATTCTACGTGAGAGGTACAACAAAAAGTAGGAAATAGGCAACTTACCACAGTATATCCAGAGAAAAGTTCATGGAGCGAAACGATGCGATCAAGCGGAGGCCAGTGCGTGCATCCTCGTTGTGTTTTAGTGAAGGATATATATTTTCTTTGGTGGTGGTGGTTGGTAAAAATCATCCTGGATCTGAATTTTAGACCCTATATCTCCGATGATGAAATTTGTGTCATTTCCACTCAAATTTTGGAACTTCACAGGCACCACATGACAATCCAGGTATCGAGCGCTGCAGCTCTCATGCGCGGGACCTCTGTAATTTTTTTCCCATACATCCTATCCATCCTACCATCCTAAATATCCAACCCAACTGAAGAATGAAATAATAATACTCCTAGAGCGACTTAATGTTATCATGTAAACACACAGGAAATCGCGCCGAGGGGCAGGAAATCGTAATCTCGGGCTGTTTCAGTCACCTATAATGAATCATTGAATATTCGAATACTTTTCCTTCTAATCTTCTCCGAACTGAAGATGCCAATGTTATACAGGGTGGCTCGAAAAGAAATACCTTTTTTTTCAGTGGGACACTATATGTATAATATTCCTAAGTGTTGATTATTCCTGCCAAATATTAACATGTCAACATGACATACAGGTCTTGATCATTCAGTGGCACTATATTATCATATATGTTGTACGAGTTAAAACATACCATGAAAAGAATAAATAAATTTGCTATACCGAATGTCTGAAATGAAACATAACCTCGAAAACATTGTATCGTTTGTCTAGTATTGATGTATGATAGCGTTTTTTGGTCATCTGTCAAATGTCAAACGTCAGGTCATGAGTGCCCTATTTGAGTTTGTATTGCTATTCAAACAACCTGTATATCAAACGGATACTCTATCATACGTATGTTTGCTGAGTCTACCTGTGAGACCTCCCCCCTATATATACTTTTGTATCGCTATTGCCAACTCAAACATCCTGTATATTGAATAATCAGGTAGCGGGTAGTCTACTTGCAGGTCATCTAGTCACGTCGTGTCATCAATACTTTGTCAACTGTCAAATGTCTTATGTAATACGTCAGCTGTCTTATCCCGCAAAAGTGGGTGAGGCGTCCAGTATATTTTTTTCTTTAATATCTATCCAACTCAAACGCCCTGTATATATCATGTCATAGCGGGTAGCCTTTATATGTAGGTAGTCTACTCTTCGGAGAGGTATAACGCCTTTTTGGGTTCACCCTATATTTTTTTCCCAACTATAACCCAACTCAAACACCCTGTATATAGCCGTTGTTAAGTGGAAAAATGGAATGAAATGCGCGCCGTTATCTCTAGAACGGATCTATCGCAGTCCAGCCGATGATGACGACCCGTTCGCTGGGCCGCGAGTAGCTGTGATTGTCTAGCCTGGTCACGTGGCAGGTGGAGTGGAGGGGCTGGTCTGGAGTGACCCGACTCCTAATGACAATTGTTTGTTTTTCGCTCGAAATTTGATAGAAATCAAGACGACCAACGGAAAAGTCTCTATACTGTGATGATATTCCCCTTAGAGGGGCTTTAGAAACATCAGCAGGAAGGCAGGAGTACAACGATCATCCTGTATCACGCATCCCAGATTGCTCTCCAACCTCGCAATGATTCCTACATACACCAGCATATTTCTGAACACTCAATATATGCCGCAGTGACGAATAACGTCACAGAAGATTCTGGAATGTTCTGGAAACAATCGATGGAACCATTGGAGAGAGAGGTTTGTTCTAAGAAGCTTCTAGAACAAAAAGAAGGAGACGGAAGATCATTCGAGAAGGTTCTCGAACCAAAGCCTGCCAAGTGATCTTATATATAAACGGCCGAATAACTGCCGTCAGTCAGTCGAGCAGCGAGTGTCACAGAGACAGTTATATACCGCGTGATATGAATCGTTTTACATAAATAGTAGTTATTAGTTCGATATAAATTAGTGTTTCTTTAGTTGAAATGAATCAGTTCGAAAATGAATAGTGTCGTGTTCGCTTCTGCACCCGAATAACGTAACAATTGGTGTCAGAAAAGGGGTATTCCAGTGTGAAGTGAACAGACCGTTGCAATGAAGGAACTACACGAGTTGAAAGTGGTGGACTTGAAACGCGAGTTGGAGGAGAGAGATCTTGACACAACAGGGATCAAGGCTACACTTCAGCATCGTCTCAAAGAGTATATGGTGAGGGCGGGTCAAAATCCAGATACGTTCACTTCAAGTATCCTCACTTGCCCAATGTTCTCGTAATATGTCCTTCGAAGTCGTCTCATATGGTCAGTGCGATCGTATCTGCTATAGCTCTAGGCATGTCAGATGCTAGAATGCAGAGGTACAGTGTGAACATAGTCGGAGTCGAAGTTTCTTGTTCTGCCTGATGTGTGCGTTATACCCGCTTCGATGTCGTTTCATATGATCGTTGCGAACTGATATGCTCCAAAGGTATCCATGTAAGATGATAGAATACAGAGATACAGTGTGCGGACTGAAGTTTTAGAAGTATCTTCACTCGCTTTTTGTTCTCATCATGAGTCCTTCAAAGTAGTCTTATATGGTCAGTGCGATCGTACCTGCTATTGCTGGAGGCATGTCAGATGCAAAAAAAATCCGGACTTAAAGTGTAAACATAGTCGAAGTCGATGTTTCTTGTTCTGCCTATTGTGTGCGTTATACCCGCTTCGATGTCGTCTTATATCATAGTTGCGAACTCATATGCCTAGAGGTATCCATGTGAGATGATAGAATACAGAGATACGGTGTGCGGACTGATGTTGTTGAAGTATCTCCACTTGCCTATTGTTCTCGTTATATGTCCTTCGAAGCTCCAGGCATGTCAGATGCTAGAATGCGGAGTTACAGTGTAAACATAGTCGAAGTCGAAGTTCCTTGTTTCGCCAGTTGTGTGCGTTATACTCGCATCGATATCGTTTTATATGATCGTTGCGAACATATATGCTCCAGGGGTATCTATGTGAGATGATAGAATACAGAGATACAGTGTGCAGACTGATGTTGTCGAAGTATCTTTACTTGCTTGTTTTTTTCGTTATATGTCCTTTGAAGTCATCCTATATGGTCAGTGCGATCGTATCTGTTTTAACTGTAAGCATGTCAGATGCTAGAATACAGAGCCACAGTGTAAACAAAGTCGAAGTCGAAGTTTCTTGTTCTGCCTGTTGTGTTCGATTTGATGTCGTCCCATATAATCGTTAAGAACTGATATGCTCAAAAGATATCCATGTGATATGATAGAATACAGAGATACAGTGTGCAGACTAATGTTGTCGAAGTATCTCCACTTGCCTATTGTTCTCGTTATATGTCCTTCGGAGTCGTCTCATATGGTCAGTGCGATCGTATCTGCCATAGCTCCAGGCATGTTACATGCTAGAATGCAGAGGTACAGTGTAAACATAGTCGAAGTCGAAAATTCATGTTCTGCCTGTTATGTGCGTTTTCCTCGCTTCGATGTCAACTCATATGATCGTTGCGAACTATTATGCTATGTAAGATGATAGAATACAAAGATACTGTGTGCGGACTGAAGTTTTCGAAGTATCTTCACTTGCTTCTTGTTTTCATCATGAGTCCTTCAAAGTCGTCTTATATGGTCAGTGCGATCGTATTTGCTATAACTGTAGACATGTCAGATGCTAGAATGCAAAGTTACAGTGTAAACATAGTCGAAGTCGAAATTTCTCGTTCTGCCTGTTGTGTGCGTTATACCCGCTTCGATGTAGTCTTATATAATAGTTGCGAACTCATATGCTCCAGAGGTATCCATGTGAGATGATAGAATACAGAGATACGGTGTGCGGACTGATGTTGCCGAAGTATCTCCACTTGCCTATTGTTCTCGTTATATGTCCTTTGAAGTCGTCCTATATGGTCAGTGCGATCGTATCTGCAATTATTGTAGGCATGTCAGATGCTAGAATGCGAAGTTACGGTGTGAACATAGTCGATGGCGAAGTTTCTTGTTCTTCGTGCTGTAAGCGTTATTCTGAATCAGGAAACACTAGACGATGTCTACCTATAAGATGTATAACCGACTTATTATCAAGATTGATAAATTCGAAGTTTTGGCGAACACGCTGGTTTACCAACTCTTGATTGTTGGAATCGAAGTTTTTAGTAGATATGAAAAAGTATAATACTCCACTCGCATATGATGAGCTGTCATATATACTCCTTGAATGGACATTTAAGATGCTAGAATGCAAAGTTACAAAGTAAACATAGTCGAAGTTGAAGTTTCTCGTTCTGCCTGTTGTGTGCGTTATACCCGCTTCGATGTCGTCTTATATGATCGTTGCGAACATATATGCCCCAGAGGTATCCATGTGGGTTGATAGAACACAGAGATACAGTGTGCAGACTGATGTTGTCGAAGTATCCCACTTGCCTATTGTTCTCGTTATAAGTCGTTCAAAGTCGTCCCATATGGTCAGTGCGATCGTCAGATCCAAGAATGCAATGTTACAGAGTAAACATGGTCGAAATCAAGGTTTCTTGTTCTGCCTTTTGTGTGCGTTATACCCGATTCGATGTCAACTCATATGATCGTTGCGAACTACCATGCTCCAAAGGTATCCATGTGAGTTGATAGAATACAGAGATACAGTGAGCAGACTGATGTTGTCAAAGTATCTTCACTCGCCTATTGTTCTTGTTATATATCCTTCGAAGTCGTCTTATATGATCAGTGCGATCGTTCCTGCTATTGTTGTAAGCATGTCAGATGTGAGAATACGGAGTTACAGTGTATTCATCGTCAGTGCGATCGTATCTGTTTCAACTATAGGCATGTCAGATACCTGTTGTATTAGTTATACCCGTTTTGATGTCGTTTCATATGATCTTTGCGAACTGATATGCTCCAGAGGTATCCATGTGAGATGATGGAATACAGGAATACAGTGTGCAGACTGATGTTGTCGGAGTATCTCAACTTGCCTATTGTTCTCGTTATAAGCTCTTCAAAGACGTCTAATATGGTCATCAGTGCGATCGTCAGAAGCTAGAATGCTGAGTTACAGAGTGAACATAGTCGAAGTCAAAGTTTCTTGTTCTGCCTGTTGTGTGCGTTATACCCGATTCGATGTCAACTCATATGATCCATGTGAGATGATAGAATACAGAGATACAGTGTGCAGACTGATGTTGTCGAACTATCTCCACTTGCCTATTGTTCTCGTTATATGTCCTTCGGAGTCGTCTTTTTTGGTCAGTGCGATCGTATCTGCTATAGCTTCAGGCATGTCAGATGCTTGAATGCTAAGTTACAGTGTGAACATGGTCGAAGTCGAAGTTTCTTGTTCTGCCTGTTGTGTGCGTTACACCGGCTTCGATGTAGTCTTATGTGATCGTTGCGAACATATATGCTCCAGAGGTATCTATGTGAGATGATAGAATACAGATATACGGTATGCGGACTGATCTTGTCGAAGTATCTTCACTTGCCTATTCTTCTCGATGTATGTCCTTCGAAGTCGTCCTAAATAGTCAGTGCGATCGAATCAGCTATAACTGTAGGCATGTCAGATGCTAGAATGCAGAGTTACAGTGTAAACATAGTCGAAGTCAAAGTTTCTTGCTCTTCCTGTTGTAAGCGTTATTTAAATTCAGGAAACACTAGACAATGTCTACCTATATGATGTATATCCGACTTATTATCAAGATTGATAAATTCGAAGTTCTGGCGAACACGCCGATTTACCGACTCTTGATTGTTATAATCGAATTTTTCAGTAGATATGAAAAAGTATAGTACCCCACTCGCATATAATGAGCTGTCATATATACTCCTTGAATGGGCATTCGAGATGCTAGAATGCAAAGTTACAAAGTAAACATGGTCGAAATCAAGGTTTCTTGTTCTGCCTGTTGTGTGCGTTATACCCGATTCGATGTCAACTCATATGATCGTTGCGAACTACCATGCTCCAGAGGTATCCATGTGAGATGATAGAATACAGAGATACGGTGTGCGGACTGATGTTGTCGAATTATCTCCACTTGCCTATTGTTCTCGTTATAGGTCCTTCGAAGTCGTCCTATATGGTCAGTGCGATCGTATCTGCAATTATTGTAGGCATGTCAGATGCTAGAATGCGAAGTTACGGTGAGAACATAGTCGATGTCGAAGTTTCTTGTTCTCCCTGTTGTGAGCGTCATCTTGATTCAGGATACACTAGACAATGTCAACCTATAAGATGTATAACCGACTTATTATCAAGATTGATAAATTCGAAGTTTTGGCGAACACGCCGGTTTACCGACTCTTGATTGTTGGAATCGAAGTTTTTAGTAGATATGAAAAAGTATAGTACTCCACTCGCATATAATGGGCTGTCATATATACTCCTTCAATGGGCATTTGAGATGCTAGAATGCAAAGTTACAAAGTAAACATAGAAGGAGTCGAAGTTTCTCGTTCTGCCTGTTGTGTGCGTTATTCCCGCTTCGATGTCGTCTCATATGATCGTTGCAAATTTAGATGCCCCAGAGGTATCTATGTGAGATGATAGAAAACAGAGATACAGTGTGCAGACTGATGTTGTCGAAGTATCTCACTTGCCTATTGTTCTCGTTATATGTCCATCGAAGTCGTCCTATATGGTCAGTGCGATCGAATCTGCTATAACTGTAGGCATGTCAGATGCCCGAATTCAAAGTTACAGTGTATACATAGTCGAAGTCGGAGTTTCTCGTTCTGCCTGTTGTGTGCGTTACACCCGCTTCGATGTCGTCTCATATAATCGTTGCGAATTTTTATGCTCCAGAGGTATCTATGTGATGTTCTCAAAGTATCTTCACTCGCCTATTGTTCTTGTTATATGTCCTTCAAAGTCGTCTTATTTGGTCAGTGCGATCGTATCTGCTATAGCTTCAGGCA
Source organism: Phaedon cochleariae (assembly GCA_918026855.4). NCBI lineage: Eukaryota > Metazoa > Arthropoda > Insecta > Coleoptera > Chrysomelidae > Phaedon > Phaedon cochleariae. Next base: position 32,629,614 of record OU896713.1, read on the forward strand.
TGTCAGATGCTGGAATGCTAAGTTACAGTGTAAACATATTCGAGTCGAACTTTCTTGTTCTGCCTGTTGTGTGCGTTACACCGGCTTCGATGTCGTCATTATGTGATCGTTGCGAACATATATGCTCCAGAGGTATCGATGTGAGATGATAGAATACAGAGATACGGTATGCGAACTGATGTTGTCGAGGTATCTTCACTTGCCTATTCTTCTCGTTGTATTTCCTTCTGAGTCGTCGTATATGGTCAGTGCGATCGTATCTGCAGTTACTGTAGGCATGTCAGATGCTAGAATGCGAATTTACAGTGTGAACATAGTCAAAGTCGAAGTTTCTTGCTCTTCCTGTTGTGAGCTTTATTTTGGTTCAGGAAACACTTGACAATGTCTACCTATAAGATGTATATCCGACTTATTATCAAGTTCGATAAATTCGAAGCTTTGGCGAACTCGCCGGTTTACCGACTCATGATTATTGGAATCGAAGTTTTTGGTGGATATGAAAAAGTATAGTACTCCACTCGCATATAATGAGCTGTCATATATACTGCTTGCATGTGCATTTAGGATGCTAGAATGCAAAGTTACAAAGTAAACATAGTCGGAGGCGAAGTTACTTGTTCTGCCTGTTGTGTGCGTAATACCCGCTTCGATGTCGTCTCATATGACCGTTGCGAACTTATTTGCTCCAGAGGTATCAATGTGAGATGATAGAATACAGAGATACAGTGTGCAGACTGATGTTGTCAAAGTATCTTCACTTGCCTATTGTTCTCGTTATATGTCCTTTGGAGTCGTCTCATATGGTCAGTGCGATCGTACCTGCTATTGATGTAGGCATGTCAGATGCAAGCATGCTGAGTTACAGTGTGAACATATTCGGAGTCAAAGTTTCTTGTTCTTCCTATTGTGTGAGTCATAACCGCTTCGATTTCGTCTTATATGATTGTTGCGAACTAATTCGCTTCGAAAGTATCCATGTGAGATGATAGAATACAGAGATACAGTGTGCAGACTGATGTTGTCGAAGTATTCTCACTTGCCTATTTATCTCGTTATGTGTCCTTCACAGTCTTCCAAAATGGTCAATGCGATCGTATCTGTTCCATCTGTAGGCATGTCAGATGCTTGAATTCAGAGCCACAGTGTGAACATAGTCGAAGTCGAAGTTTCTTGTTCTCTCTGTTGTATTCGTTATACCCGTTTCGATGTCGTCTCATATGATTTTTGCGAACTGCCATGCTCCAGAGGTATCCATGTGAGATAAAAGAATACAGAGAAACAGTGTGCAGACTGATGTTGACGGAGTATCTTAACTTGCTTCTTGTTCTCGTAATAAGTCCTTCAAAGTCGTCATATTCAGCAGTGCGATCGTCAGATGCTAGAGCGCAATGTTACAGAGTAAACTACCCGCTTCGATGTAGTCTTATATGATGTCGTCTCATATGATCGTCGAGAACATATATGCTTCAGGGGAATTTATGTGAGATGAAAGAATACAGAGATACAGTGTGCAGACTGATGTTGTCGAAGTGTCTCACTTGCCTATTGTTCTCGTTATATGTCCTCCGAAGTTGTCCTATATAGTCAGTGTGATCGAATCTGCTATAACTGTAGGCATGTCAGATGCTAGAATGCGAAGTTACAGTGTATACATAGTCGAAGTCGAAGTTTCTTGTTCTGCCTGTTGTGTGCGACAGACCCGTTCTGATGTCGTCTCATATGATCGATGCGAATTGATATGCTCCAGAGGAATTCATGTGAGGTGATAGAATACAGAGATACAGTGTGCAGACTGATGTTGTCGAAGTATCTTCACTTGCCTATTGTACTCCTCATATGTCCTTCGAAGTCATCTAATATGGTCAGTGCGATCGTATCTACAATAGCTATAGGCAAGTCAGATTCTAGAATGTGAAGTTACAGTGTGAACATATTCGAAGTCAAAGTTCCTTGTTCTGCCTATTGTGTGAGTTATAACCGCTTCGATGTCATCTTATATGATCGTTGCGAAATAATATGCTCCGAAAGTTTTCATGTGAGATGATAGAATACAGAGAAACAGTGTGCAGACTGATGTTGTCGAAGTATCCTCACTTGCCTAATCATCTCGTTATATGTCTTTCACAGTCTTCCTATATGGTCAATGCGATCGTATCTGTTCCGACTGTTGGCATGTCGAATGCTAGAATGCAAAGTTACAGTGTAAATATAGTCGAAGTCTAGGTTTCTTGTTCTGCCTGTTGTGTGCGTTATACCAGTTTTGATGTCGTTTCATATGATCGATGCGAACTGATATGCTCCAGAGGTATATATGTGAGATGATGAGATACAGAGATACAGTGTGCAGACTGATGTTGTCAAAGTATCTTCACTTGCCTATTGTTCTCGTTATATGTCCTTCGAAGTCGTCTAATATGGTCATTGCGATCGTACGTGCTATTGCTGTAGGCATGTCAGATGCGAGAATGCGGAGATACAAAGTAAGTCGAAGTTTGTCGTTCTGCCTGTTGTGTGTGTTATACCCGCTTCGATGTCGTCTTATATGATGTCGTCTTATATGATCGTCACGAACATATCCTTCGAAGTTGTCCTATATAGTCAGTGCGATCGAATCTGCTATAGCTGTAGGCATGTCAGATGCTAGAATGCAAAGTTACAGTGAATACATAGTCGAAGTCGAAGTTTCTTGTTCTGCCTGTTGTGTGCGGTATACCCGTTTTGATGCCGTCTCATATGATCGTTGAGAACTCATATGCTCCAGAGGTATCTATGTGAGATGATAGAATACAGAGATACAGTGTGCAGACTGATGTTGTCGAAGTATCTTCACTTGCCTATTGTTCTCGTTATGAGTCCTTCAAAGTCGTCTCATATGGTCAGTGCGATCGTCAGATTCTAGAATGCAATGTTACAGAGTAAACATGGTCGAAATCAAGGTTTCTTGTTCTGCCTGTTGTGTGCGTTATACCCGATTCGATGTCAACTCATATGATCGTTTCGAACTACCATGCTCCAGAGGTATCCATGTGAGATGATGGAATACAGAGATACGGTGTGCGGACTGATGTTGTCGAAGTATCTCCACTTGCCTATTGTTCTCGTTATATGTCCTTCGAAGTCGTCCTATATGGTCAGTGCGATCGTATCTGCAATTATTGTAATTATTGTAGGCATGTCAGATGCTAGAATGCGAAGTTACGGTGAGAACATAGTCGATGTCGAAGTTTCTTGTTCTCCCTGTTGTAGGCGTTATCTTGATTCAGGATACACTAGACAATGTCTACCTATAAGATGTATAACCGACTCATTGTCAAGATTGATGAATCCGAAGTTTTGGCGAACAAGCCGGTTCACCCACTCTTGATTGTTGGAATCGAAGTTTATAGTAGATATGAAAAAGTATAATACTCCACTCGCATATAATGGGCTGTCATATATACTCCTTGAATGGGCATTTGAGATGCTAGAATGCAAAGTTACAAAGTAAACATAGTCGAAGTCGAAGTTTCTTGCTCTTCCTGTTGTGAGCGTTATTTTGATTCAGGAAACACTTGACAATGTCTACCTATAAGATGTATATCCGACTTATTATCAAGTTCGATAAATTCGAAGCTTTGGCGAACTCGCCGGTTTACCGACTCTTGATTGTTGGAATCGAAGTTTTTGGTGGATATGAAAAAGTATAGTACTCCACTCGCATATAATGAGCTGTCATATATACTGCTTGCATGTGCATTTAGGATGCTAAAATGCAAAGTTACAAAGTAAACATAGTCGAAGTCGAAGTTTCTTGTTCTGCCTGTTGTGTGCGTAATACCCGCTTCGATGTCGTCTCATATGACCGTTGCGAACTTATTTGCTCCAGAGGTATCTATGTGAGATGATAGAATACAGAGATACAGTGTGCAGACTGATGTTGTCAAAGTATCTTCACTTGCCTATTGTTCTCGTTATATGTCCTTCGGAGTCGTCTCATATGGTCAGTGCGATCGTACCTGCTATTGCTGTAGGCATGTCAGATGCAAGCATGCTGAGTTACAGTGTGAACATATTCGGAGTCAAAGTTTCTTGTTCTTCCTAATGTGTGAGTTATAACCGCTTCGATGTCGTCTTATATGATCGTTGCGAACTAATTCGCTTCGAAAGTATCCATGTGAGATGATAGAATACAGAGATACAGTGTGCAGACTGATGTTGTCGAAGTATCCTCACTTGCCTATTTATCTCGTTATGTGTCCTTCACATTCTTCCAAAATGGTCAATGCGATCGTATCTGTTCCATCTGTAGGCATGTCAGATGCTAGAATTCAGAGCCACAGTGTGAACATAGTCGAAGTCGAAGTTTCTTGTTCTCTCTGTTGTATTAGTTATACCCGTTTCGATGTCGTCTCATATGATTTTTGCGAACTGCTATGCTCCAGAGGTATCCATGTGAGATGAAAGAATACAGAGAAACAGTGTGCAGACTGATGTTGACGAAGTACCTTAACTTGCTTTTTGTTCCCGTAATAAGTCCTTCAAAGTCGTCATATTCAGCAGTGCGATCGTCAGATGCTAGAGCGCAATGTTACAGAGTAAACTACCCGCTTCGATGTAGTCTTATGTGATGTCGTCTCATATGATCGTCGAGAACATATATGCTTCAGGGGAATTTATGTGAGATGAAAGAATACAGAGATACAGTGTGCAGACTGATGTTGTCGAAGTGTCTCACTTGCCTATTGTTCTCGTTATATGTCCTTCGAAGTCGTCCTATATAGTCAGTGCGATCGAATCGGCTATAACTGTAGGCATGTCAGATGCTAGAATGCGAAGTTACAGTGTATACATAGTCGAAGTCGAAGTTTCTTGTTCTGCCTGTTGTGTGCGACAGACCCGTTCTGATGTCGTCTCATATGATCGATGCGAATTGATATGCTCCAGAGGAATTCATGTGAGTTGATAGAATACAGAGATACAGTGTGCAGACTGATGTTGTCGAAGTATCTTCACTTGCCTATTGTACTCCTTATATGTCCTTCGAAGTCATCTAATATGGTCAGTGCGATCGTATCTACTATAGCTATAGGCATGTCAGATTCTAGAATGTGAAGTTACAGTGTGAACATATTCGAAGTCAGAGTTTCTTGTTCTGCCTATTGTATGAGTTATAACCGCTTCGATGTCATCTTATATGATCGTTGCGGAATAATATGCTCCGAAAGTATTCATGTGAGATGATAGGATACAGAGAAACAGTGTGCAGACTGATGTTGTCGAAGTATCCTCACTTGCCTATTCATCTCGTTATATGTCTTTCACAGTCTTCCTATATGGTCAATGCGATCGTATCTGTTCCAACTGTTGGCATGTCGGAAGCTAGAATGCAAAGTTACAGTGTGAATATAGTCGATGTCGAAGTTTCTTGTTCCGCCTGTTGTGTGCGTTATACCCGTTTTGATATCGTTTCATATGATCGATGCGAACTGATATGCTCCAGAGGTATATATGTGAGATGATGAAATACAGAGATACAGTGTGCAGACTGATGTTGTCAAAGTATCTTCACTTGCCTATTGTTCTCGTTATATGTCCTTCGAAGTCGTCTTATATGGTCAGTGCGATCGTACGTGCTAGTGCTGTAGGCATGTCAGATGCAAGAATGCGGAGATACAAAGTAAGTCGAAGTTTGTCGTTCTGCCTGTTGTGTGCGTTATACCCGCTTCGATGTCGTCTTATATGATGTCGTCTTATATGATCGTCTCGAACATGTCCTTCGAAGTCGTCCTATATAGTCAGTGCGATCGAATCTGCTATAGCTGTAGGCATGTCAGATGCTAGAATACAAAGTTACAGTGAATACATAGTCGGAGTCGAAGTTTCTTGTTCTGCCTGTTGTGTGCGTTATACCCGTTTTGATGTCGTCTCATATGATCGTTGCGAACTTATATGCTCCAGAGGTATCTATGTGAGCTGATAGAATACAGAGATACAGTGTGCAGACTGATGTTGTCGAAGTATCTTCACTTGCCTATTGTTCTCGTTATAAGTCCTTCAAAGTCGTCTCATATGGTCAGTGCGATCGTCAGATCCTAAAATGCAATGTAACAGAGTAAACATGGTCGAAATCGAGGTTTCTTGTTCTGCCTGTTGTGTGCGTTATACCCGATTCGATGTCAACTCATATGATCGTTGCGAACTACCATGCTCCAGAGGTATCCATGTGAGATGATGAAATACAGAGATACGGTGTGCAGACTGATGTTGTGGAAGTATCTCCACTTGCCTATTGTTCTCGTTATATGTCCTTCGAAGTCGTCCTATATGCTCAGTGCGATCGTATCTGCAATTATCGTAGGCATGTCAGATGCTAGAATGCGAAGTTACGGTGAGAACATAGTCGATGACGAAGTTTCTTATTCTCCCTGTTGTAGGCGTTATCTTGATTCAGGATACACAAGACAATGTCTACCTATAAGATGTATAACCGACTTATTATCAAGATTGATAAATTCGAAGTTTTGGCGAACAAGCCGGTTTACCGACTCTTGATTGTTGGAATCGAAGTTTATAGTAGATATGAAAAAGTATAATACTCCACTCGCATATAATGAGCTATCATATATACTCCTTGAATGGGCATTTGAGATGCTAGAATGCAAAGTTACAAAGTGAACATGGTCGAAGTCAAAGTTTCTCGTTCTGCCTGTTGTGTGCGTTATTCCCGCTTCGATGTCGTCTCATATGATCGTTGCGAATTCTTATGCTCCAGAGGTATCTATGTGAGATGATAGAAAACAGAGATACAGTGTGCAGACTGACGTTGTCGAAGTATCTCACTTGCCTATTGTTCTCGTTATATGTCCATCGAAGTCGTCCTATATGGTCAGTGCGATCGAATCTGCTATAACTGTAGGCATGTCAGATGCTAGAATGCAAAGTAACAGTGTATACATAGTCGAAGTCGAAGTTTCTCGTTCTGCCTGTTGTGTGCGTTACATCCGCTTCGATGTCGTCTCATATAATCGTTGCGAATTTTCATGCTCCAGAGGTATCTATGTGAGATGATAGAATACAGAGGTGCAGACTGATGTTGTCGAAGTATCTTAACTTGCCTATTGTTCTCGTTATAAGTCCTTCAAAGTCTTCTCATATGGTCAGTGCGATAGTCAGATTCAAGAATGCAAAGTTACAGAGTAAACATGGTCGAAGTCAAGGTTTCTTGTTCTACCTGTTGTGTGCGTTATACATGATTCGATGTCAACTCATATGATCGTTGCGAACTACCATGCTCCAAAGGTATCCATGTGAGTTGATACAATACAGATACAGTGTGCAGACTGATGTTGTCAAAGTATCTTCACTAGCCTATTGTTCTTGTTATATGTCCTTCGGAGTCGTCTTATATGGTCAGTGCGATCGTACCTGCTATTGTTGTAGGCATGTCAGATGCGAGAATGCGGAGTCACAGTGTAAACATAGTCGGAGTCGAAGTTTCTTGTTCTGCCTGTTGTGTGCGTTATACTTGATTCGATGTCAACTCATATGATCGTTGCGAACTACCATGCTCCAAAGGTATCCATGTGAGTTGATACAATACAGAGATACAGTGTGCAGACTGATGTTGTCAAAGTATCTTCACTCGCCTATTGTTCTTGTTATATGTCCTTCGAAGTCGTCTTATTTGGTCAGTGCGATCGTATCTGCTATAGCTTCAGGCATGTCAGATGCTGGAATGCTTAGTTACAGTGTAAACATATTCGAAGTCGAAGTATCTTGTTCTGCCTGTTGTGTGCGTTACACCGGCTCCGATGTCGTCTCATGTGGTCGTTACGAACATAATTATATGCTCCAGAGGTATCTATGTGAGATGATTGAATACAGAGATACGGTATGCGGACTGATGTTGTCGAAGTATCTTCACTTGCATATAAATGTCGTTATATGTCCTTCACAGTCTTTCTTTATGGTCAGTGCAATCGTTTCTGTCTCAACTAAAGGCATGTCAGATGCTAGAATTCAGAGCCACAGTGTAAACATAGTCGATGCGAAGTTTCTTGTTCTGCCTGTTGTGTGCGTTAGACCCGTTTTGATGTCGTCTCATATGATCGATGCGAACTGATATGCTCCAGAGGAATTCATGTGAGGTGATAGAATACAGATATACAGTGTGCAGACTGATGTTGTCAAAGTATCTTCACTTGCCTATTGTACTCGTTATATGTCCTTCGAAGTCATCTTATATGGTCAGTGCGATCGTATTTACTATAGCTATAGGTATGTCAGATTCTAGAATGTGAAGTTACAGTGTGAACATATTCGAAGTCGAAGTTTCTTGTTCTGCCTATTGTGTGAGTTATAACCGCTTCGATGTCATCTTATATGATCGTTGCGAACTGATATGCTCCGAAAGTATCCATGTGAGATGATAGAATACAGATAAACAGTGTGCAGACTGATGTTGTCGAAGTATCCTCACTTGCCCATTCATCTCGTTATATGCCCTTCACAGTCTTCCTATATGGTCAGTGCGATCGTATCTGTTCCAACTGTAGGCATGTCGGATGCTAGAATGCAAAGTTACAGTGTAAATATAGTCGAAGTCGAAGTTTCTTGTTCTGCCTGTTGTGTTCGTTTTACCCGTTTTCATGTCGTTTCATATGATCGTTGCGAACTACCATGCTCCAGAGGTATCCATGTGAGATGATAGAATACAGAGATACAGTATGCAGACTGATGTTGTCGAAGTATCCTCACATGCCTATTTATCTCATTATGTGTCCTTCACAGTCTTCCTATATGGTCAATGCGATCGTATCTGTTCCATCTGTAGGCATGTGAGATGCTAGAATTCAGAGCCACAGTGTGAACATAGTCGAAGTCGAAGTTTCTTGTTCTCTCTGTTGTATTCGTTATACCCGTTTTGTTGTCGTCTCATATGATCTTTGCGAACTGCTATGCTCCAGAGGTATCCATGTGAGATGATAGAATACAGAGAAACAGTGTGCAGACTGATGTTGTAGAAGTATCTTAACTTGCTTTTTGTTCTTGTTATAAGTCCTTCAAAGTCGTCATATTTGGCAGTGCGATCGTCAGATGCTAGAATGCAAAGTTACAGAGTAAACTACCCGCTTCGATGTCGTCTTATATGATGTCGTCTCATATGATCGTCGAGAACATATATGCTTCAGGGGAATTTATGTGAGATGAAAGAATACAGAGATACAGTGTGCAGACTGATGTTGTCGAAGTGTCTCACTTGTCTATTGTTCTCGTTATATGTCCTTCGAAGTCGTCCTATATAGTCAGTGTATAACGTTGTTTGCTTAGTCCCTGAGAAGGAGACACTCAAAACAATGGGTATTTGTGTGAATAATAAAACTCAGGGGGTGGGTGTAAAAGTACAATATTTCTTTATTGTTGGTTGAGGTTGGTTTACTCCATAAGGTGGTGAGTGGTGGTTAATTCTGAGTACTTTAAGCAGTGATTTATGATCAGCAAGTGATGACTATTACAGAGGAAACCATGATAACACAATCCAGAGTGCAAGTTGCAGTGGAAACTTACCCAGCTTTCCCTCTGGTATCGATACCAAAAGTGTACAGGTTGATCACTAGATATACTATACTTAAACTATGCTAATACTGGGTGAGGTCAATGCATTATATCCTGAATTAGTGCAACTGAAAAAAAGGACTAGATACAGCTCACTTTGAAGGATTTTTAGAGGTGACAGTGGCAGCTTGGAGCAGGAGTGTCCCACAGCAAGTGAGACAGGCAAGTGTTAGATATTTGGCGTATCAGACTGTAGGAAGAACTGTACGCCTTTTTGAATAGTCTTTTTGTAAGGATATTTGATAGTTGTGGCAATGCCGAACACTATGATGGTTGAATCGTATATTGTAGAATGAATGTAAATCCGAAGTGCTGTTTATACGAATGCCAACTGTATTACCGAAAAGATTTAGATTTGCGACTGTTCACTCTGAAGATTCAAGAATAACTGATTTTATTAAATTGTTTATTGAGCTAGAAAGGTAGGTCTCTTATAAGCTTTACCGAGAATGATAATAAGTGCTTGAATTAGGGTATTACCATCCTTTAGCCAGATGGTCATGAAAGATCAATGTTGTGAATATGCAATAAGTATAGTTGGCATTTCGTAGAAAGGTAGAAAAAACCCTTATCGGGAAAATACCAACACTTCGGATGATGAAATGAATAATAATAAAATGTAATATGGTATACAGGAAAGTTATTTGAATATACAAATATATACACGAGTGGGAAAATTCCCCACAGCACCCCCCTGCCAGTGATGAAGCTTATTGGAATAGCTTCAGGAAGTAATGCAGTAGCGTCTGATATTCATGGTGCAGGTTGCACGGCGCCTTCTCGTTATGGCTCTGGACAAGCTGTCGTATAGCTGATGCTGTAGCAGGTAACTGGACGTATGCACTGGCTCGCAGGTGAGTCGTACCTGCCAAACTATCTGAAAGTTTGTACAGGTGTGTTGACGGTCTGCTTGAAACGGCGGATACAGTGCAGGCTCATGTCGAGGCTGCTGCTGCACGGTGTGCCGTGGTTTGCAGGAGAGCTGAATGCCTAGTTGAACAAGCGAATCCGCTGCAGGCTTCTCATGTCGAGACTGCTGGAAGATGTGCGCTGTGGTTCATAGGTGAGCTGTATACCTGATTGTAATGAATAGTCCAGTGGATTGCTCCTGATACATGTGCTGCTTGGTGGAGCTAGAGATGCACAGGGGCGGCTTCGTGGCGTGGTGAATTTCCATACCTCAGTTGTTCAGGCACCCTATGACTCGTTGCGAGTCTATAGCGAGCCGTTGGGTCTTGCTGGAGATCATTATGGTAGACCATCTCAGCGAGCTGCGAGTTGAGCATGTTACCTCACATCCTATGTGGCGTCGATGTACTGCAGCGAAGGCAACTGCTGTGGACGGCGTGATGAGAGGGCTGAGCTGAGCCATTTCCACTCGTGAGCGGCATGCTGAGTGCGTCAAATCGGCAGAAGCGGTGAGCTAAATCGGCGGCATTAACGTTAGCGGCGTCGGCGTAGGCGCGTCAGCGCCCATATCTAACAGGAGTTATTCAGCATCATGATTTTAATGGAGTACGCGTCACTCGAAACAAAATATCACTCACAAAAGATCACGTCGGGGTCACCACTTTGGCGTATCAGACTGTAGGAAGAACTGTACGCCTTTTTGAATAGTCTTTTTGTGAGGATATTTGATAGTTGTGGCAATGCCGAACACTATGACGGTTGAATCGTATATTGTATAATGAATGAAAATCCGAAGTGCTGTTTATACGAATAATGCCAACTGTATTACCGATAAGATTGAGATTTGCGACTGTTCACTCTGAATATTCAAGAATAACTGATTTTAATAAATTGTTTATTGAGCTAGAAAGGTAGGTCTCTTATGAGCTTTACCGAGAATAATAATTAGTGCTCGAATTAGGGTATTACCATCCTTTAGCCAGATGGTCATGAAAGATCAATGTTGTGAATATGCAATAAGTATAGTTGGCATTTCGTAGAAAGGTAGAAAAAACCCTTATCGGGAAAAACCCAACACTTCGGATGATGAAATAAATAATAATAAAATGTAATATGGTATACAGGAAAGTTAATTGAATATACAAATATATACACGAGTGGGAAAATTCCCCACAGATATAAGCAGTCTGGCCTGCTCAAGTCAGCTTCTGATCCATAGGTCGAATCCTTGTTGGCTACCCTCTGTATCAAAACGACAATTGACATGCTAGGCAGGAGGTATATGCAGGCTGGTGTACCCAGGGTACCATGCAGGAAGCAAAAGCAAAGCAGGCAATAATATAAGCATCTGTGGTTATAGCAGTAAGTACACTTATTGACTACTCGAAATCGTTTTAATGTTGGCCCTGCAAGTAATAATGCTACTATGTAGGAATTTATAAAATAAGCTGCAGAAATGCTTGATTCAACTCATACCTTGTTCGCAGGTGGCCAGATGTATCAACTACAGCAAGTTGTAAAAATGATATCTGATAATCAAAATCTGACTAGGAATTCTATCCCTTGGCAGGTAGTAGGCAGTGGACCGTCCTTTGACTACTTATATTTCCTAGTAAGTTCTGATTATACAATTTGAATCCGCAATAATGCGATGGCACGTTTCAATACCTTCATAGGTTATCAGAAAAAGCCCTGTCAAATATCACTATCTTGGTGGGACTTTCCCAGAATCCCGCCAAAATGACCCACTTGTCAGGTTATACCGTTTTAGGTTATTAGGTTGAGTTAGCAGTTATTTTATTTTCAGGTTGAGGACTAAATAGGTATTCCAGATGGAGCAGAAGAAGAAGATGACAAAACCCAGAGTCCAGACTAGTAATAACCTTCAACTAATATAGTAAGGTTAATGATGGATCAATGTTATTCTTTTTCTACTACTTGATTTTTCTACAAAGTAAGATCATTATATTGCAAATGTTGTTGATAATTCACCAATATATATGTATTTCACAGATTTGGACCAGAGGGAGCCCACATCAGTAGAGATCGGACCGAGGATATCGAAGTTGATGGCATGGGTAAGTAACAATGGGGAAATGATTCCTTTTATTAATGGTTTCTCATCATTTTTCAGATCTGCTGGATCTAAGCAGTACTCGAATGAAAATGGAATATCAAGCATGATACCTAAATGATCTGTATAACGATTGAATGGAGGATTTTAGATAACTCTGCTTCTAGTCTGTGCACATACTTACATTAAATCAAAGTGAAACCGTAACAACACCCGTCTTACCCCATAAAAAGTTTTTGTTTCCCAAAAAAAACTTTTGCTACAAGAAATAACTACTACCTTCTAACTTCTATCGACAAACGTTGACTGTTAATTCTCCGCATCGTAATCGTCCTGACGCTCGTCTTCGTCTGGTGGATGTGCTTTAATATCCTTCGCATGTCATTCTCCGCATGCTTTTCCAGACTCATCCGATAACTCATATGACCACGGAGATAGGATTTTAGAAACTATAAAGGGTCCCTTGAATTTCAAAGCTAACTTGGAGGTTATACCGCGAGTTGCATCCGACAAGCTATAATTCTTACGCCAAACCTTTTGGTTAAGTTGAAACTTTTCATCTCCCCTCCTCAAATTATAGCGCTGCTTACTGCGCTCATGGGCCTGTACCAGTCTCTCTGATACATCCTCGAAGATTCTTCGCAATGCCTCCGATCGAACCTCTGCATTGAATTCTCCGGATCCGACAGTATCGGTAAGCGGGTGTTGAGCCTGTCCCGATAGCCTAATCTCGCGACCAAATACAACAAAATTAGGCGTCAATTGGGTAGTTTCGTGTTTCGCCGACCTCATGGCACATGCTATCTTTGCTAAAAACTGATCCCAGGCGCGATGGTTGTCTGATACATATGCCGTCAACATCGTTTTCAAAACACGATGGGTGCGTTCAACGGGGTTTGCTTGAGCATGGTAGTTTGCAATGTATCCGGTTTTGATATTATATTCGTCCATGAGGTTTCGAAATAAGTGACTTCGGAATTGTACGCCGTTGTCCACGATAATTTTCCGGGGAGTGCCATAAACCAGAAGTACTCGCTCCTCCAGGATCTGTGTCACCATTTTTGCCGTAGGCTGACGTAAAGGGAAGAATAACACGAATTTACTGAAGATATCAGAAACCGAGAAAATATAGGAATGTCCAGACGCGGATCGAGGTAACGGACCTACCAAATCAATGCTAAGAATTCCAAATGGCCTGATAGCCTGGGGTGCAGAACTAAGTAAATGGCCGGCTGGCGGCTTCTGCTCCGGCTTCGTACTAATACACACCGTACAGTGTTTGATGAAGCGGGCTACATCCTGCTTCATCTTCGGCCAGTAGTATACACTGCTGAATTGAGAAAGGGTTTTGAAAACACCACAATGCCCCATCGTTGGTGGGTCATGGTGTTGGCGAATGAGGTCGCGGCGACGTTCTTTCGGTACAACTCGTACCCAGGGATCTACCTCATCAGTCAATTCAGGATACTTTCTATCCACTCGCTTAAACAATAATTTCCCCAGTACACGCTATGCAGGATAGCGAACCGGGTCTCTGGTGACAGCTTGGATCAGCTGTTGATACCAAGGGTCTTTGCTGGCAACATCGGTACATAACGAGTCAATTGTCAAGGCTGGCACAGAACGGGAAAGAGTGTCTGGTACACAATGGTTACGACCAGGACGATGCTGAATGTCGAAGTCGTACTGCTGAAGTCTCACTGACCAACGCGCAATCCTACCAACTGGATCTTTGATCGAATTGAGCCATTTCAGGCTATAATGGTAGGTGATTACGGTGAATCGCGTTTTCTCCAAGTAAGGCCTCAGCTTCTCGACTGCGAAAATGACTGCAAGACACTCTTTCTCGGTCGTGCTAAACTTACGTTCGCTCGGTGTGAGAGAGCGGCTAAGATAACAGACTACCTTTTCTCCATCCGGATGCACCTGCGAAAGCACGGCTCCTAAACCATAATCAGATGCATCCGTCTGGACCTGAAATAGTAGGCTGTAGTCCGGGCACGACAGTACAGGAGCTGACACAAGACACTCTTTGATTTGTCGAAGAGCGTCATCACAGTTTTTACTCCAAATAAATGGTTGGCCTTTCTTGGTGAGGTCACATAAGGGAGATATCATCGTCGAGAATCCGGGAACGAACCGACGGTACCAGGAGGCGAGTCCGATGATGCGACGTACCTCCTTGACATTTTGTGGGATGGGGATTTGCAGGATAGCATTGACATTCTCCGGGTCAACGAGAAGTCCTGACGAGTTCACCAAATATCCCAGGTAGCGCAATTCCGACTTACAGGAATTGCATTTTTTCGAATTCAGGGTTAGTCCCGCTTCCGTGAGCCTAGACAACACTTCCTCCAAGATTTCTAAATGCTTTTGGAAATCAGAAGTGCAGATGATAATATCATCCAAATGAATGAAGACATATTATTCCAATTCTGCTCCAACGACTCTGTCGACAAATCTTTGGAACGTAGCCGGTGCATTATGAAGTCCCATTGGCATTCGTTTGAATTGGAACAGTCCGCGATTAGGGATAACAAATGCAGTTAGGGGTTTTGACCGTTCAGCAAGAGGTATCTGCCAATAGGCCGACTTGATGTCTAACGTCGTTAGAAAATGTGCATCGCGCAATTTATCTAACGTGGCCGAGACAAAGGGGAGAGGATACGCATCCTTCCTAGTAACTTGGTTGAGATTCCGGAAATCAACACAGAAGCAATATCGACCATCTGGCTTCTTTACCAGTAAAATTGAAGAGGCCCACGGAGAGTTGGATGGTTCCACCACACCATCTTTCAGCATCTGATCCAGTTCTTCGTTTACCTGTCGTTGTAAGACTTGAGAAATGATATAATGTCTCTGTTTGATTGGAGGTGAGTCTGTGGTGATGACGTGCTCTACCAGAGTGGTGCAGCCTAATTTGTCTCCCATCGAACCGAAATATTCATCAACCATTCTCTCTAGAGTTCTGCGCTGAGAATCTGACAAAGAGTCTAGCGAGTTGATGGTACAAATGTCGGAATTAAAAGAGGGAACGAAATCATCTCTGAAATACCACTCGTCGGAGAAGAGGTCCGAAACTATACCTATCGTAAGCCAAAAATCCATTCCGAGAATGAGACTATGAGGTAGAGACGGGACTATTAAAGCCTCAATTATTTTCACCCGGTCACACAACTGCACTGGTAAACTCACGGTTCCCAAGACATCACAAGCTTGACCATTTGCGACTGTACAAACGGACACTGACGATACTTTCATTGGACATGAATCTTTCAGAATACTCCAACCCTGCTGACCTAGGATAGTCCTACTAGCACCACTATCTAATAAACCTAGAAACTCTTTCCTGAAAATCATAACCCTAAGATAAGGACGAACATCGTTCTTCGCATGAGCAATGACAAAGTCCAACAATATTTTATTTTCAGTGGTGACATTCAGAGTAACAGCCGGTATTTTGGGACTAGAGACATCTAGGCGGCTACCTAGTGCCTCCTCGTGGCGTTTTTTGGTCGACACGTAGGGCAAGAGGAAGCAGTAACCTTCTCCTGACCGCAACGGAAACAAAAAATCTGTCGAGGCTTTTTGACTTCCGGAACCTGTGTCCAACTTTACGGCAATTCCAGCAAAGGGGTTGACTGCTTTGCTCACTCGGCATGGAGGGAATATTCGTAGAGGCTTCGATTCTTGCAGCTCAAATTCCGGGATCGGGAACCCTAACCTCTTGAGGAGAAATCACCGAAACAGAGGAACTAGTACTCTGCCGCCGGTAGGCAAGTTCAGGTTCCACTAGCGCTCGGTAATTGGTGGGGGGCGGAACGAACCTCTGAACCCGTTCGGTTTTTTCGAGAACCCTGGCCAAACCTACCAATTCTGGAACAGTCCTGATCTGGTGAAGGGATAGTGGGGTTTGTGCAAAAAAGGCAATAAGTTACGCCGAATCAATGTGACCCGGGCTTCTTCGGATGGCCGTTCGTTCCCTAATTTATTGAATAAACTTTCCATTGCTGCAACATGGCAGACTACTTTTTCTCTCGCCCCTTGCGTTCGTCTCCTTATCTCTTCCTCAAGGCTATATTGGTAATCGTAGGGCATGAAGGCTTCCTTCAATTTATACACAAGTTCATCCCAAGTGCTGAACTAATTGGTCCTGAACCACATCAGGGCATCCTTCGTGAAGAGCTCAGGAGCCGATCGCAAAAGTTGTCCTTTAGAGACGCCTCGAGACACTCTAATCTCCTCAATACGCTCTAGAAAAGTCGTTACACTAGAATCGCCATCATATTTGATATTCCATCTCCCTACTTCGAGATACCGATGACCAAAATCCGAGGGGACATAGTGCGAGTATGCATGCGAATTTAATAATGGATCGTCCGCACCTACATCATTCCTGAACGTTGACTGTAGGTGAGGCCTACCTATACCACTAGGAGGAATATGATCCTCGAATCTAACTCCTAAGAACCGTCTGTTCAGAAGGTCTGCTTCCGAAGGCTCACACCTTGGTACATTATTCGGGATATGGATATTATCAGTGCATCCACTGGAACTTGCCTGAGGATGTTGTCTAGACGGAGGAACCTGCCTGAAAAAATCTCTATCCCTTTCCCTATCTTCTTCAACTTCTTCCCTTTGGACCCTAGCTCTATCCGTCAGGGGTGAAAATTGACTTGAATACGGCCTCTCTCTCATCATTTTCGCGTTTTTATCGGTTGGCATGGTGGGCGCATAACTCGGTGGGAGGGAAACTAATTCATCCAGAATGGAAGGTTCTGTGGATTGAGGTTGATTGATTTCAATCAGTGGTCGGTTTTCTGTCGGGTTATTTTTGAGATGATCCGAAACATCCTTTGTCGGATTATTTTCGAAATGATCAGAAACATCCTCCACCAACCGCATACATAACCCTATCAAACTCCTCCTTGCCGCTTTTACCTCCTCATCACCTGTAGGTACGCGTCTAAGTCGTCCCTGAACGTGATATAGCCGGGAAGAAATTCTCTTGTATTCGTTGACCCTACACTACACTGTTTTACCACTAACCAAACCGATTTTTTAACGCCTCGACACGTGTTTCGCTAACTTTGTTAGCATCTTCAGGAGAAGATTAAAACTAAATATCCTATTCTAGTGTGCTGCTTATATACTAGTTATATGTTCACCCAACTGTGAAAAATACTAACCGTCAAGTTAATGTTTGTCATGGTTGAGTTCACATGTTAATCTAAATTTTCATGTTACTGAACTATATAGAGGGCTATATGGAATAGGTCCATCATCCTTATTCATTACTCCATTACTATTCTTAAATATCTCTAAGCTTTCATATGCGTCTAGTTTTCTAATGTTATTAACTTGCTTAACTAATTTGAGGTTAGTAAATGTGTGTTATGATTGTGATTGAACATATGTTCGGCTACACAAGATTTATCTAACCTGCCATATTTCAAATGGGCTATGTGTTCTTTGAACCTTGTTTTTATGGGTCGCCTGGTTTGGCCTATATATGTTTTATCACAATCATTACAACTTATTCCGTATATTCCCGACTTTTCAAGTGTGTCCACTTTATCTTTCGGATTGCCTAATAAATTGCCTAACTTTGACCCAGACTGATAAACGCTTTCAAAACCTAAGTCTTTGATAACCTTATCAAGTCCCTCCGTATACTTGGGATTGTACGGGATTGGGATTCTTCTAGAGTTCTTTTTATCCGCTTGAAAAGTCGTGGAATATCGAAGTGTTAACTTAAATTTATGTCTACGTATTAATTTATCTACTATTTTGATATCATACCCATTGACGCCAGCCACTTTATAAACAACATTTTTTTCAGCATCGAATCTTCCTTTGCTGAGAGGAAATGAAATCAATCTGTGTACTAGAAAATTTAAACTTGCCATTTTGTGCTGAAAACAGTGATTGGAGTCATTAGGTATGTATCTAAATGTGTTAGTTTCTTTTCTAAAGACATCAAATTCTAGGTTGTTTTCGCTATTTTTGATCACAAGTACATCTAAGAAAGATAATTTGCCTTGATTTTCGCATTCATAAGTGAATTTGATAGAATGGAAGCAGTTATTCAATTTTGAAATAAAGTTATCTATATCTGTAGTTTTCGTATCAAAAATAGCAAAAATATCATCGACATATCTAATCCAAACCCTAGGGAAATACTCGAATTTTTCTTTTGCATTTGCTTCAAATCGATTCATGAACAGTTCAGCCAGGAAAGGCGATAAACAATTTCCCATAGCTGTACCTTCATGTTGTTCAAAAAATTCTTGTTTATATTGAAAAATATTTTGGCTCATGCAGAGGTTAGTGAGATCAACCAATTCTTTAATATTATCTGGATCTAGATTGTTATATTCGAGTAATTCCTTTAAATATTCCAAAGTTGTTGGTATGGGTACACTTGGGAAAAGTGACGAAACATCAAATGATATGAGGATTTCACCTTCGGTCAGATTCAACCCTTTGACCTTTTCGATAAATTCAAGCGAATTTGAAACAGAATGATTGTTATAAGGATTATTCAAAGTTTTGAAAACTTCAACCAACCACTTTGAAATATTGTAAGTAGGAGACCCAATTGCGGATACAATTGGCCTCATTTTCTTACCGGGTTTGTGTATTTTTGGTAAACAATATAGTCTTGGTACATTTGGGTTAGATATTTGTAATTTATATTTGTTATGTGCAGTAATAAGGTACGGGCATTTATTCAAAATTGATTTGACTTGACTGACCATTTTAGGTAATGGATTTCTCGTTAGTTTCCTATAAGGACCATCTTCAATGAGATTGTCAACCCTTTGAAAATAATCCTGTTTGTCCAAAATAACAACCTTATTACCTTTATCGGCTTTTAAGTAAGAGCATTCTTTTTCTTTCAATCCTTTGATAATATTTTGAGTTTTCCGTTCGGAGTTATGTTTATGATTGATTACATTTTTGGAAATTTGTTCCCTAACCGCTTCTCTGGCAAATCCTTTTGAAGAATTAGGGAGATATTGAATCGCGGATTCAACACTCACTATTACTCCATCGAGACTGTCCTTTGAAGCAGAAGGGACAAGATTCAGGCCTTTATTCAGAAGGTTGAGTTCTTCATTACTAAAGGATTGAGAGGAATGGTTTTCAACAATGGTGATGGGCTCCTCATATATTGGTTTTGATTTATTCATTCCAAGTCCTAACATAGTTAGCGAAACACGTGTCGAGGCGTTAAAAAATCGGTTTGGTTAGTGGTAAAACAGTGTAGTGTATTATCGTGCCAAAGGTTCCAGTCTTCGATATATCAAGATGGCTTCACGGTCAACGGAACAGAACTTGTATTTCAAGGTCAGTACTAAAATTAGTTCAGTTAGTGCAGATATCTGGTTCTTAAAATCTTGCCGAAAACATTCAGTCTTTCCGAACTTCATGAAAATTACTCTGCCACATTCTTCAAATGTTGCCAAGAAAGTTGAAATTCTTGCAAAACAGAAATGGTTGGATTTAGAAATCGAATATCTCTATGGAAAACGCAGTATGCTTGAACTTGAAGCATACGAAATTTATAAAAAACTAACATATAGACTAAGTAACATTGAGTTTGAACAATGGTGTGAATTCCAGAGAAAAATGTTCGCCGTAATTGAAGTCAAATATATTCAGAAATTTTCCTCTCTGAACAAAAAACTGAAGAAACTTGGAATAAATAAATCAAAACCAATATATGAGGAGCCCATCACCATTGTTGAAAACCATTCCTCTCAATCCTCTAGTAATGAAGAACTCAACCTTCTGAATAAAGGCCTAAATTTTGTCCCTTCTGCTTCAAAGGACAGTCTCGATGAAGTAATAGTGAGTGTTGAATCCGCGATTCAATATCTCCCTAATTCTTCAAAAGTATTTGCCAGAGAAGCGGTAAGGAAACAAATTTCCAAAAATGTAATCAATCATAAACATAACTCCCAACGGAAAACAACGGAAAACTCAAAATATTATCAAAGGATTGAAAGAAAAAGAATGCTTTTACTCAAAAGCCGATAAAGGTAATAAGGTTGTTATTTTGGACAAACAGGATTATTTTCAGAGGGTTGACAATCTCATTGAAGATGGTCCTTATAGGAAACTAACGAGAAATCCATTACCTAAAATGGTCAGTCAAGTCAAATCAATTTTGAATAAATGCCCAAACCTTATTACTGCACATAACAAATATAAATTACAAATATCTAACCCAAATGTACCAAGACTATATTGTTTACCAAAAATACACAAACCCGGTAAGAAAATGAGGCCAATTGTATCCGCAATTGGGTCTCCTACTCACAATATTTCAAAGTGGTTGGTTGAAGTTTTCAAAACTTTGAATAATCCTTATAACAATCATTCTGTTTCAAATTCGCTTGAATTTATCGAAAAGGTCAAAGAGTTGAATCTGACCGAAGGTGAAATCCTCATATCATTTGATGTTTCATCACTTTTCCCAAGTGTACCCATACCAACAACTTTGGAATATTTAAAGGAATTACTCGAATATAACAATCTAGATCCAGATAATATTAAAGAATTGGTTGATCTCACTAACCTCTGCATGAGCCAAAATATTTTTCAATATAAACAAGAATTTTTTGAACAACATGAAGGTACAGCTATGGGAAATTGTTTATCGCCTCTCCTGGCTGAACTGTTCATGAATCGATTTGAAGCAAATGCAAAAGAAAAATTCGAGTATTTCCCTAGGGTTTGGATTAGATATGTCGATGATATTTTTGCTATTTTTGATACGAAAACTACAGATATAGATAACTTTATTTCAAAATTGAATAACTGCTTTCCCTCTATCAAATCCACTTATGAATGCAAAAATCAAGGCAAATTACCTTTCTTAGATGTACTTGTGATCAAAAATAGCGAAAACAACCTAGAATTTGATGTCTTTAGAAAAGAAACTAACACATTTAGATACATACCTAATGACTCCAATCACTGTTTTCAGCACAAAATGGCAAGTTTAAATTTTCTAGTACACAGATTGATTTCATTTCCTCTCAGCAAAGAAAGATTCGATGCTGAAAGAAATGTTGTTTATAAAGTGGCTGGTGTCAATGGGTATGATATCAAAATAGTAGATAAATTAATACGTAGACATAAATTTAAGTTAACACTTCGATATTCTACGACTTTTCAAGCGGATAAAAAGAACTCTAGAAGAATCCCAATCCCGTACAATCTCAAGTATACGAAGGGACTTGATAAGGTTTTCGAAGACTAAGGTTTTGAAAGCGTTTATCAGTCTGGGTCAAAGTTAGGCAATTTATTAGGCAATCCGAAAGATGAAGTGGACACACTTGAAAAGTCGGGAATATACGAAATAAGTTGTAATGATTGTGATAAAACATATATAGGCCAAACCAGGCGACCCATAAAAACAAGGTTCAAAGAACACATTGCCCATTTGAAATATGTCAGGTTAGATAAATCTTGTGTAGCCGAACATATGTTCAATCACAATCATAACACACATATTACTAACCTCAAATTAGTTAAGCAAGTTAATAACATTAGAAAACTAGACGCATATGAAAATTCAGAGATATTTAAGAATAGTAATAGAGTGATGAATAAGGATAATGGACCTATTCCATATAGCCTTCTATATAGTTTAGTAACATAAAAATTTAGATTAACATGTGAACTCAACCATGACAAACATTAACTTGACGGTTAGTATTTTTCACAGTTGGGTGAACATATAACTAGTATATAAGCAGCACACTAGAATAGGATATTTAGTTTTAATCTTCTCCTGAAGATGCTAACATAGTTAGCGAAACACGTGTCGAGGCGTTAAAAAATCGGTTTGGTTAGTGGTAAAACAGTGTAGTGTATTATCGTGCCAAAGGTTCCAGTCTTCGATATATTTCGTTGACCCTATTATCATTATCATAATTTTGAATGCATGATTCCAATTCCTTCAATTTATCTCTACAAATAGTGAATTCTGATTCAGGTTCTAACTCAACTGACACGGAGGCTGGTGGTATGCCAGCTCTTTCGCAACGCAATGCTCCTCGAAGCAAAACCCTCTTATCATTCACCGTGCCTTCTATTGGTGAGCCTCTAACTTGCAACTCATATGTGAGTTCATCACTCAAAAGTCGGTTAACTTCCATATTTAGGAATCTTTAAATAAAAAAACAAAACTAAAAAACTCGTGGAATAAATCACGCGCACACGCACCCCCCCTTCTTCCTGAAGAAAATGGAGAAGCGTAATCCGTACAAACAACCAAAAAAAAAAGCTACTCGATTCAATATCGATCGCCTTTACATGAAATAACGGTTTTTTTTTCCAAAACTCGCCAACAAACACGAGTCCCACTCGCGTGCGAAGGAAGAATAAAAAAAATCTATATATATATACAGGTATACTTTGCTATAACCACTAGAAACTGATTCTTAGTAACTATTTATTCACCTGAAGTGAAAAGAAAATACTAATATGGAATTGCGTCCTGAATTAACTATCGAATAAAGTGCTAACTAACAAATTATATTCACCACAAGTTTGAATAATGTTCATTGATGAAAAGGTTTTTTTTTTCCACCAAAAATGCCACTCAAACTATTTCCATCAAATTAAAATTGCTGAATGTCCTAGCCAATACTTTATTTGCTACCAACTGTGTACTAATTGGTTACTAAATGAATGATATCAACAGATAACCTTCCTGAATGCGTGCTGTTTTATATTTATTTTTGTGAATGCCTATTCTTCTTCAACTCCCTGTATAATCGTGAAAAGGTAGCAATTGATGTTTTTGGCAATGTTCCCCTTATGGCCAAGGCAATAGCGAAGACCGTTCCTGCCTATGGTGCCAGTTGGCAATGGACCTACCTTACTCGTATACTGTTATGAAATAAAAAGAAGAAGAATGATCGAATTTTGTTGCCACGACCAGAAACCAACTTCAGCTGACAAAATCAGTGGGGTTATGCCAGGTTATGAAATTGAATAAAAATAAAGAGTAATTTCATCATTATATCAACATTCAGATTATATGAAAACATCACCTGAAATGAAACAACCTCCCAACCATTATCCTAGTGGGCGCCAAATTCATAACGTTGTTTGCTCAGTCCCTGAAAAGGGGACACTGAAAACAATGGGTATTTGTGTGAATAATAAAACTCAGGGGGTGGGTGTAAAAGTACAATTTTTCTTTATTGTTGGTTGAGGTTGGTTCACTTCATATGGTGGTAAGTGGTGGTTAATTCTGAGAACTTTAAGCAGTGATTTATGAGCAGCAAGTGATGACTACTACAGAGGAAACCATGATAACACAATCCAGAGTGCAAGTTGCAGTGGAAACTTACCCAGCTTTCCCTCTGGTATCGATACCAAAAGTGTACAGGTTGATCACTAGATAAACTATACTTAAACTATGCTAATACTGGGTGGGGTCAATGCATTATATCCTGAATTAGTGCAATTGAAACAAGGACTAGATACAGCTCACTTTGAAGGATTTTTAGAGGTGACAGTGGCAGCTTGGAGCAGGAGTGTCCCACAGCAAGTAAGACAGGTAAGTGTAAGATATAAGCAGTCAGTCTGTTGGCTACCCCCTGTATCAAAACTACAATTGACATGCTAGGCAGGAGGTATATGCAGGCTGGTGTACCCAGGGTACCAAGCAGAATGCAAAAGCAAAGCTGGCAATAATATAAGCGTCTGTGGTTATAGCAGTAAGTACACTTATTGACTACTCGAAATCGTTTCAATGTTGGCCCTGCAAGTAATAATGCAACTATGTAGGAATTTATAAAATAGGTTGCAGAAATGCTTGATTCAACCCATACCTTGTTCGCAGGTGGCCAGATGTATCAACTACAGCGAGTTGTGAAAATGATATCTGATAATCAAATTCTGACTAGGAATTTTATCCCTTGGCAGGTAGTAGGCAGTGGACCGTCCTTTGACTACTTATATTTCCTAGTAAAAGTTTTGATTATACAATTCGAATCCGCAATAATGCGATGGCACGTTTCAATACCTTCATAGGTTATCAGAAGAAGCCCTGTCAAATATCACTATCTTGGCGGGACTTTCCCAGAATCCCGCCAAAATGACCCACTTGTCAGGTTATACCGTTTTAGGTTATCAGGTTGAGTTAGCAGTTATCTCATTTTCAGGTTGAGGACTAACTAGGTATTCCAGATGGAGCAGAAGAAGAAGATGACAAAACCCAGAGTCCAGACTATCAATAACCTTCAACTAATATAGTGAGTTTAATGATGGATCAATGTTATTATTTTTCTACTACTTGATTTTTCTACAAGGTAAGATCATTATATTGCAAATGCTGTTGATAATTCACCAATATATATGTATTTCACAGATTTGGACCAGAGGAAGCCCACATCAGTAGAGATCGGACCGAGGATATCGAAGTTGATGGCATGGGTAAGTAACAATGGGGAAATGATTCCTTTTATTAATGGTTTCACATTATTTTCCAGGTCTGCTGGATCTAAGCAGTACTCGAATGAAGATGGAATATCGAGCATGATTCCTAAATGATCTGTATAACGATTGAATAAAGGATTTTAGATAACTCTGCTTCTTGTCTGTGCACATACTTACATTAAATCAAAGTGAAACCGTAACAAGTGCGATCGAATCAGCTATAACTGTAGGCATGTCTGATGCTAGAATGCGAAGTTACAGTGTATACATAGTCGAAGTCGAAGTTTCTTGTTCTGCCTGTTGTGTGCGATAGACCCGTTTTGATGTCGTCTCATATGATCGATGCGAATTGATATGCTCCAGAGGAATTCATGTGAGGTGATAGAATACAGAGATACAGTGTGCAGACTGATGTTGTCGAAGTATCTTCACTTGCCTATTGTACTCCTTATATGTCCTTCGGAGTCTGTCAAAACCTTTTGCATTTTCTAGAGACTTATCCCAGAATGAATACCAAAAACAGCAAAATGGTGCTGCCAAGGAACGGCAGCCAATGAGTCTGGAGAGCTGAGACATGGGTTGGTCAGATGTTCATCAAACAGTTTTTTTTTTATTTTGAAAGGGGCGCCACTTAAATTTGTTGGAATGAAAGTTAAGAAATCAAAACAGTGCAGACTTTAGTCAAAGGTAGTTCAATTACTAAGCTTCATAGTGAAATAGTGAACAGGCATGTAAACCTTCTCAATTCTTGAAGAGAATATAATATGCAGTATAGTTGAGTTGAACAACAGCTAATGATTCAAAAGCCTACTGAGACACTGGTTACCGCGTGCAGCTGCATGGGGTTTACAGGGACCATCATGTATCACTACTGTTTGTGATTATTTTATACATATACCTCATACTATACTTCATATAGATACCACAATCAAAACCCCACTATGTATATACCATGAACATGGTTGAAATAAACTTCAATTAATCAATTAACCTCGATTGCACATGATACTTGTGTATGAAAA
Organism: Phaedon cochleariae; assembly: GCA_918026855.4. Classification (NCBI taxonomy): domain Eukaryota; kingdom Metazoa; phylum Arthropoda; class Insecta; order Coleoptera; family Chrysomelidae; genus Phaedon; species Phaedon cochleariae. The sequence continues at coordinate 32,655,681 of OU896713.1, forward strand.
ATCAAGTTTTGTGACAAGACACAAATATTGGTGGAATTTAATCATTTAAACCCATAAACAGAAATCATATTTGGATCGAGCTCACCAAGAACTTGAATATAGGCCCTATATCTATTTCCTTGGAACTCCAGGAACCTCTCACTCCAGGTCAGGACAGGGTGACCTCAACAGTCCCAGTGAAGCCTGCCTTGAATCAGGGGCACTTCCATCAAATGGAGGCTTGACCGCAGCGGGGAAATTAAACCCAAGGAACCCCTTGCAACTAGGAGGCTCTTCAGAGCTGACGAGCACGAGGCCGTCAGAAACCAGGCTGAAGATCAACAGGTGGTCATCAGAAAAGGCGTCTTCTTCAATGGTGATAAGGCAGTGGTCAGTGGTGAGGTAGTGGTCCGGGTTCAGATTTAGAGTTATCAGTGAGAAAACTCGTGGGACTCGTGGGGCTCGTGGAAGCCGGCAAATCTATAATACAGATCGTCCCTGTTGCAGGTCAAAAATATGCCACAAGTGGTTCAAAAAACTCACCTCCCACGGGGGATCGGCTTCACACCAACAAATGAAAATTAATTGGCGACTTATCGCCTCGCCAGGCAAAATCTAAAATTAGCTTTTCCTGCCCATGATGGCGTCGTTGAGACCAAGACGGAAAAATACAATCCCTCCCCGAAAAATTATATTTGTCAAGATCAAAATCGAAGCATAGGAAAACCTATTCGAAAAAAAATAGTCAACGCCAACTATGCCTTCTGCGCAACCACACCGCTCATGCGAGAGCATGAGTTAAGTTCTGAACCAATCACAGGCTATGGACCCTTTCTACCTCTAGCCAATCAGAAAATTGGATTTACCCCACGTGGTTTGGTGACACTTGACATATGACACACGACTTTTTAATGACATGACTTTCCACTTAGTATTCACTTCGACCTGACTTTAAGACTGATTCTTAAGTGCAAACGAACAACCCTAAAATGAACGAAGAAACAAATCTGACATGACTTGTGACCTATGACATTGACATGAAACAATTTGATATTTGACTTTGGACAAATTGTAATTTATCTTGTTGACAGCCAATGAAAATAAATAAACAAATTCGAATTTGAAAATAACTTTCCAAAGAAACGAATTTGGGGAAAAATAAAGAAAGTCCTAACACCTGTAAGACTCACTTGGTAAGTACAATACTTGTTGAAGCTCAAATACTTCCTTTATGATTTTACCTAATCTTTTGTTATTCTTTTCAGATTGTTCCTGGAGTTCAAGGATTGCTTGGAGATGATCACATCAGTTTGAAGAATACAGGGACAGACTTACGGTAAGTTATGACTGTGACTTCGTGTAAAAATCTACATGTTTAATTCAATTTTAGGCATCAATATTCCCAAAAACATAAGCAGTGAGCCAACCAATTCAACAGGTACAAGAACATGATGAAATACCCACAATTGTTATGTAATGTAATTCACATCTTGTGAATTCCTGTAATAAAATGTGAACTATATGCCTAGCTGTTCACTATGAATTGATACTTGACTCAAGTCTGAGCACAAAAAGAGGAAACTGTACCATTCTGATAATTGAGTTTGGATAAAGGTAAATCTTCATGTTACAATCACCCTCCTCCCATGAAAAATAAAAATTGTAACATGGGTACAATTTTCATTCACTCTGAGAATAAACAACTTTGACCATTTTCTAATGATTTGCTGCTTAACCTATCTTACTATGGTAGAGAGCTCTCTTAACTAACTCATTCTATCTCACTTAGAAAGATGTATACAGTACTGTATTAGGACCATATAACAATGTAGCATGGAAATTCACACAGGGAAAAAATAATCCTATGATTATATACAAAAAATTTACAATTCAATCTTCAGATCCAGATTCGTGCCCACTCGACGAGATATCTGATAATGAACCATAGTATGGTTTTGAATTCTGAATATGCCACTCTCCGGCGTAACAACCGTCTTCATTTTTCAAGACATAAACTAATTCACTCTTTTTTCTACTAACTGTACATAGTACATATCGTGGCGCTAATTTTTGACTGAAACTGTTTGCTGCGTTTGACAAAACTATATTCCTTTTCCAGACTTTATCGCCTACAAAAAATTCTTTCTCTCTCCGCCTGAGATTATAGTACTTGGAATTTTTAGCATAAGCTAAATTTAACTTTTTCTCAACTTCTTTATAAATGTCTTTAAGATTACCCAAATTTTCTTTCCATACGTCCCTATTACCACACTCAAAATCATCTGATGCAATATTGCCATAATAATTTCCATTACATGGAACAATTCGTCCATAATTTAAAAAAGCGGGACTATACCCGGTGACTTCGTGTACAGACGTTCTAATGGCATTACCAATTTTGCCCAGTTCTTTGTCCCATTCTTTGTGAGAATTCCCTATACAGTGTGTCCATTTAGTGTGTAATTCTTCGATATCTCGAAATCAATTATCACAAGAGAAAAACTTTGAGAGAAAAACTTTTTCAGTAACTGAAGTTGCTCATTTCGAAAATATTTCCAACGATACTGGGTGTTTCATGAAAGCAGGGCAACTCGAAGATGAGTTTTTTCAAATGGAACACCCAGTATTGTTCATTCGAAATTTATTCCGCTCAAGTTCAGCTCTACATCGCTGTAAAAAAAATTGGATTTGGTTGCGACGTTGCCAACTTATAATTGATAAACCCATTTTCACTACTATTGAAGGGTCATGTTCAATTGGGTATGGTATATTTATTTATTGAAATTTCGAAAATATTTTTGGCATACAGTAGTAGCAAGGTCTCACGTATACCAATCCAGTAATCTTGCGAGATAATCCTCTACAGGGTGCTAGAATTAACATTCTGAATATTACAGGAGGGGGGAAAGAACTTACAGTCACAACTCCACCACATAAAAATTTTAATAATGACCAACGGTCATGGACATAAAAAGGACATGTTTCGATGGGTTAATCCTTCATCATCAGCAAATGTTTTAAAGAGAAAATCTGTAAGAAGAAACAATGCTTATGTTAGTCATAAGTGTTGATTATGGAATCTAAATGTACCTACCATTATTGGTGGAAAAAGTTCACATGATACAAAACATGGGAAAAAAATATTATTTATAAACCGCGCATAGTGCGGGTGAGTTAATGTTGAGGAACCATTTTTTTAAGCTCAATAATAAGAGCTTAGATAATTGAAATTTTTGACAAAGTTCACTCATCAAAATGAACCAACATGTGGAACTGAAATTCGTAAATGACAAATGATGACAATGACGCTGAGGACAAATCACAATATTAGAATAACAACCGTCAAGTCAAAACTAAGGAATGTTTTGATTCGAAGTGACATAGAACACAGAAACCAGAATTGTACTTAAAATGACAGGGAGTTGAATAATTTCTGAATATTGTAAGATTCAGACGACGATCATAAGAAATTTTTAAATGGAACACCCTGTATTTTTCATCACGGATGTATTTCGACATCATTCGCCTTTTCATCGCAGAAGAAACAATCGAAATCGGTTGCGGTGTTATCAAGTTATGAGTAATTTCCTTATTTTTACTACTATTTCTGGGTAATTTTTTCGTCCTCATGGTTCCTTAATTTGATTTGAGTGTGGGAATATTGCTTGCCACATGACATTCGAGGTTCTACATAGATCATTCAGGTATTTTTGTGATATGTGCATCGTCCAAATTTGAAATATTCCGTAATCTTGCTACTTATGATTCAAATAATATGTGAAACAAACAAACATGCCAAAAGCAACGCCTGTCTTCGAAATAACTTCTACAATACAAAAAATGAAGAGGCGTATTGCGAAAATTAGGAATTTTTTTTGAAATTTGGGCCATTTTTATTGTCGTTTTTCCCACAATCCAAATCTCCATTTACCTTGAAGAAGGTTAACATAATGATACAAACAATATGTCACTACTACGCAGCTTTTGGGAGGAAATTCAGCAAAATGTCGAATCAATCCAAGATATATTTGATTGTAGCAATGTTTCACAGGTCATTACACAAATATTTCGAACAGAATTCAAACTTGGAGAGCCTGTAAATGTTCCTTTCGTAAAAAACTATATGAATGTTCAATAAACAAATTTGATTATACCGTAGCAACGCAATATTTCAACAATTCAAATAAATGAAAGAACTATGACGTACAAATTACCTAGAAATAGTAGTGAAAATAAGGAAATCAACCATAACTTGACAACGCCGCAACCGATTCCGATTTGTTTTCTAGCGATAAAAAGGCGAAAGATGTCGAAATGAATTTTTGAATGAAAATACAGGGTGTTACATTTGAAAAATTCTGATGAATGTCATCTGAATCTTGCGGAATTCTAAATGCAAAATTGAGCACCCTGTTGAAGAACATGTCGCAAAATTACTGGATTGGTATACGTTGGACCTTGCTCCTACCGTATGCTAAAAATATTTCCAAAATCTGAATTAATGAATATACCATGCCCAATTCAACATGACTCTTCAATAATGGTAAAAATAGATTTATCAATTATAACTTGGCAACGCCTTAACCGATTCAAATTTTTTTCACAGCGATGTGAAGGTGAACCTCGACGGAATTGATTCCGAATGAACAATACTGGGTGTTCCATTTAAAAAAACTCTTCTTCGAGTTGCCCTGCTTTTATAAATCACCCAGTAATGTTGAAAATAATTTTGAAATGAGCAACTTTAGTAACTGAAAAAGTTTTTTCTCCAAAGTTTTTCTCTATAGGTTATGGTTTTCGAGATATCGAAGAATTACGCACTAAATGGACACACTGTATAGCTCCTAATAGCTGTGCAAATTGTTCGATCAGATCTTTCAACAAAATTTGCCTGAGGATGGTAATACGGAGTATAATAGATCTTTGATCCATAATCGGAAACTAACTTTTTCATTGAATTACTTATTAACTGTCTGCCATTATCGCATATGATACGTTGGGGAACCCCATGAATCAAAAAAACGTCATTTTCAAGGAATTTCAAAATTGCTTGAGACGTCGCATTTCTTAGCGGACATATTACTGGGTACTCAGTAAACCAGTCGCTGACAACGAGTATATACTGAAAACCGTTCTCACTTCTGGGTAAAGCACCCATTAAGTCAAGCGCAATAACCTGCCATGGAAAACAGACCTTTTTTTCCATGCCCATTAATCCATACTTCGCATAGTTAGGGGATTTTTGTGAAGCACAGACTTTACACGATTTCACATACCTACATATATCCTGTCGCATTCTAGGCCAGTAGTATGATAGCTGAACCCTAGCAACTGTTTTTGAATATCCAGCATGAGAAGCTGTGGCTCTGAGGTTTAGGTACAAGTAATTCCCAATCTGAAATATTAGTCTCTATGGGTACTTTAGAAGGAGCAAATTTATATACATAACCCTGTTTAACTGTCCACTGAGGAGAAGAATTTGGAGACTCTAAAATTTGTCTACGCATTTTTTCATAAAAACTGTCCAAGTTGTCTAAATTCAAATCTAAGACATTATTATCAATATTATCAGTCATAGCTACAAGACATGAAGTCGATGGCTCTTCAGGCGCAGGATCCACAGGACTACGAGAAAGTGCATCAGGTACTACGTTCAATTCATCTTTCCTATGAGATATTTCAAATTGAAATTGACTTAATTTTACACTCCATCGTGTTAGACGACCAGATGGGTCTTTCATGTTAAATAGCCACTTCAAAGAAGCATGATCTGTGATAACGGTAAAATTGACTCCTTCAATGTGAGGTCTAAATTTTTCGCAAGCAAAAATACAAGCGAGACACTCTTTCTCTGTAGTGGTGTAGTTCCTTTCACACCGCGAGAGGCTCCTAGAAGCAAAAGCAATTACTTTCTCAACTCCATCCTGAGTCTGAGTAAGTATACAACCTTACCCAACATCAGAGGCATCACACTGTATGCAGAATGGCAATTTAAAATTTGGACTGGATAAAATTGGTGCAGATATTAAGGCTTCCTTAATTACTTTAAATGCTTCTTCAGCGTCTGCTGACCAAGTGACTTTCTGACCTTTCTTTTTGTCATGAAGAAGAGAATTAATCGGCGCCATAATGAATCACGAATTCTCCGATTCATGAGTAACTCTGAAGGAGATTTTCCGGTTGACATACCAGCAAATCTCTTTATCTCAGTTGTGGTCTCAGGTGTTGGAAAATTTACAATAGCAGAAACTTTGTCGGAATTTGTTTGTAAACCGAAACTGTCGACTATATACCCAAGGTATTTCAAAGAAGGTTTCAAAAAGACACATTCGTCAAAATTAATGGTTAAATTTGCGTCCTGCAGACGACAAGCTACTTCCTTTAGCAATTTAATATGTTCTTCAAATGTTGACGAAATTATGATGGGGTCATCTATGTATACAAATACATGTGGCTCCAACTCTGGGCCGAATACAGCATCCATCAACCTTTGTTGGCATTGGGCAGCATTTGCTAGGCCAAATGGCAAAACGTGGAATAATCCCCTTCCTGGGATTGAAAAAGCAGTTTTTTCCTTCGAACTATCGTCGACAGGAATCTGCCAAAATGCGGACTTAAGGTCAATTGATGAAATAAAACGAGCATTTCTCAACATAGACAAAATACGATCTACATAAGGTAGAGGATAGCTATCCTTTTTCGTTAAAGAATTTAACTTGCGTCCATCAAAGCAAAATCTGAATTCGCCGTTAGCCTTTTCAACTAGTAACACTGGGGATGACCATTCACTACTAGAAGGTTCCATAATATTAAGCTCTAACATGTGATCAAGTTCCTTGTTTAAATGTTCCAACATATAAGGCGACATTAGGTATTGACGTTGTTCAACTGCCCTAGCATCTCCTGTATCTATAGTATACACCATTTTATCTGTACGCCCTAACTTTCCTGCAAGTCCAGCAAGTGTCTCGAATTCAGCTATCACATCACTGACTGTCTGAATATCTTCAGGTGGTAAATTCTCAAAAGTGAACGTTTGGTTGTTGGTACTAGCATCATCAACTTCAACAGATCCGATAGAGACGACGTTGATATCACTATTACCAAGAACCTCCCATGTATCATCTTTGAAATTCAAGGTCAAACCAAATGACTTACAAAAATCACTACCCAAAATGATTGAGCAATCTAAGGATGGGACTAACAAAAATGAGAATAATTTACAAGTAATCTCAATACAAATCGGTAACTCAACTATACCAGAAACTTGTTGTTTTGCACCATCTGCAGTCGTGACAAATTTATAAGGTGAAACATTAATTGGAATTTCAAAAAAACTTTCAATATCTGGAAACTCACGTCCTAGAATTGAATGATTGGCACCAGAGCAATGAATACATTATCAAAAATATTAACACTTATATAAGGTCGGTTATCTAAGCCTTTTCTTAAAAAAATGGGAGCAGTTACTAGAGTTTTTAAATGTAGAAAATAATTATTAACAAAATTCAAATGACATTTCTGTTCACCAGATAATCTATGATTGTTCAACTGAACTGTGGCCTCAAATTTTCGGAGCGGTGTTCGGCCACTGGAAACTGCCCCTACTGTTCGTTTCCCGAACACTTAGTGCACTCTGAGCTCATTACTCCAGGGTTGCCACATTTGAAACAAAATTTTAATCTTTTAAGTGTACAAGCATGGAAAGTGTGGTTAGGCCCTTTGCAATTCCAGCAAACAACAGTTTTGGCTCCACCAGCATTAGCAACTGAAGTATTCACAGTAGAAGTTTGGTTGCCTGAATTATTACTACTCTTTTTTCTGTAATTTGAATTCCTATAAAAATTTCTATTTTCACCTCTGTTATTTTGAAATCTGTTATACCTACCCTGACTACTGGAATTACCTGAAGTCCCAGCTTCACTTTCAAAATTCAAAACATTAACTTGAGGTTTCTCTGAAATTGACCTAACTTGAGTATCCTTTAATACAGATTCTAAAATCAATGCATCATGTAATAATTCATCTACAGTATTATATTCATTTAATGCTAATCGTGACATGTACTCCGGTTTCGAATTTTTTCGCACCCATTTAACTCTAGTTACTACTGCAGGAAAAGAACTCAATCTGTTAAACAAAGATTCCATAATGGCTCCAAAAATAACAACTGATTCATCATCAGACTGTTTCCGATTCTTTATGGTTTCCCATAAGTCCTCATCATAATCCTTATCAAAGAAATCTGTTTCTAATCTTTTAACAAGTGAGTCCCAATCGTGAACATTACCTAAATCCTTTACATGGCGCAGCCATAACAATGCTTTGCCAGAAAATAAATCTACTGCAGACTCAAACAGTTGAACTTTAGTAACATGTCTTGCTTCAGACAACTCAGTGACTCTTTCAAGAAAAGCTTTGACGCCTAAACCTTTTTTTAGTTTCATCAAACTTGAGGTCCCACTTATAGATGGAAGCTATTTCAGAAGTACCCTGTATAACGGCAGGTGGTTGTTGCGCAAAGGTTGAAAAAAAATTCACATTGGAATTTAATTGATCGACAGGCTCTGTGATTCGCTCATCAAGATCAGCCTCTGAAGTTAAAGCTGTTGCTAGAGCTTCACTTTTGAATAATACCTCAGCAGCAACAGCTGAATCAATTGGCATCCTTTTTATTCTTCCTATAATATGAATGAATCTGGATCTTAACCGTAGGTATAAAGAATCTTCGGTTGAACCTTCAAAATCAGGAATTGCAGCTTTAATACTATCCAAGGTATTCTCAATTGCTGTGCATTCAGAAGCAAAAGTATATGTAGGGTCAGGAATCAGAACCGTATTGGTTTTCATAAGTCTTCCTAAGGCTTTTCTTTTATCATTCATGTTCCTTTGAGTAACAACACCCCGTATACGTAACTCATAATTTATTTCATCTATAAGTAGATGTTTTACCTTCATACTGTCCGACATTTTGGGAAGTGACTGTCAAAATTCACAAGAATTTCAAAATTTGCAAAAATTCAAGAGTTCGAAATTGTCCAGAAAAATTTTTCAAAAAGAAAATTTTTCAAAAAAAAATCTTTTCAGAAAATTTCTCAATAAATATTTCAAAAAAATATTTCCAAATAGCTTTACCACCGAAGAACTATCACTCTGTACAATGATGATTTAATTCCTTCAATCATATAAGTATTGAAATTGCATTCAAAATATTTGATAACAAGTACACCCTGTATAGTGCTTGCATCAAGTATGAACAAACAATCCGAAAATATTACTCAAATAATTCATATCAAGTGACTACATCATGTTTTCATCAAACATGAAGAAAATCCGCAAATATTTATCAAATATTGCATACCAAGCATCTATCACCCTGTATAGTGCTAATTTTCAAAAATTCAATTTTCTCAAAAATTTTATGAGTGTCAGCTGACACAAGTGAAAAAATATTTTTTCTCATAAAAAAATTCCAAAGAAACTCAACTCATGAGAACTTACAATGTCAGTATGCCAAATCCTGCAAAGTCTGTAATTTTCTATTGCAAAGAAATCTGAAAAATAAGGATGGCCACAATGACATACCCAAAAAGAGAAAGTAAATGTAAAATTGGAATTTACCTTAATGAAAAATTCAATAAGTATGTTCAATACTTCAAAAATACCCAAGTTATTGTTCCTGTTGGACCAGAAAAACCACTGCTCATACATGGAAAAGTACCTAATTTTAACCTTTCACAAGTGACCCCAAAATGTACCAGATAATGTTATGCAGATATGAGAAAATATGAACATATGAAATAATTCACCAATAGTGCCTTTCACATAAAAAATTACTCTCAAAAAAATTCAAAAACTGGCCCTACACGTCGCGTCGCCAAATCTTGTCACCACCTTTTGCATTTTCTAGAGACTTACCCCAAAATAAATACCAAAAACAGCAAAATGGTGTTGCGAAGGAACGGCAGCCAATGAGTCTGGAGAGCTGGGACATAGGTTGGTCAGATGTTCATCAAACAGTTTTTTTTTCATTTTGAAAGGGGCGCTACTCAAATTTGTTGGAATGAAAGATAAGAAATCAAAACAGTGCAGACTTTAGTCAAAGGTAGTTTAATCACTAAGCTTCATAGTGAAATAGTGAACAGGCATGTAAACCTTCTCAATTCTTGGAGAGAATTTGATATGCAGTATAGTTAAGTTAAACAACAGCTAATGATTTAAAAGCCTACTAAGACACTGGTTACCGCGTGCAGCTGCATGGGGTTTACAGGGACCATCATGTATCACTACTGTTTGTGATTATTTTATACATATACCTCATACTATACTTTATATAGATACCACAATCAAAACTCCACTATGTATATACCATGAACATGGTTGAAATGAACTTCAATTAATCAATTAACCTTGATTGCACATGATACTTGTGTATGAAAAATTGAGTTTTGTGACAAGACACAAATATTGGTGGAATTAAATCAGTTAAACCCATAAACAAAAATCATATTTGGATCGAGCTCACCAAGAACTTGAATATAGGCCCCATATCTCCTCCCTTGGAACTCCAGGAACCTCTCACTCCAGGTCAGGACAGGGTGACCTCAACAGTCCCAGTGAAGCCTGCCTTGAATCAGGGGCACTTCCATCAAATGGAGGCTTGACCGCAGCGGGAAAATTGAACCCAAGGAACCCCTTGCAACTAGGAGGCTCTTCAGAGCTGATGAGCACGAGGCCGTCAGAAACCAGGCTGAAGATCGACAGGTGGTCATCAAAAGAGGCGTCTTCTTCAATGGTGATAAGGCAGTGGTCAGTGGTGAGGTAGTGGTCCGGGTTCAGATTTAGAGTTATCAGTGATGAAACTCGTGGGACTCGTGGGGCTCGTGGAAGCCGGCAAATTCTATAATACAGAACGTCCCTGTTGCAGGCCAAAAATATGCCACAAGTGGTTCAAAAAACTCACCTTCCACGGGGGATCGGCTTCACACCAACAAATGAAAATTAAGTGGCGACTTATCGCCTCGCCAGGCAAAATCGAAAATGAGCTTTTCCTGCCCATGATGGCGTCGTTGAGACCAAGACGGAAAACGACAATCCCTCCCCGAAAAATTATATTTGTCAAGAACAAAATCGAAGCATAGGAACACCTTTTCGAAAAAAAACAGTCAACGCCAACTATGCCTTCTGCGCAACCACACCGCTCATGCGTGAGCATGAGTTAAGTTCTAAACCAATCACAGGCTATGGACTCTTTCTACCTCTAGCCAATCAGAAAATTGGATTCACCCCACGTGGTTTGGTGACACTTGATATATGACACACGACTTCTTGATGACATGACTTTCCACTTAGTATTCACTTCGACCTGACTTTAAGACTGATTCTTAAGTGCAAACGAACAACCCTAAAATGAACGAAGAAACAAATCTGACATGACTTGTGACCTATGACATTGACATGAAACAATTTGATATTTGACTTTGGACAAATTGTTATTTATCATGTTGACAGCCAATGAAAATAAATAAACAAATTCGAATTTGAAAATAACTTTCCAAAGAAACGAATTTGGGGAAGAATAAAGAAAGTCCTAACACCTGTAAGACTCACTTGGTAAGTACAATACTTGTTGAAGCTCAAATACTTCCTTTATGATTTTACCTAATCTTTTGTTATTCTTTTCAGATTGTTCCTGGAGTTCAAGGATTGCTTGGAGATGATCACATCAGTTTGAAGAATACAGGGACTGACTTCAGGTAACTTATGACTGTGACTTTGTGTAAAAATCTACATGTTTAATTCAATTTTAGGCATCAATATTCCCCAGAACATAAGCAGTGAGCCAACCAATCCAACAGGTACAAGAACATGATGAAATACCCACAATTGTTATGTAATATAATTCACATCTCGTAAATTCCTGTAATAAAATGTGAACTATATGCCTAGCTGTTTACTATGGATTGATACTTGACTCAAGTCTGGGCACAAAAAAAAGAAACTGTACCATTCTGATAATTGAGTTTGAATAAAGGTAAATTTTCATGTTACTAGTCATCTAATATGGTCAGTATAATCGTATCTACTATAGCTATAGGCATGTCAGATTCTAGAATGTGAAGTTACAGTGTGAACATATTCGAAGTCAAAGTTTCTTGTTCTGCCTATTGTGTGAGTTATAACCGCTTCGATGTCATCTTATATGATCGTTGCGAAATGATATGCTCCGAAAGTATGTATGTCTTTCACAGTCTTCCTATATGGTCAATGCGATCGTATCTGTTCCAACTGTAGGCATGTCAAATGCTAGAATGCAAAGGTACAGTGTAAATATAGTCGAAGTCGAAGTTTCTTGTTCTGCCTGTTGTGTGCGTTATACCCGTTTTGATGTCGTTTCATATGATCGATGCGAACTGATATGCTCCAGAGGTATATATGTGAGATGATGAAATACAGAGATACAGTGTGCAGTTTGATGTTGTCAAAGTATCTTCACTTGCCTATTGTTCTCGTTATATGTCATTCGGAGTCGTCTAATATGGTCAGTGCGATCGTACGTGCTATTGCTGTAGGCATGTCAGATGCAAGAATGCGGAGATACAGTGTAAGTCGAAGTTTCTTGTTCTGCCTGTTGTGTGCGTTATACCCGCTTCGATGTCGTCTTATATGATGTCGTCTTATATGATCGTCTCGAACATGTCCTTCGAAGTCGTCCTATATAGTCAGTGCGATCGAATCTGCTATAGCTGTAGGCATGTCAGATGCTAGAATGCAAAGATACAGTGAATACATAGTCGAAGTCGAAGTTTCTTGTTCTGCCTGTTGTGTGCGTTATACCCGTTCTGATGTCGTCTCATATGATCGTTGCGAACTTATATGCTCCAGAGGTATCTATGTGAGATGATAGAATACAGAGATACAGTGTGCAGACTGATGTTGTCGAAGTATCTTCACTTGCCTATTGTTCTCGTTATAAGTCCTTCAAAGTCTTCTCATATGGTCAGTGCGATCGTCAGATTCTAGAATGCAATGTTACAGAGTGAACATGGTCGAAATCGTGGTTTCTTGTTCTGCCTGTTGTGTGCGTTATACCCGATTCGATGTCAACTCATATGACCGTTGCGAACTACCATGCTCCAGAGGTATCCATGTGAGATGATAGAATACAGAAATACGGTGTGCGGACTGATGTTGTCGAAGTATCTCCACTTGCCTATTGTTCTCGTTATATGTCCTTCGAAGTCGTCCTATATGGTCAGTGCGATCGTATCTGCAATTATTGTAGGCATGTCAGATGCTAGAATGCGAAGTTACGGTGAGAAGATAGTCGATGTCGAAGTTTCTTGTTCTCCCTGTTGTAAGCGTTACTTTGATTCAGGATACACTAGACAATGTCTACCTATAAGATGTATAACCGACGTATTATCAAGATAGATATATTCGAAGTTTTGGGGAACAAGCCGGTTTACCGACTCTTGATTGTTGGAATCGAAGTTTATAGTAGATATGAAGAAGTATAATACTCCACTCGCATATAATGAGCTGTCATATATACTCCTTGAATGGGCATTTGAGATGCTGGAATGAAAAGTTACAAAGTAAACATAGTCGAAGTCGAAGTTTCTCGTTCTGCCTGTTGTGTGCGTTATTCCCGCTTCGATGTCGTCTCATATCATCGTTGCGAATTTTTATGCTCCAGAGGTATCTATGTGAGATGATAGAAAACAGAGATACAGTGTGCAGACTGATGTTGTCGAAGTATCTCACTTGTCTATTGTTCTCGTTATATGTCCATCGAAGTCGTCCTATATGGTCAGTGCGATCGGATCTGCTATAACTGTAGGCATGTCAGATGCTAGAATGCAAAGTAACAGTGTATACATAGTCGAAGTCGAAGTTTCTCGTTCTGCCTGTTGTGTGCGTTACACCCGCTTCGATGTCGTCTCATATAATCGTTGCGAATTTTTATGCTCCAGAGGTATCTATGTGAGATGATAGAATACAGAGATACAGTGTGCAGACTGATGTTGTCGAAGTATCTTCACTTGCCTATTGTTCTCGTTATAAGTCCTTCAAAGTCTTCTCATATGGTCAGTGCGATAGTCAGATTCTAGAATGCAAAGTTACAGAGTAAACATGGTCGAAGTCAAGGTTTCTTGTTCTGCCTGTTGTGTGCGTTATACCTGATTCGATGTCAACTCATATGATCGTTGCGAACTACCATGCTCCAAAGGTATCCATGTGAGTTGATACAATACAGATACAGTGTGCAGACTGATGTTGTCGAAGTTTCTTCACTAGCCTATTGTTCTCGTTATGAGTCCTTCAAAGTCGTCTCATATGGTCAGTGCGATAGTCAGATTCTAGAATGCAGAGTTACAGAGTAAACATGGTCGAAGTCAAGGTTTCTTGTTCTGTCTGTTGTGTGCGTTATACCCGATTCGATGTCAACTCATATGATCGTTGCGAACTATCATGCTCCAAAGGTATCCATGTGAGTTGATACAATACAGATACAGTGTGCAGACTGATGTTGTCAAAGTATCTTCACTAGCCTATTGTTCTTGTTAAATGTTCTTCGAAGTCGTCTTATGTGGTCAGTGCGATCGTACCTGCTATTGTTGTAGGCATGTCAGATGCGAGAATGCATAGTCACAGTGTAAACATAGTCGGAGTCGAAGTTTCTTGTTCTGCCTGTTGTGTGCGTTATACCCGATTCGATGTCAACTCATATGATCGTTGCGAACTACCATGCTCCAAAGGTATCCATGTGAGTTGATAAAATACAGATACAGTGTGCAGACTGATGTTGTCAAGGTATCTTCACTAGCCTATTGTTCTTGTTAAATGTCCTTCGAAGTCGTCTTATATGGTCAGTGCGATCGTACCTGCTATTGTTGTAGGCATGTCAGATGCGAGAATGCATAGTCACAGTGTAAACATAGTCGGAGTCGAAGTTTCTTGTTCTGCCTGTTGTGTGCGTTATACCCGATTCGATGTCAACTCATATGATCGTTGCGAACTACCATGCTCCAAAGGTATCCATGTGAGTTGATACAATACAGAGATACAGTGTGCAGACTGATGTCGTCAAAGTATCTTCACTCGCCTATTGTTCTTGTTATATGTCCTTCAAAGTCGTCTTATTTGGTCAGTGCTAGAATGCGAAGTTACAGTGTAAACATAGTCGAAGTCGAAGTTACTTGCTCTCCCTTTTGTGAGCGTCATTTTGAATCAGGAAACACTATACAATGTCTACCTATAAGATGTATATCCGACTCATTATCAAGATCGATAAATTCGAAGTTTTGGCGAACTCGCCGGTTTACCGACTCTTGATTGTTGGAATCGAAGTTTTTGGTGGATATGAAAAAGTATAAAACTCCACTCGCATATAATGAGCTGTCATATATACTGCTTGCATGGGTATTTCGGATGCTAGAATGCAAAGTTACAAAGTAAACATAGTCGAAGTCAAAGTTTCTTGTTCTGCCTGTTGTGTGCGTTATACCCGCTTCGATGTCGTCTCATATGACCGTTGCGATTCAATATGCTCCAGAGGTATCTATGTGAGATGATAGAATACAGAGATACAGTGTGCAGACTGATGTTGTCGAAGTATCTTAACTTGCTTTTTGTTCTCGTTATAAGTCCTTCCAAGTCGTCTTATTTGGCAGTGCGATCGTCAGATGCTAGAATGCTGAGATACAGAGTAAATTACCCGCTTAGATGTCGTCTTATATGATGTCGTCTCATATGATCGTCGAGAACATATATGCTTCAGGGGAATTTATGTGAGATGAAAGAATACAGAGATACAGTATGCAGACTGATGTTGTCGAAGTGTCTCACTTGCCTATTGTTCTTGTTATATGTCCTTCGGAGTCGTCCTATATAGTAAGTGCGATCGAATCTTATATAACTGTAAGCATGTCAGATGCTAGAATGCGAAGTTACAGTGTATACATAGTCGAAGTCGAAGTTTCTTGTTCTGCCTGTTGTGTGTGATAGACCCGTTTTGATGTCGTCTCATATGATCGATGCGAATTGATATGCTCCAAAGGATTTCATGTGAGGTGATAGAATACAGAGATATAATGTGCAGACTGATGTTGTCGAAGTATCTTCACTTGCCTATTGTACTCCTTATATGTCCTTCGAAGTCATCTTATATGGTCAGTGCGATCGTATCAATCATAAAAATAATTTATCAGAAGTAGATCTAAATGAGTCACAACCATATTTTATCGCTCTTGTAGAAACATGGGTTAAAGAAAATGAAGTGTGTAGTATATCCATCAATGGGTATCACCTCATTAGTCATTACAGTAGAGTTATCTTGAGAGGTGGGGGTTGTGCGATTTGGGCCAGAAATGACTTGGATGTTGAACTGGTTGATACTGGTAAATATTGCATCGAACAAGATATAGAGATTTGTGGATTAAAATGGACCATGAATAAAGTGAATCATATCATTGTTTGTATATATAGAGCTCCAACAGGCAATTTTCAAGTGTTTATTGAAAGGCTGGAAGTCGTCCTGAATGCAATATTCTCCTTGAATGCTTATCTTTGGATTACAGGAGATTTCAATGTGAACTTCAACAATACCTCATCTGAGGCAAATGAAATCTTAAATATAATGGCACAATATGGTTTACATGAAATAGTGTCTGAAAATACTAGAGTAACTTCCATTAGTTCAACAAGAATTGATAACATATTCACTAATTCAGGGAATGTAATTGAAACATCAGTTAACGACACCCATCTATCGGATCACAGATTCATAATTGTAAAGACTGGTTCAGAGTCTATTGATAATAAAAACAATAATCACTGTACAGCGTTTATGAAAAAACGATATTTCAATTCCATTAACAAACAAGTTTTTGGACAATGTTTGAAAGATGAGACATGGGGGCAAGTGTATGATACTCAGGATTGCAATAATAAATTCAACATATTTTTAGAAAGGTTCCTGGTGATATTTGATAAATGTTTCAGGTAAGAGTAATGTGAATTCATTCGGATTGATTCCCTTTACAGAAATTGAAATGACATCAATTGTGTCAAAGCTAAAAAACAAGATGTCTACAGGTCCAGATGATATTCCCACAGCTCTAATAAAAGAATTCGGCAGTGAGCTAGTTACAGTTATGACTCACTTAGTCAACTATTCATTTAAAACCGGTGTTTTCCCAAATTGCCTAAAGTCAGCTGAAATTACTCCAGTATACAAAAAAGAAGATAGAACCTGTATTGAGAATTATAGACCTGTATCTGGTCTCTCCCCATTCTCCAAATTGGCAGAGTACTGTATGCTTGATAGACTTATCCCATTTATCAATAAATTTAAACTAATACCTGATCAGCAACATGGGTTCCGTAAGGAGAAATCTACAACTACTGCAACAGTTGATTTCTACAACAATGTCTTAGCAGAGATCAATAGAAGAAGATCTCCAGTGGGGATATTCTGTGACTTGAGCCGAGCATTCGACTGCGTACCTCATGACATATTGCTGGAAAAACTTTGGCTTTGTGGCATACGGGGTAAAGCAGCGGATTGGATCGAATCATACCTATCAAACAGAAGTCAGTTTGTTCAAATCAATTTCAAGGAAACTGATGGCTCTATTAGCAAGCATTGCTCTAACACCTCGAAACTGGAACTGGGAGTACCACAGGGCAGTGTTCTAGCACCAATTCTTTTTTCATTGTTTATTGCAGACTTGGTTGAATTCATACCTGAATATAATATTACACTTTACGCCGATGACTCATCTTTTCTAGTATCACAAGAGTGTAGTGAACAGAATGAAACAGCATGTAATCGTCTTCTCCATAAACTTGGTGAATGGTTTTCGGCGAATCAGTTATTTCTCAACACCGAAAAAACGAAGTATTTGATCTTTCATACTAGACAGAGAATTATTCACAACCCGATCACAATTAAATTAGATGACTTTGAAATCAATAGGAAACAAACAGTAAAATTTCTAGGAATAACTCTGGAGGATGATCTCAGTTGGAAAGATCATATATCTAATAAAATCAAAATGATAAATACAAAAATATTTCAAATTCGATGTATGCAGAAGGTTGTTGACATTCATTGTATGAGGAATTTTTACTTTGCAGAAATTCAGTCCACTTTACTTTATGGCATTTTACTATGGGGTAATTCTCCAGCGGCACAGCAATTATTCCTAGTACAGAAAAAAGCACTGAGAACCATGAAAAGCGTATCATGCAGACTCTCTTGCAAACCCCTATTTGCTGAGTTGAATATATTACCCCTAGCATGTCTCTATATAATGGAATTAGCATGTTACATTCATAAAATAAGAAACACTCTTCCTAGGCATATGGACATACATTGCTATCAAACCAGATACAACCAGTTGATATATCCAAGTCAAAATAACCTTCAAATATCATCAAGTGGTCCACTTTCAACTGGCATAAGAGTCTATAACAAATTACCTGAAGAGATAAAGAATCAATCATCACACTCCAAGTTCCGAAATTCCATTAAACATTTTCTGATGGCAAATCTATTTTATGATATCAATGAACTGTTTATGTGACTGCATTTTTTTTTTACATTTTTAATTTGTGTGTTGTTTTTAGGTAGGTACTTACATTTTAAGGCATTTTATAATTTTATAGATAATTATTTTAAACAAACATGCATTGTATTTTCACCTTGACAAATTCTATACCTAAATTAGGTCTTTTGAATGAATAAAATATTTGATTTGATTTGATTTGATCTACTATAGCTATAGGCATGTCAGATTCTAGAATGTGGAGTTACAGTGTGAACATATTCGACGTCAAAGTTTCTTGTTCTGCCTATTGTGTGAGTTATAACCGCTTCGATGTCATCTTATATGATCGTTGCGAAATAATATGCTCCGAAAGTATTCATGTGAGATGATAGAAAACAGAGAAACAGTGTGCAGACTGATATTGTCGAAGTATCCTCACTTGCCTATTCATCTCGTTATATGTCTTTCACAGTTTTCCTATATGGTCAATGCGATCGTATCTGTTCCAACTGTAGGCATGTCGGATGCTAGAATGCAAAGTTACAGTGTAAATATAGTCGAAGTCGAAGTTTCTTGTTCTGCCTGTTATGTGCGTTATACCCGTTTTGATGTCGTTTCATATGATCGATGCGAACTGATATGCTCCAGAGGTATATATGTGAGATGATGAAATACAGAGATACAGTGTGCAGACTGATGTTGTCAAAGTATCTTCACTTGCCTATTGTTCTCGTTATATGTCCTTCGAAGTCGTCTAATATGGTCAGTGCGATCGTACGTGCTATTGCTGTAGGCATGTCAGATGCAAGAATGCGGAGATACAGTGTAAGTCGAAGTTTCTTGTCCTGCCTGTTGTGTGCGTTATACCCGCTTCAATGTCGTCTTATATGATGTCGTCATATATGATCGTCCCAAACATATATGCTTCAGAGGTATGTATGTGAGATCAAAGAATACAGAGATACAGTGTGCAGACTGATGTTGTCGAAGTGTCTCACTTGCGTATTGTTCTCGTTATATGTCCTTCGAAGTCGTCCTATATAGTCAGTGCGATCGAATCTGCTATTGCTGTAGGCATGTCAGATGCTAGAATGCAATGTTACAGTGTATACATAGTCGAAGTCGAAGTTTCTTGTTCTGCCTATTGTGTGCGTTATACCCGTTTCGATGTCGTCTCATATGATCGTTGCGAACTTATATGCTCCAGAGGTATCTATGTGAGATGATAGAATACAGAGATACAGTGTGCAGACTGATGTTGTCGAAGTATCTTCACTTGCCTATTGTTCTCGTTATAAGTCCTTCGAAGTCGTCTCATATGGTCAGTGCGATCGTCAGATTCTTGAATGCAATGTTACAGAAACATGGTCGAAATCAAGGTTTCCTGTTAGTAGTTAAACTAGGATACCATGACTACAGGCATAGGGAAATACACGCTTTAATCTTAACTGGAACGCGGCCTGTGTTCTAGCGGGGAAGAGGGGTAGCGCTGGCGCGAGCTTATCGAAACCGCAACAATAACACTTTAATGACAATAACAAGATTGAATTTTCATATACAGGGCGTTTGAGTTGATTGAAAATTGGAAAAAATATATACAGAGTGTCCCACAGTTCACGGTCCCATGTTTTAGCATGGAAGAAGTGTTTGAGTTGAAAGAAATATATATACAGGGTGTTTGAGTTGATGAAGATTGAAAAAAATATATACAGGGCGGCCCATGAATGACAATAACAAGATTGGATTTTCATATACAGGGCGTTTGAGTTGATTGATAATTGAAAAAAAATATATACAGAGTGTCCCACGGTTCGCGGTCCCATGTTTCAGCATGGAAGAAGTGTTTGAGTTGAAAGAAATATATACAGGGGGTTTGAGTTGATGAAGATTGAAAAAAAATATATACAGGGCGGCCCATGGGGGTGAAAGAATACGAAAACGAAGATAAATAATCTATTTATTTGAGTAATCCTTTTCTACAAAAATGACATGCCTCTTGAGAAGATGGCTGTCCATCCCAGTGTTTGGTCCAATCGGGACGATTATAAAGAACGAAATAGGTCACAGGGATCTGTATGTTCAATGATACACTCTACTGGAATATAGTGCAATTCTTGTTCGGTGAATTTTAGCAGAGTGGTAGCAGGAGATTCCAGGAACTCTAAGAGCACAGCTATTTCAGATTCATAACAGAGTGTCTCAATACTGGAGAGTGGATTGCTCTCAATATCAATAGAACGTGGGAAAGTTTCAAAGAGCGAAAATTTCGCTATAATCGACACCAAGCATTGTGTGTGAGAAATGTGGGAAATTCTTGAATAAAACTAACCTATACCACCATATGAGGAATGCCCATAGAGTGGACGCCACCAATTCGAATAACCTAGCTGATTAGCGGATGGCAGTTAATGTATTCAGAAGTCTTCAGATCACACCTATAGAAGTATTCAGAGGTATTCGGAGGTCT
This sequence comes from Phaedon cochleariae, assembly GCA_918026855.4. NCBI lineage: Eukaryota > Metazoa > Arthropoda > Insecta > Coleoptera > Chrysomelidae > Phaedon > Phaedon cochleariae. The sequence continues at coordinate 32,676,684 of OU896713.1, forward strand.
TCAGATCACGCCTTCAGATGTCTTCAGATGTCTTCAGAGGTATTCAGAGGTATTCAGAGGTCTTCAGATCACGCCTTCAGAGGTCTTCAGATCACGCCTTCAGAGGTATTCAGATGTCTTCAGAGGTATTCGAGAGTCTTTAGTTGTATATCAGACACCATAGCGTTCACACCATGGAGTCTAAACCACATTCTTCAGAGCAAGCATTAGATAAATATCACTGTGCAGATTATGATTATGCTTATGGACCGAAATATGTTGACGGCAGATGGACACTTGGACATAAGAATCTACGCTTTGAGGACCAATACATAGGCGTAGATAATGTCGATTTTAAAAGTACTCTGGGTCTTTTGGAATTATTATTGTCCAAGAACCCTCGAAGGGTACGAGGACAAGCTGATAAGGAGAAATTCGATAAAATTATCAGACCCCTCTTCAAAAATAAGACCAAGCCTAAACGTCGAAAGTCGAGCGTGGAGCCTGAAGCCAGTATTGGGAATGAAGAGTACAATATTTTATATGAATGGACAGATCCGAATATCTTGGTGGATAGACTGAGATATTCAATGGAATCAGATAAGAACAACAACAAGATCGCCTTCATTCTTACTGAACTTGAAAATGTTGGTATAATATCTAAAAATAAATGATGTCAAAATTATCCGTTTTTTATTCAACACCTGATAGGCGAGTAGACTCACAATGACTACTCAACTTGGCATACAAAAATATATATTTTAAAACCCTGTATAATGACTGGTAGGTAGTGTGATGAAATCATTGTCCGTTAATTGTAGTCTATAACTCAGCTGATTTGATCATCTTTCTAGGCTTTGAAAGAATATGATTTTCTGTATACGCCAAATATAGAACAAGATAACGGCACCCTGTTTCAACGCTCCAACTTGAACAACTATTTACACCTAAAACTCATATAACAGCTCAGTGTTTTACCATAGGAGGTATCCTGGTTGGTTCATAAAATATGTCAAACAACTCTCTACCAAAACTGGTAATCTAGGAGTCAGAGGAACAAGGGGATAGCGTTTAGTGCGATGGGATGTAATTCGCAGGAAGCGAAATAGGTATCATGTTTCGGGTGATCTGATATGAAAGCATACCCGATCAGACCTGAAAAAATTCTGTCACATAGAAATCTCGTATATTGTAGGCCAATTCTCATCAAATTCCTACAATATTCCTCAGTCTTCAGTCACGTGACCTGATAGATCGTGAAACGTTTACTTGATCATAACTGCAGAAATATATGTTTCAACTATACGAGGTGTTTTTGAAATAATCAGGTATATGTATTCAGCACATCGAAATATAATATTCTCATATCAGATATCTTCAAATTCCTCAAATCAACAGGAAATTGCATCCCCGAAAATTGAACAAAAACAGGAAAACATTAAAACAATCTAAATAATTGAACTCAGCATAAAAAATTCATGTAGATGGAACGTTATAGGATTGTTACAGAGTGAAAATATATAGGTGTAAAATTGGTCTCGCCTCACCTATATGTCATTCGATAGTATAAACGTCTCGAGGTTCGAAATTTTCATGCTTATTCCAATACAGCCCAGTATATAAAAAAATGTGGTTATAAAGCATTTACCTTTAGCTTTTTTCACCTTAGCCGGCTCAGATTCGATGAAAATCTGAATAATGAATGAAAATAGTGAGAAGACAATTCAGATAAAACAAAAACCGTCATTCTCATATCCCCGAACATGATTCTTTGAAAGCACACATCACCTGATAACAATCAAACGTTGATAATCCATACATGCAACAATATATGAACCACCATGAGGAAAAATATAATATACAGGACGATTAAAAACCTGAATCAGATGAAATATTTGAGAGACGTATCACTTTACATTATAACAATGCATAGGTTCTCGACTGCGATATCTGAAAACAATATGGTTACCGACGATCTGTGACAGATCCATCAATCAACCATTGAAAATAAATAGTACTCCTAAGGATTAGCACGCAAATACATCGATATGCGCAGAGTTTCAATGTTTGCGAGATATCAATAAAGAATGGAGAACCGTGAATAACCTATATTTTCATGTTATCTTTCATAAAGCTAGTATTGGAACTTCTTAATAATACTGACAATAGATGCGCGAATAGAATACTTTACTTTCTTTACGACATCTTCACAAATGATGCTAGATAGATGACACTCGATAGATACCACTCAACACATGAGGCGTTTTGCAGATGATGTATAATTAAGAGGAGACATATCACGCATGCGTCAAAACGTGACGAAAACATCACAAAAACAGGCGTACCATTCTAACCAAATGGAATATGAACAACATAAACCAATTATGAATTGTGATCTCAGACAAAAATATTCGAAAAGACTAATATACACGACGAAAAATTATTATATCTCTTGCCATCGTTCCCAGACAGTTTAAGTATCCAATCCAATTCAAAATCGTATCTCGGCTATCATTTGAAATATCCTCCAACTTCATCAAAATAGAATAATCACAAGGCGACATTCTCTTCAAACCGATATAAAGATTTCCCATGCTCATTATAAATAACAATCGAATCCGAACAGCATATGACACAAAGTTCTATCACGAACGTTGCTTCACAGAAACTGAGATTTTCATTCCAGACAAGAAACTTCTCTAGAAAATACAGATACGACCTGTTTGAGAATACTGTTCCTTATATGGGTTCAGCACTCACACATATAGAGACAAGCCATACCAGAGAGACAAGCCATGCGCCTGGTGAGCGATGCCACACTCACTAATTCTTAGAAAACATCTGAACATCATAAATGAAAACTCATAAAACGACTAAGTTCATCATAGGAAGTGTTTCTGAGATCTCAGAATGCGGAATCTCAGCCAATTTCATTGATATAAAATGATCACAGGGCACCATTCATTTTCACCCAAAATAAAGATACTATATGAAGATCCTGAACAAGAATTGGAATCAATCAGTTTACTACGACACCCAGATCCATCACGAAAGTTTCAACGAAAAAACTATGATTTTTATTTCACGCGAACAGCTACTATACAAGATACAGATATGATATTTCTCAGAGTACTGTTCCTACATATTATGGGGTTCAACATCCATACATACTCTGATGCTCCTAGATTTCATTCAGAGATACAACCCATTCGCCTGATTGGTGTTTCTACACTCACTGATTCTCAAACAACATCGTAACATCACCGAAAAGACATCGACCTTCCACTTTTCAACAGATACACAAAAAATAATTTTCAGAGGTTCCTACTATCATCCCATCGCTAGCAATACCAGTCAGACGCACTCAACAAATTCAGAAAACGCATTCTGTTGTCACCAATCTCGAATATGTCGAGCAACTCTTTACCAAAACTCATTAAATGACTGAGTTTACTATAGGAAGTGTTTCTTAGATTTTGAAAAGTTTAAAATTCAATACCCATACCTCCTGTTGTAGCCTGTGCATGATTTTCTTCGAATATAATAGGTATTTGCTTTGGTGCGCTTCAAGAGATAAATAATAATGATAATCTGACGCATATTTCAGCACAAAACATTCAAACAACGTATACCAATAATCATGAATTAACTTCTAAGACGAAAATATTTGGAAAACCATCTCTCTCTTATCAAGTGAGACATTCCCAGTTAGATTGAATATCCTATCCTCTTTGAGGTATGCACGACGTTCTTCAAACATTGTTAGGGTTTTCTTCCGTGCGCTCCAAGTGATAAAAAAAATATGAGCTGATGAAAATGTACCAGAACATGGAAAACGTGAAAAAATATTCAAATAGGCTATTATACATCATGGAGAATCGTATCCCAGCTATCGCTCGAAATATTGACCAACTTCATCGATATAAAATAATGATAATGAACTAGATTCTCCACCTGACATATAGAAAATTAAAGATCAGAATCATAAAAAAAAAACATTGTCAGAGGAAAAATATTCAAATAGGTTGTTATCCTGTACACTATGGAAAATATAGTATCTCGACTATCATTTGAAATATTGCCCAACTTCATCGATATAGAATAATCACAAGGTACCATTCTTTTCAACCGAAATAAAGATACCCTATGCGGATTATGGATAACTATTGAATTCAAACAGTATATGACAGATAGTTCCATCACGAACGCTACTTCACAAAAACTAGGATTTGCAAATACATTGATATACGCAGAGTTTCAATGCTTGCGAGATATCAATAAAGAATGGAGAGCCGTGAATAACCTATATTCTCATGTTATCTCCCATAAAGCTAGTATTGGGCTTTTTTAATGATACTGACAATAGATGCGCGAATAGAATACTCTACTTTATGTACGACAGCGTCACAAATTATGCTAGATAGATGACACTTGACAGATGCCATGTGACACCTGAAGCGTTTTTCAGATGATGTATAATCAAGAGGAGTCATATTACGCATGCGTCAAAACGTGACGAAAACATCACAAAAACAGCACGATTGAAATATTGCTTCGATAACATAATATAAGGATGGCACACCATTCTGACCGAATAAAATATGAAGAACATAAACCAATTATGGATCATTGAGGTCTTTGACAAAAATACTCGAAATGACTAATGTACACTGCGAAAATTAATATATCTCTTACCATCATTGCCAGACAGTTTAAGTATCCTATCCTATTTAAAATCGTATCTAGGCTATCATTCGAAATATTGCCAAACTTCATCGATATAGAATAATCACAAGGTAGTATTCTTTTAGAACCGAAATAAAGATTCCTAATGCTGATTATAAATAAAAGCTACTCTACGAAATACAGATACAACCTGTTCAAGAATACTGTTTACTCATATGGGTTCAGCACTCACACATATACGTTGATGCTCCTAGATGCCATCCAGAGAGACTAGCTATGCGCCTGGTGGGCGATGCTACACTCACCAAGTCTTAAAAACATTGAAACATCGCAAATGAGTCGGAGAGAGTCGGAGACCTTTCCTTATTCTACAGATACTTCCGGTCCATTAACAAAATTGAAACATCACAGAAAAGCTGTTACTCTTCAGATATATGTTGAACAACTCTTTACCGAAACTCATAAAACGACTTAGTTTACCAAAGGAAGTAGTTCCAAGATACACCAATGTTCAATACTGCACCTCCTTTTTGGCAACCTCCCTAGGCATGAGCGATGTTTCACGAACATAATAAGCATTTCCTTCAGTGCACTTCAAGTGATGAAAGAATAATAATCCGACACCAATCATAGTACCAACCATTTGAATAACGTATAACAATCAGGAATTAACTTCATAGACAAAAATATTCCAACAGGCTATCATGCATTAGAAAAAATCATATATGTCTTGTCAGGTGAACTTTTCACCAATTTCATTGGTATGAAATGATCACAAGGTACCATTTCTTTCTACCCGAAATGAAGATACTAATGCTGATCCTGAACAAGAATTTAAATCAAACAGTATACGATACCCGGATATCCATCACGATAGTTTCAACACAAAAACTAGGATTTTTATTCCAGACAACATGCTACTCTACAAAATACAGGTACAACCTGTTTCAGAATACTGTCTACACATATGGGGTTCAGCAACCACATATACGTTAATGCTTCTAGATTCCATCAAGAGAGACAGGTCATCCGCCTGTTGAGTGATGCCACACTCACTAACAGGATAGGTTAGAGAGTAGGTTGACATCATTGGTTGAGATTGATGCTATATCGGCCTGGACTATTCGAACTGGTTGGATCAATTTTTGGTGGTTCGTTTGAGATTATCAGACTCGCTCCGCTCGTCCGACAAACAAACAAACACGCCCCAAAAAGTGGTAGGTCGATGTCTTTTCGGTGATGTTACAATGATGTTTGAGAATCAGTGAGTGTAGAAACACCAATCAGGCGAATGGACTGTATCTCTGAATGAAGTCTAGGAGCATCAGAGTATGTATGAATGTTGAACCCAATAATATGTAGGAACAGTACTCTGAAAAATGTCATATCTGTATCTTGTGTAGTAGCTTTTCGCGTGAAATAAAAATCATAGTTTTTTCGTTGAAACTTTCGTGATGGATCTGGGTGTCGTAGTATACTGATTGATTCCAATTCTTGTTCAGGATCTTCATATAGTATCTTTATTTTGGGTGAAAATAAATGGTGCCCTGTGATCATTTTATATCAATGAAATTGGCTGAGATTTCGCATTTGGAGATCTTGGAAGCACTTCCTATGATGAACTTAGTCGTTTCACGAGTTTTCATTCATGATGTTCAGATGTTTTCTAAGAATTAGTGAGTGTGGCATCGCTCACCATGCGCATGCCCTAATAACACAATAACATCCGTAAGACGTCGAAAAATCATCCATATGGGATGATAGGAGCATCTCTGGAAAATCCCTATTTTCCTTGGGACATTCTTGGGATGTTGCTGGCAACACCTGTGTCAGCATTTGCGATGTCTTATGAACATCCCATCAGAATGTTTGTGGGATGATACGGGATGTACCAGAGACATTCAGGGTACTTGATATGGAACATCTTGAAGAAACTTTTAGGATGTTTTTTATTTGATGACAGTGATGGATGACACGATATGAATTATTCCCATTCTGAAATCCTGAGAATGGCCGACCTATCTGCAGATATGAGGTAACAATTCGAATCCGAAAATATATAATTTCGGTGCAGTGCAATAACCAATGGAAGAGGCTCATATTTGTTGGCGCTCGGCCGACGGCTGTTAGTAACTCTTAGCAACGTAGTTGTACCGCCATCTATCGGCTGGTATAACAAATCAATTCAGCGGTGAATATGCTGAAGAGATATATTTAAATTTTGGCGTTTATTACATGGTTCATGAAGTTAAGCAGGTACTTTGGTAATCTTATTGAGGAATATTTAGTATAATCATTTCAATTTGTTATCGATGAAATCAGCCGGCTTTGGTATAGGAATAAGTACGACTACAGTTTTGATTGAATTTTAGGTGTTTTTTCCTAGGAGAACACCCTATTCAATTATCAGCCCAATGTTTTTTAGTTAAGTACCTATGATATAAATTGATTTTTCTACAAAAATTGCCACATAAACATACACCATGTTCCAATATCGAATTTCATGAAATGACAGACTATTAATTGTGAGAAAATCAGCAAGCTGAAGAGTTTTGCTGCAGCCATCGAAAACGCGTAGTACTTATATAACTCACACAGAATGCTCGTATGATTCAACTTATGCAGCATACTTGAGTGCTTTCATTCACTTTCCATCCCGTATCCTTCGGGTTTCTACCTTCTAGGTCTAAGTTTTGTTCTACGAATATCACTTTTATTTACAAATTATTTCAGTTTCGCTGTATCAAGCTACATTATAGCAGCCCTGCAGGTTGCCGATTGGTATAATTTGCTAACGATTGACCAACGTACATTTCAGGTAAGTGTCTTTCAAGGAATAACTAATGAAAAACCTAAAATTCAAACTCCCACCCTGACGATGTCTATTAGATGAATCATTCTCGATTTTAACCAGTAATAAAACCTTCTGATCAACTTCAACACCCTCTATCCGCGAAAACTAGAATCAAAGATCATTGCTTGAAGTAATTGCCTGATGAAGAACCACTCTATTGAAATAGAAACATAGTTGTCTCAAGTTTGCCTGGAAATAACATATTACCTCCAAATGAAGAGAAATCTGTAGCACCAATGTTTTCACGCCATTCTATACATTTTTCGATTGAGCAGTTGGTACTATTGAAATTATAATAGCGCGCCAATTCAGTGATGTGCCTGACTGTCTTTAACATAGTGTATCAAACATAGGCAAAGGATATTGGACAAGTGTCCGACTACTGACTGATTTACCCTATACATTGAGAGGCTTATATGAAAAATAGTCTTCATGTGTGCATATTATATTCAAGCATTGTTATGCATTTTATCTCCCACTGAATCCGCCGAATATTTCAAAATCTGATACTCTTACAATAGATGAGCTATAGACAACAATTAACGAGTTAGTATAAAGGACATACACGGGTTCTCTTATCGTTTTTTCACGAAATCAACGAACTACCGAAATCAAACAGCTGTTCAAGTTGGAGCGTTCAAACAGGATACCGTTATCTTGGTTGTTCTATATTTGGCGTATACAGAAAATAATATTCTTTCAAAGCCTAGGAAGATGATTAAATCAGCTGAGTTATAGACTAAAATTAACGGATGATAAAGGAAATAATCCTATTATTATTCATTCTCTTATCGTTCCATATGAGATACAAGGAACTATCGAAATCACACAAAAAACAGCTGTTCAAGCTGAAACAAGAGCTGTTTTTAGTCCTAGACCTAATATTCAATATCCCACACTAGAAAATATTTCTGCTATACAGGGCGGGTCAGCAAGAAATGTCGCTACCTCGTTTTTCATTTTTGTGACTCTTAGAGTGATTATCATCGTAAAAATGTCAGTCGACCAAAGACAGTCAGCAAGTCAACCAAGTTTATGATTTCATCACACTACCTACCAGTCATTATACAGGATTTTTGAATATATATTTTTGTATGCCAAGTTGAGTAGTCATTGTGAGTCTACTCGCCTAGCAGGTGTTGAATAAAAAACGGATAATTTTGACATCATTTATTTCTTAGATATTATACCAACATTTTCAAGTTCAGTAAGAATAAAGGTGATCTCGTTGTTGTTCTTATCTGATTCCATTGAATATCTCAGTCTATCCACCAAGATATTCGGATCTGTCCATTCATCTGAAATATTGTACTCTTCATTCCCAATACTGGCTTCAGGCTCCACGCTCGACTTTGGACGTTTAGGCTTGGTCTTATTTTTGAAGAGGGGTCTGATAATTTTATCAAATTTCTCCTTATCAGCTTGTCCTCGTAATCGCCCTAATCGATCTCTATGAATAGAGCTAATTTCTAGCATTTGTTTATACATCTGGTGATCCAGAGGCGTGTAATTTCGAGGGTTCTTGGAAAATAATAATTCCAAAAGTCCCAGAGTACTTTTAAAATCGACACTATCTACGCCTATGTATTGGTCCTCAAAGCGTAGATTCTTATGTCCAAGTGTCCATCTGCCGTCAACATATTTCGGTCCATAAGCATTATCATAATCTGCACAGTGATATTTATCTAATGCTTGCTCTGATGAATGTGGTTTAGACTCCATGATGTGAACGCTATGGTGTCTGATATACAACTGAAGACTCTTGAATACCTCTGAAGACATCTGAATACCTCTGAAGACATCTGAATACCTCTGAAGGCGTGATCTGAAGTCCTCTGAATACCTCTGAATACCTCTGAAGACATCTGAAGACATCTTGAGGCGTGATCTGAAGACCTCCGAATACCTCCGAATACTTCTATAGGTGTGATCTGAAGACTTCTGAATCCATTAACTGCCATCCGCTAATCAGCTAGGTTATTCGAATTGGTAGCGTCCACTCTATGGGCATTCCTCATATGGTGGTATAGGTTAGTTTTATTCAGGAATTTCCCACATTTCTCACACACAATGCATGGTGTCGATTATAGCGAAATTTTCGCTCTTTAAAACTCTCCCACGTTCTATTGATATTGAAAGCAATCCACTCTCCAGTATTGAGACACTCTGTTATTAATCTGAAATAGCTGGGCTCTTAGAGTTCCTGAAATCTCCTGCTACCACTCTGCTAAAATTCATCGAACAAGAATTGCACTATATTCCAGAAGAATATCGCAGTAACTTTAACCTACAAATCAAACTGCCATGCTTCGTTCATTATAATCGTCCCGATTGGACCACACACTGGGATGGACCGCCATCTTCTCAAGAGGCATGTCATTTTTGTAGAAAAGGATTACTTAAATAAATAGATTATTTATCTTCGTTTTCGTATTCTTTCACCCCCATGGGCCGCCCTGTATATATTTTTTTTTCAATCTTCATCAACTCAAACACCCTGTATATATTTCTTTCAACTCAAACACTTCTTCCATACTAAAACATGGGACCGCGAACCGTGGGACACTCTGTATATATTTTTTTTCAATTATCAATCAACTCAAACGCCCTGTATATGAAAATTCAATCTTGTTATTGTCATTCATGGGCCGCCCTGTATATATTTTTTTCAATCTTCATCAACTCAAACACCCTGTATATATATTTCTTTCAACTCAAACACTTCTTCCATGCTAAAACATGGGACCGTGAACTGTGGGACACTCTGTATATATTTTTTTTTCAATTTTCAATCAACTCAAACGCCCTGTATATGAAAATTCAATCTTGTTATTGTCATTAAAGTGTTATTGTTGCGGTTTCGATAAGCTCGCGCCAGCGCTACCCCTCTTCCCCGCTAGAACACAGGCCGCGTTCCAGTTAAGATTAAAGCGTGTATTTCCCTATGCCTGTAGTCATGGTATCCTAGTTTAACTACTCTTGTTCTGCCTGTTGTGTGTTATACCCGATTCGATGTCAACTCATATGATCGTTGCGAACTACCATGCTCAAGAGGTATCCATGTGAGATGATAGAATACAGAGATACGGTGTGCGGACTGATGTTGTCGTAGTATCTCCACTTGCCTATTGTTCTCGTTATATGTCCTTCGAAGTCGTCCTATATGGTCAGTGCGATCGTATCTGCAATTATTGTAGGCATGTCAGATACTAGAATGCGTAGTTACGGTGAGAACATAGTCGATGTCGAAGTTTCTTGTTCTCCCTGTTGTAAGCGTTATCTTGATTCAGGATACACTAGACAATGTCTACCTATAAGATGTATAACCGACTTATTATCAAGATTGATAAATTCGAAGTTTTGGCGAACACGCCGGTTTGTCCTTCGAAGTCGTCCTATATGGTCAGTGCGATCGTATCTACTATAGCTGTAGGCATGTCAGATTCTAGAATGTGAAGTTACAGTGTGAACATATACGAAGTCAAAGTTCTTTTTCTGCTAATTGTGTGAGTTATATTCGCTTCGATGTCGTCTTATATGATCGTTGCGACCTGATATGCTCCGGAGATATCCATGTGAGATGATAGAATACAGAGATACAGTGTGCAGACTGATGTTGTCGAAGTATCCTCACTTGCCTTTTAATGTCGTTATATGTCCTTCACAGTCTTTCTTTATGGTCAGTGCGATCGTTTCTGTTTCAACTAAAGGCATGTCAGATGCTAGGATTCAGAGCCACAGTGTAAACATAGTCGATGCGAAGTTTCCTGTTCTCCCTGTTGTATTCGTTATACCCGTTTTGATATCGTCTCATATGATCTTTGCGAACTGATATGCTTCAGAGGTATTCATGTGAGATAATAGAATACAGGAATACAGTGTGCAGACTGATGTTGTCGAAGTATCTCAACTTGCCCATTGTTCTCGTTATAAGTCCTTCAATGTCGTCTCATATGGTCAGTGCGATCGTCAGATGCTAGAATGCTAAGTTACAGAGTGAACATAGTCGAAGTGAAAGTTTCCTGTTCTGCCTGTTGTGTGCGTTATACCCGATTCGATGTCAACTCATATGATCGTTGCAAACTACCATGCTCCAAATGTATCCATGTGAGATGATAGAGTACAGAGACACAGTGTGCAGACTGATTTTGTCGAACTATCTCCACTTGCCTATTTTTCACGTTATATGTCCATCGAAGTCGTCTCATTTGGTCAATGCGATCGTATCTGCTATAGCTTCAGGCATGTCAGATGCTGGAATGCTAAGTTACAGTGTGAACATCTTCGAAGTCGAAGTTTCTTGTTCTGCCTGTTGTGTGCGTTACACCGGCTTCTATGTCGTCTTAAGTGATCGTTGCGACTATATATGCTCCAGAGGTATCTATGTGAGATGATAGAATACAGAGATACTGTATGCGGACTGATGGTGTCGAGGTATCTTCACTTGCCTATTCTTCTCGTTGTATGTCCTTCCGAGTCGTCCTATATGGTCAGTGCGATCGTATCTGCAATTACTGTAGGCATGTCAGATGCTAGAATGCGAAGTTACAGTGTAAACATAGTCGAAGTCGAAGTAACTTGCTCCCCCTGTTGTGAGCGTTATTTTGATTCAGGAAACACTATACAATGACTTATTATCAAGATCGATAAATTCGAAGTTTTGGCGAACTCGCCGGTTTACCGACTCTTGATTGTTGAAATCGAAGTTTTTGGTGGATATGAAATAGTATAGTACTCCACTCGCATATAATGAGCTGTCATATATACTGCTTGCATTGGTATTTAGGATGCTAGAATGCAAAGTTACAAAGTAAACATGGTCGAAGTCGGAGTTTCTTGTTCTGCCTGTTGTGTGCGTTATACCCGCTTCGATGTCGTCTCATATGACCGTTGCGAACTAATATGCTCCAGAGGTATCTATGTGAGATGATAGAATACAGAGATTCAGTGTGCAGACTGATGTTGTCAAAGTATCTTCACTTGCCTATTGTTCTCGTTATATGTCCTTCGAAGTCGTCTCATATGGTCAGTGCGATCGTACCTGCTATTGCTGTAAGAATGTCAGATGCAAGCATGCTGAGTTACAGTGTGAACATATTCGGAGTCAAAGTTTCTTGTTCTTCATATTTTGTGAGTTATAACCGCTTTGATGTCGTCTTATATGATCGTTGCGAACTAATTCGCTTCGAAAGTATCCATGTGAGATGATAGAATACAGAGATACAGTGTGCAGACTGATGTTGTTGAAGTGTCTCACTTGCCTATTGTTCTCGTTATATGTCCTTCGAAGTCGTCCTATATAGTCAGTGCGATCGAATCTGCTATAACTGTAGGCATGTCAGATGCTAGAATGCAAAGTTACTGTGTATACATAGTCGAAGTCGAAGTTTCTCGTTCTGCCTGTTGTGTGCGTTACACTCGCTTCGATGTCGTCTCATATAATCGTTGCGAATTTTCATGCTCCAGAGGTATCTATGTGAGATGATAGAATACAGAAGAACAGTGTGCAGACTGATGTTGTCGAAGTATCTTCACTTGCCTATTGTTCTCGTTATGAGTCCTTCAAAGTCATCTCATATGGTCAGTGCGATTGTCAGATTCTAGAATGCAAAGTTACAGAGTAAACATGGTCGAAGTCAAGGTTTCGTGTTCTGCCTGTTGTGTGCGTTATACTCGATTCGATGTCAACTCATATGATCGTTGCGAACTACCATGCTCCAAAGGTATCCATGTGAGTTGATACTATACAGATACAGTGTGCAGACTGATGTTGTCAAAGTATCTTCACTAGCCTATTGTTCTTGTTGAATGTCCTTCGAAGTCGTCTTATATGGTCAGTGCGATCGTACCTGCTATTGTTGTAGGCATGTCAGATGCCAGAATGCATAGTCACAGTGTAAACATAGTCGGAGTCGAAGTTTCTTGTTCTGCCTGTTGTGTGCGTTATACTCGATTCGATGTCAACTCATATGATCGTTGCGAACTACCATGCTCCAAAGGTATTCATGTGAGTTGACACAATACAGAGATATAGTGTGCAGACTGATTCTGTCAAAGTATCTTCACTCGCCTATTGTTCTTGTTATATGTCCTTCGAAGTCGTCTTATTTGGTCAGTGCGATCGTATCTGCTATAGCTTCAGGCATGTCAGATGCTGGAATGCTAAGTTACAGTGTAAACATATTCGAAGTCGAAGTTCCTTGTTCTGCCAGTTGTGTGCGTTACACCGGCTTTGATGTCGTCTCATGTGATCGTTGCCAACATATATGCTCCAGAGGTATCGATGTGAGATGATAGAATACAGAGATACGGTATGCGGACTGATGTTGTCGAGGTATCTTCACTTGCCTATTCTTCTCGTTGTATGTCGTTCTGAGTCGTCCTATATGGTCAGTGCGATCGTATCGGCAATTACTGTAGGCATGTCAGATGCTAGAATGCGAAGTTACAATGTAAACATAGTCGAAGTCGAAGTTTCTTGCTCTCCCTGTTGTGAGCGTTATTTTGATTCAGGGAACACTTGACAATGTCTACCTATAAGATGTATACCCGACTTATTATCAAGTTCGATGGATTCGAAGCTTTGGCGAACTCGCCGGTTTACCGATTCTTGATTGTTCGAATCGAAGTTTTTGGTGGATCTGAAAAAGTATAGTACTCCACTCGCATATATTGAGCTGTCATATATACTGCTTGCATGGGCATTCAGGATGCTAGAATGCAAAGTTACAAAGTAAACATAGTCGAAGTCGAAGTTTTTAGTTCTGCCTGTCGTGTGCGTAATACCCGCTTCGATGTCGTCTCATATGACCGTTGCGAACTTGTATGCTCCAGAGGTATCTATGTGAGATGATAGAATACAGAGATACAGTGAGCAGACTGATGTTTTCAAAGTATCTTCACTTGCCTATTGTTCTCGTTATATGTCTCTCGGAGTCGTCTCCTATGGTCAGTGCGATCGTACCTGCTATTGCTGTAGGCATGTCAGATGCAAGCATGCTGAGTTACAGTGTGAACATATTCGGAGTCGAAGTTTCTTGTTCTTCCTATTGTGTGACTTATAACCGCTTCGATGTCGTCTTATATGATCGTTGCGAACTAATTCGCTTCGAAAATATCCATGTGAGATGATAGAATACAGAGATACAGTGTGCAGACTGATGTTGTCGAAGTATCCTCACTTGCCTATTTATCTCGTTATATGTCTTTCACAGTCTTCCTATATGGTCAATGCGATCGTATCTGTTCCATCTGTAGGCATGTCAGATGCTAGAATTCAGAGCCACAGTGTAAACATAGTCGAAGTCGAAGTTTTTTGTTCTCTCTGTTGTATTCGTTATACCCGTTTTGATGTCGTCTCATATGATCTTTGCGAACTGCTATGCTCCAGAGGTATCTATGTGAGATGATAGAATACAGAGATACAGTGTGCAGACTGATGTTGTCGAAGTATCTTAACTTGCTTTTTGTTCTCGTTATAAGTCCTTCCAAGTCGTCATATTTGGCAGTGCGATCGTCAGATGCTAGAATGCTAAGTTACAGAGTAAACTACCCGCTTCGATGTCGTCTTATATGATGTCGTCTCATATGATCGTCGAGAACATATATGCTTCAGGGAAATTCATGTGAGATGAAAGAAAACAGAGATACAGTGTGCAGACTGATGTTGTCGAAGTGTCTCACTTGCCTATTGTTCTTGTTATATGTCCTTCGGAGTCGTCCTATATAGTCAGTGCGATCGAATCTTCTATAACTGTAGGCATGTCAGATGCTAGAATGCGAAGTTACAGTGTATACATAGTCGAAGTCGAAGTTTCTTGTTCTGCCTGTTGTGTGTGATAGACCCGTTTTGATGTCGTCTCATATGATCGATGCGAATTGATATGCTCCAAAGGATTTCATGTGAGGTGATAGAATACAGAGATACAATGTGCAGACTGATGTTGTCGAAGTATCTTCACTTGCCTATTGTACACCTTATATGTCCTTCGAAGTCATCTAATATGGTCAATGCGATCGTATCTACTATAGCTATAGGCATGTCAGATTCTAGAATGTGAAGTTACATTGTAAACATATTCGAAGTCGAAGTTTCTTGTTCTGCCTATTGTGTGAGTTATAACCGCTTCGATGTCATCTTATATGATCGTTGCGAAATAATATGCTCCGAAAGTATTCATGTGAGATGATAGAATACAAAGAAACAGTGTGCAGACTGATGTTGTCGAAGTATCCTCACTTGCCTATTCATCTCGTTATATGTCTTTCACAGTTTTTCTATATGGTCAATGCGATCGTATCTGTTCCAACTGTAGGCATGTCGGATGCTAGAATGCAAAGTTACAGTGTAAATATAGTCGAAGTCGAAGTTTCTTGTTCTGCCTGTTGTGTGGGTTATACCCGTTTTGATGTCGTTTCATATGATCGATGCGAACTGATATGCTCCAGAGGTATATATGTGAGATGATGGAATACAGAGATACAGTGTGCAGACTGATGTTGTCAAAGTATATTCACTTGCCTATTGTTCTCGTTATATGTCCTTCGGAGTCGTCTAATATGGTCAGTGCGATCGTACGTGCTATTGCTGTAGGCATGTCAGATGCAAGAATGCGGAGATACAGTGTAAGTCGAAGTTTCTTGTTCTGCCTGTTGTGTGCGTCATACCCGCTTCAATGTCGTCTTATATGATGTCGTCTTATATGATCGTCTCAAACATATTTTCACAACAAAAGAGTTGTGTTTCCACTATGAATTAATATTAGTTAATAACACGATATAAAAGGGTGGTTAGTTCATCATGTCACAACAAAAAAGTTGTGTTTCCACCATGTCACGATATAATGGTTGTTTCCATCCATATCGATTCATAAGGGGTATGCTTGGCTTAATATTTTGCGAGAGGTAATATTCGTATAGGCACTAATAGTTTAGGGGAAACTGAAAGTACGAGACTGCATGCAAACATAACAATATATATTATAGCATGAAACATTATGGGTGAAGTGATTATTAATATGAATAAACAACAATGAATATGAAGACCTAATGACAACTTACATTATAATGACCATTACGACGAGCTCTTGTCAAGTCAAGAGTAGCCCCAGACCAGACTAACTTCGGAACCCTCACATCCAATATTTATATACATCATTTTGTCCATTTTGCACGTTTCTCATGAGAGTTTCTTGGTCAGTTTTCATAGTTCAATGTCAATTGATGATTTGAATAAGTTCATGTTTATAAAACCCTCATGGTTACAAATTACTAATATACTGTATGTTCTACTCGTGACATGACCCCTCTCTCCGAGAAAACTGGACCCCAGTTTTGAAATTACTACCTAACTCAAATATATCGAGGAGAACATTTAAATTTCATTTACATTTACAAACAATTTCAGAAAAAAAAACTATTCATAAACATTCAAAATTTAGTGTCTACAATGCACACTCACACCTTTACTTAGTCCGGCACTGGCTATTCAACAAAAGCATTTCAATCAGACTCTTCTCGGTGAGACTCCTGGCAGCTTGGGGGTAGGGAATGACGATTGGGCATGGCATCCTCCAATCGTCATGGGAATTTCGGCAGGATCCTTTTGGGCTCGAAGGTATCCTTGTCCTGGGCATCGGGATGAAATCTTTTGGGCTTTAAGATTTCCTAGACTGTCATTCGAGGTAGTTGGCAGCTGAACGAAGGGAACTGCTGGGTTCTTGGGGTAGTGAATGACGACTGATGGGCATCCTTCAATCGTCGTGGGAATTTTGGCGGGATCCTTTTTGGGCTCGAAAGGTATCCTCGTCCTGGGCATAAGGGTGAAATCTTTCGGAATAAAAGATTTCTCCAAGGTTGGTAACAGCTGAGCCAGAGGAGATGCTGGCTGTTGGCAGTTGCTGTGATGACCGCAAAACATCTTGGTCCATTCGTCTCGAAGTCGTCTCAATGAAGCTAGTTGACTGTCCATTGGAGGAAATGACGAATTCCCGTAATTCCAGTGGTTCGTCAGGCTAACCACAACTTTTGGCTACTCGTGGCATTCCTACGTTTCTCCTCTTCGTTCTTGGGCTACCCAGCAGCTACCATCGAATCATATTGTACAGTCAAACAGTCCTTGGTTTGTCCATATGGCTGCGTATGGCTGCATCCCCCTGGGTGTCTGATTCCTTGATGAGTGTTGTATGCTAGTGCTCAGTGTGCGTGCATTGTTTTGTGTGATACCGTGATAACATACGAAGAAAAAAAGATTGTCAATTACCTATGTTATTATTCACAGTGAAATGGGGAATCCTTCAATACCTCTATTTTGAATTATCTTTACTAGAATGTGATTAGCCTATTGTGAGATTTATTATACATGCCTACTTCATTCGAACTTCATGAATATGGATCCCAGTTCCTAATTCTTATTGATTTATCGCATATATTTGTTGATATTCAATTGAATCATACGTGTTTTGAGCAATCGATTATACCGACTCAAACTATTTAATTTCCAAAAAATCATGAATAAATACCTAATATTTCGAAACTTATCATAAATGTTCTATTTTCATATTTATATATCTATTTACACGTGATTTCATGCGTTATGTCACCATTTTTCCAAATAATGATTCATTATAGTAGGCAGGTATTCACCTATAAAACCAACCATTAAATCAAAAACAAATTCCTAACATTGTATACCTATATATCAAATTACACTCGCGGTTCAAGTTCATGATTATTTACATTAGCGAGTTTGTCAAAATGCCTGCTATATAATTTAATCATTACTAGTAACCTAGTAACCAATATTAGATTATGAAATTTGCTGAAAAGTTTTCGTTCATTTTAGGGAAATTTGATAATCGTAACTACTTTCTTCAAAAATCAATAACAAAATCATGGAAAGTAGTTTCTTAATTAAAAAATTTGAAGATTGATTGGATGAACAAAAAATCAATTATAAGTTAGCTATACCTACTTGTATATATTTTTTTTTTTTCTATGCGAAATTAGGAAGAATTTTTTATAGGTTTCTATTCGATTCAGTAATTTCAATCATTCTGGTGGTAAGTTATCTATACTTTGAAATTGAAATGAAAATAATTGCCAGTTCTGCCAATTGAAAGTTATTCAAATCAACAAGCGCATGAATTGAAATAATGGTAAAAAATTAACTCGTGTCATGTGAACAAACCAACGTGCCTTTTCGTTGCAAAATTACATTAAAAAAATTACCTATTTGATAAAAAGTTAATCGAAACTGTTATCATGTTATTTCATACATATAGATCATTTTTGACATTCCAGGTCCAATCCGTGAGATTTAAAAGAATATTTATCTGACAACTCATTATTGGCAGCTTGAATAAACTGATGAACCGTCCGAGAATTGGTACTTTCATGTACTTTGAGCAATATTTTGACACAAGGGCCCTTGAGATTATTTTTTGTTCAATATGAAATATTATCAAAACTTTATTCGATTTATTTATTTACCTTTGGTGTACACAATGAATTGGCGTTTATTCAATTTGTAAAAAAAACAATTCCCCAATTTTCGTTGTTTCGATGAATTCAAGTAGTAGATAGTTTATTATAATGAAATTTGTGATTTTTCATCACTTATACATTATTGAACTGATTGAAAATACTCCTGTTAAATACCGCATGCTCTTTCCTCCAATTTTTTTTTTTTTTTAGAACTAGACCGTACATTTCTTTGTCTAACAACTCGCAGATATTTTCCATTTTCGGAAAAATCATCCCCGGGGGTAAATATCATCATAATCCTCTTCATAATTCATAAATATACATAATCATCATATACGAGCTCATTATTTTACATAAAAACATCATTTCATGTCCTATCAATTCGAGGACAAAATATCTTCAGTAAGGTTGATCCTTCATGCCTTAGTGTGGCACATCTTCCAGGATTCCCTCCTATTTACTGTTATAGTGCACACTTTCAACTATAACACTTCGTACTTTTCAGAATATCAACCAAACAGCTACTTCTCTGGATGTGGTTTGGCTAGGACCACGAGATGTGCTGAATAGGGTGATGATTATTCTGTACGGAAACGGTTAACACTTGTAACCAAGTAACAATCTCTTTATTGAGAGTTTACATACACTTCATTATTTTTGAGCTCGATTAATTCATTCCATATCATATTTCCATAACATAATAATATCATATTTGCGTATAATTCATTTCAGGAGGAATGACAAAAAATGGTAAACGATACCAACGTTTTAAGAGTATTTTCAATATTTGAAAGGTCATATATATACTGACTAAGATATTTTGATTCGAAACATTCTCAACTATTACTTGAATTAATGATTATTTGCATTCGCACTAATATTGAAATTTATTATGAATTATATCGAGCACGATGATTTGTTATTGTTTTGATTTCGTATTGTTATAAGACTATAGACACGTTGTGAATGACTTATATTATATATTATATTGACTGGCATTGGCGTTGCATTTCTTTAATGATTTTATCAACTATGAAAAAAAAATATTTGGAATTATCTTGATTTGAGAAAAAAAAACTGACAAGAATAATATATAGAAAGAATTTCTTCCGAAATTCAGATAGAAAATTACGAGTAGAGAAAAAAATAACAAAGTTCAGAGATAAGCTCCAAACTTTGTGAGTCTGGTCCGGTGCTTTATATCATGTCTTTGAATAGAAATGGAATGATCGTTATTCAACTCCTTAAGCTTAATGGTATTTAAAATATTGAAACAAAATTTGGATTTCTAATTTGAATGACTTTCTTACTTTGTTATCACCCATAATTCATGCTGATATACTGAATTACTTTCAAATAACCATTTTCTACTAGTGCCTTTGGATGAAATATATGAAATTGACTAAAATTGATGATTAAAAAAAATTATTGAAATTATGAGTCCATTATGAGGAATGCGACTTAAGGAAAAAGCTTAGGCGCCTCCACCATGTCACAATAAAATAGTTAAAGGGTTGGTTGTTGTTAAAAATGAATTAATATTTTTTACTTAGTTTTTGTATGGGTACAGATGGTTTTAGCATGCCTATCTGTGTGCACTACCAGGAACGCCCCATTTGAAGATCAAACCGAGGCAGTCCAGTTTTAGCATGCTGGACCGTTCGCAAATCCTGGCCAGATGCCCCATATAAAAAAACATTTTTATATTCAATACTTAAAATAATGAAAACTGTCTTACTAAAATATTTGTTCGACTTCAATGAAATGAAAATAATCTAATTGAAGAAGCAGAAGAACATGAGATTTTGAAGTGTGATGTTGGTTATGAGGAACCAACCTCGGGAACGAGCCATTGGCGCCTCCACCATGTCACGATAAAATGGTTGTGGTGAGAGGTGATATTCGGATAGGCACTAATAGTTTAGGGGTAACTGAAAGTACGAGATTACATTCAAAGATAACAATATGTATTGAAGCATGAAACATTGTGGGTGGCGATAACAATTATGAGAAAACAACAATGAATATAAAGACCTAATAACAACTTACATTATAACGACCATTACGACGAGCTCTTGTCAAGTCAAGAGTAGCCCCAGACCAGAACTTCGGAACCCTCATATCCAATATTTATATACATCATTTTATTAGATATGCACGTTTCTCATGAGAGTTCCTTGGTCAGTTTTCATAGTTCAATGTCAATTGATGATTTAAATAATTTTATGTTTATAAAACCCTCATGGTTACAAATTACTAATATACTGTATGTTCTACTCGTGCTTCAGAGAGATGAAAGAATACAGAGATACAGTGTGCAGACTGATGTTGTCGAAGTGTCTCACTTGCCTATTGTTCTCGTTATATGTCCTTCGAAGTCGTCCTATATAGTCAGTGCGATCGAATCTGCTATAGCTGTAGACATGTCAGATGCTAGAATGCAAAGTTACAGTGTATACATAGTCGAAGTCGAAGTTTCTTGTTCTGCCTGTTGTGTGCGTTATACCCGTTTTGATGTCGTCTCATATGATCGTTGCGAACTTATATGCTCCAGAGGTATCTATGTGAGATGATAGAATACAGAGATACAGTGTGCAGACTGATGTTGTCGAAGTATCTTCACTTGCCTATTGTTCTCGTTATAAGTCCTTCAAAGTCGTCTCATATGGTCAGTGCGATCGTCAGATTCTAGAATGCAATGTTACAGAGTAAACATGGTCGAAATCAAGGTTTCTTGTTCTGCCTGTTGTGTGCGTTATACCCGATTCGATGTCAACTCATATGATCGTTGCGAACTACCATGCTCAAGAGGTATCCGTGTGAGATGATAGAATACAGAGATACGGTGTGCGGACTGATGATGTCGTAGTATCTCCACTTGCCTATTGTTCTCGTTATATGTCCTTCGGAGTCGTCCTATATGGTCAGTGCGATCGTATCTGCAATTATTGTAGACATGTCAGATACTAGAATGCGAAGTTACGGTGAGAACATAGTCGATGTCGAAGTTTCTTGTTCTCCCTGTTGTAAGCGATATCTTGATTCAGGATACACTAGACAATGTCTACCTATAAGATGTATAACCGACTTATTATCAAGATTGATAAATTCGAAGTTTTGGCGAACACGCCGGTTTACCGACTCTTGATTGTTGGCATCGAAGTTTATAGTAGATATTAAGAAGTATAATACTCCACTCGCATATAATGAGCTGTCATATATACTCCTTGAATGGGCATTTGAGATGCTAGAATGCAAAGTTACAAAGTAAACATAGTCGAAGTCGAAGTTTCTCGTTCTGCCTGTTTTGTGCGTTATTTC
Source organism: Phaedon cochleariae (assembly GCA_918026855.4). Lineage (NCBI taxonomy): Eukaryota > Metazoa > Arthropoda > Insecta > Coleoptera > Chrysomelidae > Phaedon > Phaedon cochleariae. The sequence continues at coordinate 32,699,008 of OU896713.1, forward strand.
CACTTCGATGTCGTCTCATATGATCGTTGCGAATTTTTATGCTCCAGAGGTATTTATGTGAGATGATAGAAAACAGAGATACAGTGTGCAGACTGATGTTGTCGAAGTATCTCACTTGCCTATTGTTCTCGTTATATGTCCATCGAAGTCGTCCTATATGGTCAGTGCGATCGAATCTGCTATAACTGTAGGCATGTCAGATGCTAGAATGCAAAGTTACAGTGTATACATAGTCGAAGTCGAAGTTTCTCGTTCTGCCTGTTGTGTGCGTTACACCTGCTTCGATGTCGTCTCATATAATCGTTGCGAATTTTTATGCTCCAGAGGTATCTATGTGAGATGATAAAATACAGAGATACAGTGTGCAGACTGATGTCGTCGAAGTATCTTCACTTGCCTATTGTTCTCGTTATAAGTCCTTCAAAGTCGTCCCATATGGTCAGTGCGATAGTCATATTCTAGAATGCAAAGTTACAGAGTGAACATGGTCGAAGTCAAGGTTTCTTGTCCTGCCTGTTGTGTGCGTTATACCCGATTCGATGTCAACTCATATGATCGTTGCGAACTACCATGCTCCAAAGGTATCCATGTGAGTTGATACAATACAGATACAGTGTGCAGACTGATGTTGTCAAATTATCTTCACTAGCCTATTGTTCTTGTTATATGTTCTTCGAAGTCGTCTCATTTGGCCAGTGCGATCGTATCTGCTATAGCTTCAGGCATGTCAGATGCTGGAATGCTAAGTTACAGTGTAAACATATTCGAAGTCGAAGTTTTTTGTTCTGCCTGTTGTGTGCGTTACACCGGCTTTGATGTCGTCTCATGTGATCGTTGCGAACATATATGCTCCAGAGGTATCTATGTGAGATGATAGAATACAGAGATACGGTATGCGGACTGATGTTGTCGAAGTATCTTCACTTGCCTATTCTTCTCGTTGTATGTCCTTTTGAGTCGTCCTATATGGTCAGTGCGATCGTATCTGCAATTACTGTAGGCATGTCAGATGCTAGAATGCGAAGTTACAGTGTAAACATAGTCGAAGTCGAAGTTTCTTGCTCTTCCTGTTGTGAGCGTTATTTTGATCCAGGAAACACTAGACAATGTTTACCTATAAGATGTATATCCGACTTATTATCAAGATCGATAAATTCGAAGTTTTGGCGAACTCACCGGTTTACCGACTCTTGATTGTTGGAATCGGAGTTTTTGGTGGATATGACAAAGTATAGTCCTCCACTCGCATATAATGAGCTGTCATATATACTGCTTGCATGGGTATTTAGGATGCTAGAATGCAAAGTTACAAAGTGAACACAGTCGAAGTCGAAGTTTCTTGTTCTGCCTGTTGTGTGCGTTATACCCGCTTCGATGTCGTCTCATATGACCGTTGCGAACTAATATGCTCCAGAGGTATCTATGTGAGATGATAGAATACAGAGATTCAGTGTGCGGACTTGTGTTATCAAAGTATCTTCACTTGCCTATTGTTCTCGTTATATGTCCTTCGAAGTCGTCTCATATGGTCAGTGCAATCGTACCTGCTATTGCTGTAGGCATGTCAGATGCAAGCATGCTGAGTTACAGTGTGAACATATTCGGAGTCAAAGTTTCTTGTTCTTCATATTGTGTGAGTTATAACCACTTCGATGTCGTCTTATATGATCGTTGCGCACAAATTTGCTTCAAAAGTATCCATGTGAGATGATGGAATACAGAGATGCAGTGTGCAGACTGATGTTGTCGAAGTATTCTCACTTGCTTATTCATCTCGTTATATGTCCTTCACAGTCTTCCTATATATTCGTATCTGTTCCATCTGTTGGCATGTCAGATGCTAGAATTCACAGCCACAATGTGAACATAGTCGGAGTCGGAGTTTCTTGTTCTCTCTGTTGTATTCGTTATACCCGTTTTGATGTCGTCTCATATGATCTTTGCGAACTGCTATGCTCCAGAGGTATCCATGTGAGATGATAGAATACAGAGATACAGTGTGCAGACTGATGTTGTCGAAGTATCTTAACTCGCTTTTTGTTCTCGTTATGAGTCCTTCAAAGTCATCATATTCGGCAGTGCGATCGTCAGATGCTAGAATGCAAAGTTACAAAAAAAACTACCCGCTTCGATGTCGTCTTATATGATGTCGTCTCATATGATCGTCGAGAACATATATGCTCCAGAGGAATTCATGTGAGATGAAAGAATACAGAGATACAGTGTGCAGACTGATGTTGTCGAAGTGTCTCACTTGCCTATTGTTCTCGTTATATGTCCTTCGAAGTCGTCCTATATAGTCAGTGCGATCGAATCTGCTATAACTGTAGGTATGTCAGATGCTAGAATGCAAAGTTACAGTGTATACATAGTCGAAGTCGAAGTTTCTTGTTCTGCCTGTTGTGTGCGTTATACCAGTTCTGATGTCGTCTCATATGATCGATGCGAACTGATATGCTCCACAGAAATTCATGTGAGGTGATAGAATACAGAGATACAGTGTGCAGACTGATGTTGTCAAAGTATCTTCACTCGCCTATTGTTCTTGTTATATGTCCTTCGAAGTCGTCTTAATTGGTCAGTGCGATCGTATCTGCTATAGCTTCAGGCATGTCAGATGCTGGATTGCTAAATCACAGTAAAAACATATTCGAAGTCGAAGTTTCTTGTTCTGTTGTGTGCGTTACACCGGCTCCGATGTCGTCTCATGTGATCGTTGCGAACATATATGCTCCAGAGGTATCTATGTGAGATGATAGAATACAGAGATACGGTATGCAGACTGATGTTGTCGAAGTATCTTCACTTGCCTATAAATGTCGTTATATGTCCTTCACAGTCTTTCTTTATGGTCAGTGCGATCGTTTCTGTTTCAACTAAAGGCATGTCAGATGCTAGAATTCAGAGCCACAGTGTAAACATAGTCGATGCGGAGTTTCTTGTTCTGCCTGTTGTGTGCGTAAGTCCCGTTTTGATGTCGTCTCATATGATCGATGCGAACTGATATGCTCCAGAGGAATTCATGTGAGGTGATAGAATACAGATATACAGTGTGCAGACTGATGTTGTCAAAGTATCTTCACTTGCCTATTGTACTCGTTATATGTTCGTCGAAGTCATCTCATATGGTCAGTGCGATCGTATTTACTATAGCTATTGGTATGTCAGATTCTAGAATGTGAAGTTACAGTGTGATCATATTCGAAGTCAAAGTTCCTTGTTCTGCCTATTGTGTGAGTTATAACCACTTCGATGTCATCTTATATGATCGTTGCGAACTGATATGCTCCGAAAGTATCCATGTGAGATGATAGAATACAGAGAATTTGTTTGATAATAGATATTTGTGCATACCAGTATGTTGTGTTATCATAGTAACATGATGATGATAATTAATACATGTTAGACAGTTGTCAGAATAGATGAAATAAATAAAATAGTCAAAGCTGATTTAGATATTAATCTCAAACATGGCGCAGTCGAATTAATTGTATTCCAGCATACTTTAGTGAATCAATCAGTATTGAACAATGGATTTCAATAAACCACGCACGCTGAACCTTGATGGAAACCTAGCTGAAAACTTCAAAATATTCGAAGAAGAAATTTTGATATATTTCACGGCCACTGAAACAGATAAGAAATCGAATGAAATACAAGTTGCTCGTCTGAAGAACTTCCTGGGATTTGAGGCATTAAAGTTATACAGTTCGATCAATGAAACTGAAAGAAAAGATGAAACTGTCACGTCAATTTTGAAAGTTCTGAAAGACTACTGTTTGCCAAGAACCAACGAAATAATGAATGTTTTTAAATTCTTCAGTAGAAAACAACAAGATTCAGAACCTTTCGACAAATTTCTTGCAGATCTCAAATACCTATCCAAACAGTGTGATTTCGTAAATCAAGAGGAAAAATTGATAAAAGCTCAAATAGTTCTCGGTGTTGTTTCAAAATCGGTGCAAGAAAGATTATTGCGTGATGACACTACTTTTGAGAAAATGATAAACTTCTGCAAGTCCGTAGAACTAGCTGAATTGAATATGAAAATCCTTACCACGAACATGAAACCAAATCAAGTCGATCAGGTTCACAGAAACACGGTTAGAAAGGACTCTTCTGATTATATTTCAAGAAGGACATAATTCAAGTGTTCGAGGTGCGGAGGAAGACATCCACCTGGAAAATGTCCAGCCTATGGGAAAACGTGCAGCTATTGCTCAAAATTGAATCATTTTGCTACGATGTGTAGAAAAAAGAAGACTCAGATAGTACGCGAGTTAAATAACACTGGTTGTGAAGAAGGTGATGAGTTAGAGTCTGATACATCTTCTGATTCAACTTATTCAGTCAGCTCAATCTGCAATGTCAATGGTTTGGAAGACAATAAAACATGGGTGAAAACAATATTGGTAGAAGGTCAAGCAGTGAAATTTAAACTCGATAGCGGAGCAGATATCAATATTTTACCTTACAGGTTTGTAAAACAGACTGGTATGCACAAAAATATAACCTCTACAGAGAATAAGATAGAGGCATACGGGGGATTTTCCATCAAAACCGTGGGTCAGATTTTATTGAAAATTGAAACTAAAAAACTTATAGATTTACTTGTTTTCATTGTTGTTTCGGGAGATTTTTCACCTATTCTTGGATTAGAATCATGCTTAAAGCTTAATTTGATCAGAAGAATTTATAAAATATCTGAAACAATTGATAAAAACTATGTATTGAAGCAAAATGATGACGTCTTTCGGGGAATAGGGTGTTTTCCAGATATTTGCAGAATCAAATTGAGTTCAGATGCGATACCGTTTATTAGTTCTGCTAGAAGAATTCCTATTAAGTTGAAGGATAGGTTTAAAACTACTTTGGAGTCATTAGAAAAAAGGGGCATAATAACACCAGTAAACGAACCAGTTGAATGGGTTTCAAACATTGTAGTAGTGGAAAAACCAAATGGATCATTAAGAATCTGTATTGATCCCATTCAGTTAAATAAATATATAATCAGGGAAAAGTATACAATTCCTACCATAGATGAGTTGTCCCCGAATTTAGCTCATAAAAAATATTATACCATTCTAGATCTCAAAGATGGATTTTACCAGATCAAATTGGATAATGAATCTAGTAAATTATGTTCTTTCTCCACTGTTTTAGGTACCTATAGATTTTTGAGGTCTCCATTTGGATTGTCGAACCTGCCTGAACTGTTTCACAAATTAGTTTATAAATATTTTGGAGATATCAAAGGTGTAACAGTATATTTTGATGATATTTGTATAGCGACAGATACTAAAGAGGAAAATGATGAAATCATCAAAGTAGTTTCAGACAGAGCTCGCGAATTCAATATTAAATTCAACCCCGAAAAATTCCAATATTGCTTACAAGAAGTTAAATATTTGGGGTTTATTTTCAATGAGAATGGCATGCTTCCAGATCCTTCTAAAGTAGATGTCATCAAGAAGATGAAACAACCTGAGAATATAATTGAATTGCAGAGAATTATGGGAATGATTAATTATTTGAGAATGTTCATTCCTAATCTATCAAGTATTATGTCACCATTGCGTGACTTATTGAAAAAAAATATTGAATGGATATGGACTAGTGCACATACTGAAGCACTGGACAAAATGAAGAGAATAATATGTAGCAATGAGGTATTAGTTCCCTTCGATCACAAATTACCCATACTCATACAGTGTGATGCTTCCAAGGATGCTTTAGGTTGTTGTCTCTTACAAAATAATCGGCCTGTGTGTTTTTCGTCGAGAAGTTTGAATGATGCTGAATCTGAATATCCTCAAATAGCAAAAGAATTACTAGCAGTTACCTTTTCATGTTCAAAATTTCATAATTATATATACGGCCACGAAAATGTTACAATAAATTCAGATCATATGCCATTGGTTTCATTAATATTGAAACCTTTATGTAAAATTCAAAACAATACTTTGAGAAGGCTCAAACTAAAGCTTATGTCCTACCAGTTTACACTAACTTATCTTCCTGGTGAAAAAATGTTCATTGCAGATTTTCTTTCAAGATGTGGAATCCATATCAAAGAACAACCTAACGAGTCGATGAAAGATGTTGTGCATTGCATTGGTGTTAAAGAATTGAATATCTCTGACGAAAAAATGATTGCTTTTAAAAAAGAAACCCAAAATGACGATTGTTTGAAAACCATAATGGAATATTGTAAGACAGGTTGGCCAAGAAAACTCTCACAAACGGTCAATGAAATCAAATCATTTTTTCAAAATCAAAGATCAAATTGAACTCAGTGAAAACTTGTTATATTATGATTCAAGATTAATAGTTCCAAAAAAATTACGAAAATTCATTTTAGCACTATTACATGAAACACATACATGTTTTAAAAAAATGAATGGAATCGTTCAAAATTTCTTTTATTGGCCTGCTATTACTAGTGATTTGAAAAATTTGGTGTCAAATTGTTCTATATGTAATAAATTTATGAGATCCAAGAAACAGGAAACCCTGCTGAGCCACGAAATCCCAAATATTCCATTTTACAAAGTTGGTGCAGATATTGCAGAATGGGGTGGAAAAAGTTATTTCGTGTTAATAGATTACTATTCTAGATGGATCGAAGTTTCAAAAATAAATAGTAAGAACACATCGACAATCATTTCACAATGGAAAAAAATTTTTGCACGTTTTGGTATACCGAAAGAATTAATTGCTGATAATGTCCCATTTAATAGCTTTGAATTCAAACAATTTGCTTGTGATTGGAACTTTAATGTGATAACATCCAGTCCTCACCATCCCAAGTCGAATGGGTTAGCAGAAAAAGCTGTTGGCATTGTGAAACATATGTTGAACAAAAGTAATGAATCAAAAAAAGATCTCGAATTATTTTTATTGAATTATAGAAATGCCCCTGTGGCAAATTTGGAATATTCACCATCTCAGTTGTTGTGTAGTAGAATTTTGAGATCAAAATTACCTATACATGGAGACAAGTTGACTGCTAAATTAGTTCCAAATGATATTATCGATGAGATGATGAAAAATAAGGAGAAACAGAAAGTATATTATGATCAAAAATGCAAAAAATCGAGTGATGAATTCGAAAATGGGGAGAAAATATTGTTACAAAATATTAACACAAGAGTTTGGGAGCCTGCTATAATTATAAAGAAATTGAGTGTCCCAAGATCATACCTGGTGGAATCAAAAAATGGAAATGTAATACGGCGCAATACAATTCATATTAAGAAATTGCCTAGAACTTATTTGTCTCTACCATATGACTTGAAAAATGATTATTTAGAATTAGATCATAACTACCATTCAGATGACACATTTCTCAATGTTGATGAAAATCAAAATGCATTCACAGAGTGCATGTCCGAAGAAAACACTAGTCGGTCAGTTACACCACAAGGAGTAACACGATCTGGAAAGTCTTATAAAGGGGGAGATGTTTGATAATAGATATTTGTGCATACCAGTATGTTGTGTTATCACAGTAACATGATGATGATAATTAATACATGTTAGACAGTTGTCAGAATAGATGAAATAAATAAAATAGTCAAAGCTGATTTAGATATTAATCTCAAACAGAAACAGTGTGCAGACTGATGTTGTCGAAGTATCCCCACTTGCCTATTCATCTCGTTATATGCCCTTCACAGTCTTCCTATATGGTCAGTGCGATCGTATCTGTTCCAAATGTAAGCATGTCGGATGCTTGAATGCAAAGTTACAGTGTAAATACAGTCGAAGTCGAAGTTTCTTGTTCTGCCTGTTGTGTGCGTTTTACCCGTTTATTATGTCGTTTCATATGATCGTTGCGAACTACCATGCTCCAGAGGTATCCATGTGAGATGATAGAATACAGAGATACAGTGTGCAGACTGATGTTGTCGAAGTATCTTCACTCGCCTTTTGTACTTGTTATATGTCCTTCGAAGTCATTCTATATGGTCAGTGCGATCGTATCTACTATAGCTGTAGGCATGTCAGATTCTAGAATGTGAAGTTACAGTGTGAACATATACGAAGTCGAAGTTTTTTTTCTGCTTATTGTATGAGTTATATCGGCTTCGATGTGGTCTTATATGATCGTTGCGACCTAATATGCTCCGGAGATATCCATGTGAGATGATAGAATACAGAGATACAGTGTGCAGACTGATGTTGTCGAAGTATCCTCACTTGCCTTTAAATGTCGTTATATGTCCTTCACAGTCTTTCTTTATGGTCAGTGCGATCGTTTCTGTTTCAACTAAAGGCATGTCAGATGCTAGAATGCTAGGCTTCGATGTCGTCTTAAGTGATCGTTGCGAACATATATGCTCCAGAGGTATCTATGTCAGATGATAGAATACAGAGATACTGTATGCGAACTGATGTTGTCGAGTTATCTTCACTTGCCTATTCTTCTCGTTGTATGTCCTTCTGAGTCGTCCTATATGGTCAGTGCGATCGTGTCTGCAATTACTGTAGGCATGTCAGATGCTAGAATGCGAAGTTACAGTGTAAACATGGTCGAAGTTTCTTGCTCTCCCTGTTGTGAGCGTTATTTTGATTCAGATAACACTAGACAATGTCTACCTATAAGATGTATATCCGACTTATTATCAAGATCGATAAATTCGAAGTTTTGGCGAACTCGCCGGTTTACCGACTCTTGATTGTTGAAATCGAAGTTTTTGGTGGATATGAAAAAGTATAGTACTCCACTCGCATATAATGAGCTGTCATATATACTGCTTGCATGGGTATTTAGGATGCTAGAATGCAAAGTTACAAAGTAAACATAGTCGAAGTCGAAGTTTCTTGTTCTGCCTGTTGTGTGCGTTATACCCGCTTCGATGTCGTCTCATATAACCGTTGCGAACTAATATGCTCCAGAGGTATCTATGTGAGATGATAGAATACAGAGATTCAGTGTGCAGAATGATGTTGTCAAAGTATCTTCACTTGGCTATTGTTTTCGTTATATGTCCTTCGAAGTCGTCTCATATGGTCAGTGCGATCGTACCTGCTATTGCTGTAGGCATGGCAGATGAAAGCATGCTGAGTTACAGTGTGAACATATTCGGAGTCAAAGTTTCTTGTTCTTCATATTGTGTGAGTTATAACCGCTTCGATATCGTCTTATATGATCGTTGCGAACTAGTTCGCTTCGAAAGTATCCATGCTATTGCTGTAGGCATGGCAGATGAAAGCATGCTGAGTTACAGTGTGAACATATTCGGAGTCAAAGTTTCTTGTTCTTCATATTGTGTGAGTTATAACCGCTTCGATGTCGTCTCATATGATCGATGCGAACTGATATGCTCCACAGAAATTAATGTGAGGTGATAGAATACAGAGATACAGTGTGCAGACTGATGTTGTCAAAGTATCTTCACTCGCCTATTGTTCTTGTTATATGTCCTTCGAAGTCGTCTTATTTGGTCAGTGCGATCGTATCTGCTATAGCTTCAGGCATGTCAGATGCTGGATTGCTAAATCACAGCAAAAACATATTCGAAGTCGAAGTTTCTCGTTCTGCCTGTTGTGTGCGTTACACCGGCTCCGATGTCGTCTCATGTGATCGTTGCGAACATATATGCTCCAGAGGTATCTATGTGAGATGATAAAATACAGAGATACGGTATGCAGACTGAATTTGTCGAAGTATCTTCACTTGCCTATGAATGTCGTTATATGTCCTTCACAGTCTTTATTTATGGTCAGTGCGATCGTTTCTGTTTCAACTCAAGGCATGTCAGATGCTAGAATTCAGAGCCACAGTGTAAACATAGTCGATGCGAAGTTTCTTGTTCTGCCTGTTGTGTGCGTAAGTCCCGTTTTGATGTCGTCTCATATGATCGATGCGAACTGATATGCTCCAGAGGAATTCATGTGAGGTGATAGAATACAGATATATAGTGTGCAGACTGATGTTGTCAAAGTATCTTCACTTGCCTATTAATTGTACTCGTTATATGTCCGTCGAAGTCATCTCATATGGTCAGTGCGATCGTATTTACTATAGCTATTGGTATGTCAGATTCTAGAATGTGAAGTTACAGTGTGATCATATTCGAAGTCAAAGTTTCTTGTTCTGCCTATTGTGTGAGTTATAACTGCTTCGATGTCGTCTTATATGATCGTTGCGACCTAATATGCTCCGGAGATATCCATGTGAGATGATAGAATACAGAGATACAGTGTGCAGACTGATGTTGTCGAAGTATCCTCACTTTCCTTTAAATGTCGTTATATGTCCTTCACAGTCTTTCTTCATGGTCAGTGCGATCGTTTCTGTTTCAACTAAAGGCATGTCAGATGCTAGAATTTAGAGCCACAGTGTACACATAGTCGATGCGAAGTTTCCTGTTCTTCCTGTTGTATTCGTTATACCCGTTTTGATGTTGTCTCATATGATCTTTGCGAACTGATATGCTCCGAAAGTATCCATGTGAGATGATAGAATACAGAGAAACAGTGTGCAGACTGATGTTGTCGAAGTATCCTCACTTGCCTATTCATCTCGTTATATGCCCTTCACAGTCTTCCTATATGGTCAGTGCGATCGTATCTGTTTCAACTGTAAGCATGTCGGATGCTTGAATGCAAAGTTACAGTGTAAATATAGTCGAAGTCGAAGTTTCTTGTTCTGCCTGTTGTGTGCGTTTTACCCGTTTTTATGTCGTTTCATATGATCGTTGCGAACTACCATGCTCCAGAGGTATCCATGTGAGATGATAGAATACAGAGATACAGTGTGCAGACTGATGTTGTCGAAGTATCTCCACTCGCCTTCTGTACTCGTTATATGTCCTTCGAAGTCATTCTATATGGTCAGTGCGATCGTATCTACTATAGCTGTAGGCATGTCAGATTCTAGAATGTGAAGTTACAGTGTGAACATATACGAAGTCGAAGTTTTTTTTCTGCTAATTGTGTGAGTTATATCCGCTTCGATGTCGTCTTATATGATCGTTGCGACCTAATATGCTCCGGAGATATCCATGTGAGATGATAGAATACAGAGATACAGTGTGCAGACTGATGTTGTCGAAGTATCCTCACTTGCCTTTAAATGTCGTTATATGTCCTTCACAGTCTTTCTTTATGGTCAGTGCGATCGTTTCTGTTTCAACTAAAGGCATGTCAGATGCTAGAATTCAGAGCCACAGTGTACACATAGTCGATGCGAAGTTTCCTGTTCTTCCTGTTGTATTCGTTATACCCGTTTTGATGTCGTCTCATATGATCTTTGCGAACTGATATGCTCCAGAGGTATTCATGTGAGATAATAGAATACAGGAATACAGTGTGCAGACTGATAATGTCGAAGTATCTCGACTTGCCCATTGTTCTCGTTATAAGTCCTTCAAAGTCGTCTCATATGGTCAGTGCGATCGTCAGATGCTAGAATGCTAAGTTACAGAGTGAACATAGTCGAAGTGAAAGTTTCCTGTTCTGCCTGTTGTGTGCGTTATACTCGATTCGATGTCAACTCATATGATCATTGCAAACTACCATGCTCCAAAGGTATCCATGTGAGATGATAGAATACAGAGACACAGTGTGCAGACTGATTTTGTCGAACTACCTCCACTTGCCTATTGTTCACGTTATATGTCCTTCGAAGTCGTCTCATTTGGTCAATGCGATCTTATCTGCTATAGCTTCAGGCATGTCAGATGCTGGAATGCTAAGTTACAGTGTGAACATCTTCGAAGTCGAAGTTTCTTGTTCTGCCTGTTGTGTGCGTTACATCGGCTTCGATGTCGTCTTAAGTGATCGTTGCGAACATATATGCTCCAGAGGTATCTATGTGAGATGATAGAATACAGAGATACTGTATGCGAACTGATGTTGTCGAGTTATCTTCACTTGCCTATTCTTCTCGTTGTATGTCCTTCTGAATCGTCCTATATGGTCAGTGCGATCGTGTCTGCAATTACTGTAGGCATGTCAGATGCTAGAATGCGAAGTTACAGTGTAAACATAGTCGAAGTTTCTTGCTCTCCCTGTTGTGAGCGTTATTTTGATCCATATAACACTAGACAATGTCTACCTATAAGATGTATATCCGACTTATTATCAAGATCGATAAATTCGAAGTTTTGGCGAACTCGCCGGTTTACCGACTCTTGATTGTTGGAATCGAAGTTTTTGGTGGATATGAAAAAGTATAGTACTCCACTCGCATATGATGAGCTGTCATATATACTGCTTGCATGGGTATTTAGGATGCTAGAATGCAAAGTTACAAAGTAAACATAGTCGAAGTCGAAGTTTCTTGTTCTGCCTGTTGTGTGCGTTATACCCGCTTCGATGTCGTCTCATATGACCGTTGCGAACTAATATGCTCCAGAGGTATCTATGTGAGATGATAGAATACAGAGATTCAGTGTGCAGAATGATGTTGTCAAAGTATCTTCACTTGGCTATTGTTCTCGTTATATGTCCTTCGAAGTCGTCTCATATGGTCAGTGCGATCGTACCTGCTATTGCTGTAGGCATGGCAGATGAAAGCATGCTGAGTTACAGTGTGAACATATTCGGAGTCAAAGTTTCTTGTTCTTCATATTGTGTGAGTTATAACCGCTTCGATATCGTCTTATATGATCGTTGCGAACTAGTTCGCTTCGAAAGTATCCATGCTATTGCTGTAGGCATGGCAGATGAAAGCATGCTGAGTTACAGTGTGAACATATTCGGAGTCAAAGTTTCTTGTTCTTCATATTGTGTGAGTTATAACCGCTTCGATGTCGTCTCATATGATCGATGCGAACTGATATGCTCCACAGAAATTAATGTGAGGTGATAGAATACAGAGATACAGTGTGCAGACTGATGTTGTCAAAGTATCTTCACTCGCCTATTGTTCTTGTTATATGTCCTTCGAAGTCGTCTTATTTGGTCAGTGCGATCGTATCTGCTATAGCTTCAGGCATGTCAGATGCTGGATTGCTAAATCACAGCATAAACATATTCGAAGTCGAAGTTTCTTGTTCTGCCTGTTGTGTGCGTTACACCGGCTCCGATGTCGTCTCATGTGATCGTTGCGAACATATATGCTCCAGAGGTATCTATGTGAGATGATAAAATACAGAGATACGGTATGCAGACTGATTTTGTCGAAGTATCTTCACTTGCCTATAAATGTCGTTATATGTCCTTCACAGTCTTTATTTATGGTCAGTGCGATCGTTTCTGTTTCAACTCAAGGCATGTCAGATGCTAGAATTCAGAGCCACAGTGTAAACATAGTCGATGCGAAGTTTCTTGTTCTGCCTGTTGTGTGCGTAAGTCCCGTTTTGATGTCGTCTCATATGATCGATGCGAACTGATATGCTCCAGAGGAATTCATGTGAGGTGATAGAATACAGATATACAGTGTGCAGACTGATGTTGTCAAAATATCTTCACTTGCCTATTGTACTCGTTATATGTCCGTCGAAGTCATCTCATATGGTCAGTGCGATCGTATTTACTATAGCTATTGGTATGTCAGATTCTAGAATGTGAAGTTACAGTGTGATCATATTCGAAGTCAAAGTTTCTTGTTCTGCCTATTGTGTGAGTTATAACTGCTTCGATGTCATCTTATATGATCGTTGCGAACTGATATGCTCCGAAAGTATCCATGTGAGATGATAGAATACAGAGAAACAGTGTGCAGACTGATGTTGTCGAAGTATCCTCACTTGCCTATTCATCTCGTTATATGCCCTTCACAGTCTTCCTATATGGTCAGTGCGATCGTATCTGTTCCAACTGTAAGCATGTCGGATGCTTGAATGCAAAGTTACAGTGTAAATATAGTCGAAGTCGAAGTTTCTTGTTCTGCCTGTTGTGTGCGTTTTACCCGTTTTTATGTCGTTTCATATGATCGTTGCGAACTACCATGCTCCAGAGGTATCTATGTGAGATGATAGAATACAGAGATACAGTGTGCAGACTGATGTTGTCGAAGTATCTTCACTCGCCTTCTGTACTCGTTATATGTCCTTCGAAGTCATTCTATATGGTCAGTGCGATCGTATCTACTAAAGCTGTAGGCATGTCTGATTCTAGAATGTGAAGTTACAGTGTGAACATATACGAAGTCGAAGTTTTTTTTCTGCTTATTGTGTGAGTTATATCCGCTTCGATGTCGTCTTATATGATCGTTGCGACCTAATATGCTCCGGAGATATTCATGTGAGATGATAGAATACAGAGATACAGTGTGCAGACTGATGTTGTCGAAGTATCCTCACTTGCCTTTAAATGTCGTTATATGTCCTTCACAGTCTTTCTTTATGGTCAGTGCGATCGTTTCTGTTTCAACTAAAGGCATGTCAGATGCTAGAATTCAGAGCCACAGTGTACACATAGTCGATGCGAAGTTTCCTGTTCTTCCTGTTGTATTCGTTATACCCGTTTTGATGTCGTCTCATATGATCTTTGCGAACTGATATGCTCCAGAGGTATTTATGTGAGATAATAGAATACAGGAATACAGTGTGCAGACTGATGTTGTCGAAGTATCTCAACTTGCCCATTGTTCTCGTTATAAGTCCTTCAAAGTCGTCTTATATGGTCAGTGCGATCGTCAGATGCTAGAATGCTAAGTTACAGAGTGAACATAGTCGAAGTGAAAGTTTCCTGTTCTGCCTGTTGTGTGCGTTATACCCGATTCGATGTCAACTCATATGATCGTTGCAAACTACCATGCTCCAAAGGTATCCATGTGAGATGATAGAATACAGAGACACAGTGTGCAGACTGATTTTGTCGAACTACCTCCACTTGCCTATTGTTCACGTTATATGTCCTTCGAAGTCGACTCATTTGGTCAATACGATCTTATTTGCTATAGCTTCAGGCATGTCAGATGCTGGAATGCTGAGTTACAGTGTAAACATCTTCGAAGTCGAAGTTTCTTGTTCTGCCTGTTGTGTGCGTTACACCGGCTTCGATGTCGTCTTAAGTGATCGTTGCGAACATATATGCTCCAGAGGTATCTATGTGAGATGATAGAATACAGAGATACTGTATGCGAACTGATGTTGTCGAGTTATCTTCACTTGCCTATTCTTCTCGTTGTATGTCCTTCTGAGTCGTCCTATATGGTCAGTGCGATCGTATCTGCAATTACTGTAGGCATGTCAGATGCTAGAATGCGGAGTTACAGTGTAAACATAGTCGAAGTTTCTTGCTCTCCCTGTTGTGAGCGTTATTTTGATTCAGATAACACTAGACAATGTGTACCTATAAGATGTATATCCGACTTATTATCAAGATCGATAAATTCGAAGTTTTGGCGAACTCGCCGGTTTACCGACTCTTGATTGTTGGAATCGAAGTTTTTGGTGGATATGAAAAAGTATAGTACTCCACTCGCATATAATGAGCTGTCATATATACTGCTTGCATGGGTATTAAGGATGCTAGAATGCAAAGTTACAAAGTAAACATAGTCGAAGTCGAAGTTTCTTGTTCTGCCTGTTGTGTGCGTTATACCCGCTTCGATGTCGTCTCATATGACTGTTGCGAACTGATATGCTCCAGAGGTATCTATGTGAGATGATAGAATACAGAGATTCAGTGTGCAGACTGATGTTGTCAAAGTATCTTCACTTACCTATTGTTCTCGTTATATGTCCTTCGAAGTCGTCTCATATGGTCAGTGCGATCGTACCTGCTATTGCTGTAGGCATGGCAGATGAAAGCATGCTGAGTTACAGTGTGAACATATTCGGAGTCAAAGTTTCTTGTTCTTCATATTGGGTGAGTTATAACCGCTTCGATGTCGTCTCATATGACCGTTGCGAACTGATATGCTCCAGAGGTATCTATGTGAGATGATAGAATACAGAGATTCAGTGTGCAGACTGATGTTGTCAAAGTATCTTCACTTACCTATTGTTCACGTTATATGTCCTTCGAAGTCGACTCATTTGGTCAATACGATCTTATTTGCTATAGCTTCAGGCATGTCAGATGCTGGGATGCTGAGTTACAGTGTAAACATCTTCGAAGTCGAAGTTTCTTGTTCTGCCTGTTGTGTGCGTTACACCGGCTTCGATGTCGTCTTAAGTGATCGTTGCGAACATATATGCTCCAGAGGTATCTATGTGAGATGATAGAATACAGAGATACTGTATGCGAACTGATGTTGTCGAGTTATCTTCACTTGCCTATTCTTCTCGTTGTATGTCCTTCTGAGTCGTCCTATATGGTCAGTGCGATCGTATCTGCAATTACTGTAGGCATGTCAGATGCTAGAATGCGGAGTTACAGTGTAAACATAGTCGAAGTTTCTTGCTCTCCCTGTTGTGAGCGTTATTTTGATTCAGATAACACTAGACAATGTGTACCTATAAGATGTATATCCGACTTATTATCAAGATCGATAAATCCGAAGTTTTGGCGGACTCGCCGGTTTATCGACTCTTGATTGTTGGAATCGAAGTTTTTGGTGGATATGAAAAAGTATAGTACTCCACTCGCATATAATGAGCTGTCATATATACTGCTTGCATGGGTATTAAGGATGCTAGAATGCAAAGTTACAAAGTGAACATAGTCGAAGTCGAAGTTTCTTGTTCTGTCTGTTGTGTGCGTTATACCCGCTTCGATGTCGTCTCATATGACTGTTGCGAACTGATATGCTCCAGAGGTATCTATGTGAGATGATAGAATACAGAGATTCAGTGTGCAGACTGATGTTGTCAAAGTATCTTCACTTACCTATTGTTCTCGTTATATGTCCTTCGAAGTCGTCTAATATGGTCAGTGCGATCGTACGTGCTATTGCTGTAGGCATGTCAGATGCAAGGATGCGGAGATACAGTGTAAGTCGAAGTTTCTTGTTCTGCCTGTTGTTTGCGTTATACCCGCTTCAATGTCGTCTTATATGATGTCGTCTTATATGATCGTCTCGAACATATATGCTTCAGGAAATGTATGTGAGATGAAAGAATACAGAAATACAGTGTGCAGACTGATGTTGTCGAAGTGTCTCACTTGCCTATTGTTCTCGTTATATGTCCTTCGAAGTCGTCCTATATAGTCAGTGCGATCGAATCTGCTATAGCTGTAGGCATGTCGGATGCTAGAATGCAAAGTTACAGTGTATACATAGTCGAAGTCGAAGTTTCTTGTTCTGCCTGTTGTGTGCGTTATACCCGTTTTGATGTCGTCTCATATAATCGTTGCGAAATTATATGCTCCAGAGGTATCTATGTGAGATGATAGAATACAGAGATACAGTGTGCAGACTGATGTTGTCGAAGTATCTTCACTTTCCTATTGTTCTCGTTATAAGTCCTTCGAAGTCGTCTCATATGGTCAGTGCGATCGTCAGAATCTAGAATGCAATGTTACAGAGTGAACATGGTCGAAATCAAGGTTTCTTGTTCTGCCTGTTGTGTGCGTTATACCCGATTCGATGTCAACTCATATGATCGTTGCGAACTACCATGCTCAAGAGGTATCCATGTGAGATGATAGAATACAGAGATACAGTGTGCGGACTGATGTTGTCGAAGTATCTCCACTTGCCTATTGTTCTCGTTATATGTATTTCGAAGTCGTCCTATATGGTCAGTGCGATCGTATCTGCAATTATTGTAGGCATGTCAGATACTAGAATGCGAAGTTACGGTGAGAACATAGTCGATGTCGGAGTTTCTTGTTCTCCCTGTTGTAAGCGTTATATTGATTCAGGATACACTAGACAATGTCTACCTATAAGATGTATAACCGACTTATTATCAAGATTGATAAATTCGAAGTTTTGGCGAACACGCCGGTTTACCGACTCTTGATTGTTGGAATCGAAGTTCATAGTAGATATTGAAAAGTATAATACTCCACTCGCATAATGATATGATGAGCTGTCATATATACTCCATGAATGGGCATTTGAGATGCTAGAATGCAAAGTTACAAAGTAAACATAGTCGAAGTCGGAGTTTCTCGTTCTGCCTGTTTTGTGCGTTATTTCCACTTCGATGTCGTCTCATATGATCGTTGCGAATTTTTATGCTCCAGAGGTATTTATGTGAGATGATAGAATACAGAGATACAGTGTGCAGACTGATGTTGTCGAAGTATCTCACTTGCCTATTGTTCTCGTTATATGACCATCGAAGTCGTCCTATATGGTCAGTGCGATCGAATCTGCCATAACTGTAGGCATGTCAGATGCTAGAATGCAAAGTTACAGTGTATACATAGTCGAAGTCGGAGTTTCTCGTTCTGCCTGTTGTGTGTGTTACACTCGCTTCGATGTCGTCTCATATAATCGTTGCGAATTTTTATGCTCCAGAGGTATTTATGTGAGATGATAGAATACAGAGATATAGTGTGCATACTGATGTTGTCGAAGTATCTTCACTTGCCTATTTTTCCCGTTATAAGTCCTTCAAAGTCGTCTCATATGGTCAGTACGATAGTCAGATTCTAGAATGCAAAGAAACAGAGTGAACATGGTGCGTTATACCATATTCGATGTCAACTCATATGATCGTTGCGAACTACCATGCTCCAAAGGTATCCATGTGAGTTGATACAATACAGATACTGTGTGCAGACTGATGTTGTCGAAGTATCTTCACTAGCCTATTGTTCTTGTTATATGTCCTTCAAAGACGTCTTATTTGGCCAGTGCGATCGTATCTGCTATAGCTTCAGGCATGTCAGTTACAGTGTAAACATATTCGAAGTCGAAGTTTCTTGTTCTGCCTGTTGTGTGCGTTACACCGGCTTCGATGTCGTCTCATGTGATCGTTGGGAACATATATGCTCTAGAAGTATCTATGTGAGATGATAGAATACAGAGATACGGTATGCAGACTGATGTTGTCGAAGTTTCTTCACTTGCCTATAAATGTCGTTATATGTCCTTCACAGTCTTTCTTAATGGTCAGTGCGATCGTTTCTGTTCCAACTTAAGGCATGTCAGATGCTAGAATTCAGAGCCACAGTGTAAACATAGTCGATGCGAAGTTTCTTGTTCTGCCTGTTGTGTGCGTATGACCCGTTTTGATGTTGTCTCATATGATCGATGCGAACTGATATGCTCCAGAGGAATTCATGTGAGGTGATAGAATACAGAGATACAGTGTGCAGACTGATGTTGTCGAAGTATCTTCACTTGCCTATTGTACTCGTCATATGTCCTTCGAAGTCATCTTATATGGTCAGTGCGATCGTATTTACTATAGCTATAGGTATGTCAGATTCTAGAATGTGCAGTCACAGTGTGAACATATTCGAAGTCAAAGTTTCTTGTTCTGCCTATTGTGTGAGTTATAACCGCTTCGATGTCATCTTATTTGATCGTTGCGAACTAATATGCTCCGAAAGTATCCATGTGAGATAATAGAATACAGAGAAACAGTGTGCAGACTGATGTTGTCGAAGTATCCTCACTTGCCTATTCATCTCGTTATATGCCCTGCACAGTCTTCCTATATGGTCAGTGCGATCGTATCTGTTCCAACTGTAGGCATGTCGGATGCTAGAATGCAAAGTTACAGTGTATACATAGTCGAAGTCAAAGTTTCTTGTTCTGCCTGTCGATGCGAACTGATATGCTCCACAGAAATTCATGTGAGGTGATAGAATGCAGAGATACAGTGTGCAGACTGATGTTGTCGAAGTATCTACACTTGCCTTTTGTACTCGTTATATGTCCTTCGGAGTCATCCTATATGGTCAGTGCGATCGTATCTACTATAGCTGTAGACATGTCAGATTCTAGAATGTGGAGTTACAGTGTGAACATATACGGAGTCAAAGTTTTTTTTCTGCTAATTGTGTGAGTTATATCCGCTTCGATGTCGTCTTATATGATCGTTGCGACCTAATATGCTCCGGAGATATCCATGTGAGATGATAGAATACAGAGATACAGTGTGCAGACTGATGTTGTCGAAGTATCCTCACTTGCCTTTGAATGTCGTCATATGTCCTCCACAGTCTTTCTTTATGATCAGTGCGATCGTTTCTGTTTCAACTAGAGGCATATCAGATGCTTCAATTCAGAGCCACAGTGTGAACATAGTCGATGCGAAGTTTCTTGTTCTCCCTGTTGTATTCGTTATACCCGTTTTGATGTCGTCTCATATGATCTTTTCGAACTGATATGCTTCAGAGGTATCCATGTGAGATGATAGAATACAGAAATACAGTGTGCACACAGATGTTGTCGCAGTATCTCAACTTGCCCATTATTCTCGTTATAAGTCCTTCAAAGTCGTCTTATATGGTCAGTGCGATCGTCAGATGCTAGAATGCTAAGTTACAGAGTGAACATAGTCGAAGTGAAAGTTTCCTGTTCTGCCTGTTGTGTGCGTTATACCCGATTCGATGTCAACTCATATGATCGTTGCAAACTACCATGTTTCGAAGGTATCCATGTGAGATGATAGAATACAGAGACACAGTGTGCAGACTGATTTTGTCGAACTATCTCCACTTGCCTATTGTTCACGTTATATGTCCTTCGAAGTCGTCTCATATGGTCAGTGCGATCGTCAGAATCTAGAATGCAATGTTACAGAGTAAACATGATCGATATCAAGGTTTCTTGTTCTGCCTGTTGTGTGCGTTATACCCGATTCGATGTCAACTCATATGATCGTTGCGAACTACCATGCTCAAGAGGTATCCATGTGAGATGATAGAATACAGAGATAAGGTGTGCGAACTGATGTTGTCGAAGTATCTCTACTTGCCTATTGTTCTCGTTATATGTCCTTCGAAGTCGTCCTATATGGTCAGTGCGATCGTATCTGCAATTATTGTAGGCATGTCAGATACTAGAATGCGAAGTTACGGTGAGAACATAGTCGATGTCGAAGTTTCTTGTTCTCCCTGTTGTAAGCGTTATATTGATTCAGGATACACTAGACAATGTCTACCTATAAGATGTATAACCGACTTATTGTCAAGATTGATAAATTCGAAGTTTTGGCGAACACGCCGGTTTACCGACTCTTGATTGTTGGAATCGAAGTTTATAATAGATATTGAAAAGTATAATACTCCACTCGCAAAATAATATGATGAGCTGTCATATATACTCCATGAATGGGCATTTGAGATACTAGAATGCAAAGTTACAAAGTAAACATAGTCGAAGTCGGAGTTTCTCGTTCTGCCTGTTTTGTGCGTTATTTCGAATTTTCATGCTCCAGAGGTATCTATGTGAGATGATAGAAAACAGAGATACAGTTTGCAGACTGATGTTGTCGAAGTATCTCACTTGCCTATTGTTCTCGTTATATGACCATCGAAGTCGTCCTATATGGTCAGTGCGATCGAATCTGCTATAACTGTGGGCATGTCAGATGTTAGAATGCAAAGTTACAGTGTATACATAGTCGAAGTCGGAGTTTCTCGTTCTGCCTGTTGTGTGCGTTACACTCGCTTCGATGTCGTCTCGTATAATCGTTGCGAATTTTTATGCTCCAGAGGTATCTATGTGAGATGATAAAATACAGAGATACAGTGTGCATACTGATGTTGTCGAAGTATCTTCACTTCCCTATTGTTCTCGTTATAAGTCCTTCAAAGTCGTCTCATATGGTCAGTGCGATAGTCAGATTCTAGAATGCAAAGTTACAGAGTGAACATGGTCGAAGTCAAGGTTTCTTGCTCTGCCTGTTGTGTGCGTTATACCCGATTCGATGTCAACCCATAGGATCGTTGCGAACTACCATGCTCCAAAGGTATCCATGTGAGTTGATACAATACAGATACAGTGTGGAGACTGATGTTGTCAAAGTATCTTCATTAGCCTATTGTTCTTGTTATATGTCCTTCAAAGACGTCTTATTTGGCCAGTGCGATCGTATCTGCTATAGCTTCAGGCATGTCAGATGCTGGAATGCTAAGTTACAGTGTAAACATATTCGAAGTCGAAGTTTCTTGTTCTGCCTGTTGTGTGTGTTACACCGGCTTCGATGTCGTCTCATGTGATCGTTGCGAACATAATTATATGCTCCAGAGATATCTATGTGAGATGATAGAATACAGAGATACGGTATGCGGACTGATGTTGTCGAAGTATCTTCACTTGCCTATAAATGTAGTTATATGTCCTTCACGGTCTTTCTTTATGGTCAGTGCGATCGTTTCTGTTCCAACTTAAGGCATGTCAGATGCTAGAATTCAGAGCCACAGTGTAAACATAGTCGATGCGAAGTTTCTTGTTCTGCCTGTTGTGTGCGTAAGATCCGTTTTGATGTCGTCTCATATGATCGATGCGAACTGATATGCTCCAGAGGCATTCATGTGAGGTGATAGAATACAGAGTACAGTGTGCAGACTGATGTTGTCGAACTATCTTCACTTGCCCATTGTTCTCGTTATATGTCCCTCGAAGTCATCTTATATGGTCAGTGCGATCGTATTTACTATAGCTATAGGTATGTCAGATTCTAGAATTTGCAGTCACAGTGTGAACATATTCGAAGTCAAAGTTTCTTGTTCTGCCTATTGTGTGAGTTATAACCGCTTCGATGTCATCTTATTTGATCGTTGCGAACTGATATGCTCCGAAAGTATCCATGTGAGATGATAGAATACAGAGAAACAGTGTGCAGACTGATGTTGTCGAAGTATCCTCACTTGCCTATTTATCTCGTTATATGCCCTGCACAGTCTTCCTATATGGTCAGTGCGATCGTATCTGTTCCAACTGTAGGCATGTCGGATGCTAGAATGCAAAGTTACAGTGTATACATAGTCGAAGTCGAAGTTTCTTGTTCTGCCTGTTGTGTGCGTTATACCAGTTTTGATGTCGTTTCATATAATCGTTGCGAAATTATATGCTCCAGAGGTATCTATGTGAGATGATAGAATACAGAGATACAGTGTGCAGACTGATGTTGTCGAAGTATCTTCACTTTCCTATTGTTCTCGTTATAAGTCCTTCGAAGTCGTCTCATATGGTCAGTGCGATCGTCAGAATCTAGAATGCAATGTTACAGAGTAAACATGGTCGAAATCAAGGTTTCTTGTTCTGCCTGTTGTGTGCGTTATACCCGATTCGATGTCAACTCATATGATCGTTGCGAACTACCATGCTCAAGAGGTATCCATGTGAGATGATAGAATACAGAGATACAGTGTGCGGACTGATGTTGTCGAAGTATCTCCACTTGCCTATTGTTCTCGTTATATGTCCTTCGAAGTCGTCCTATATGGTCAGTGCGATCGTATCTGCAATTATTGTAGGCATGTCAGATACTAGAATGCGAAGTTACGGTGAGAACATAGTCGATGTCGAAGTTTCTTGTTCTCCCTGTTGTAAGCGTTATATTGATTCAGGATACACTAGACAATGTCTACCTATAAGATGTATAACCGACTTATTATCAAGATTGATAAATTCGAAGTTTTGGCGAACACGCCGGTCTACCGACTCTCGATTGTTGGAATCGAAGTTTATAGTAGATATTGAAAAGTATAATACTCCACTCGCATAATGATATAATGAGCTGTCATATATACTCCATGAATGGGCATTTGAGATGCTAGAATGCAAAGTTACAAAGTAAACATAGTCGAAGTCGGAGTTTCTCGTTCTGCCTGTTTTGTGCGTTATTTCCACTTCGATGTCGTCTCATATGATCGTTGCGAATTTTTTTGCTCCAGAGGTATCTATGTGAGATGATGGAAAACAGAGATACAGTGTGCAGACTGATGTTGTCGAAGTATCTCACTTGCCTATTGTTCTCGTTATATGACCATCGAAGTCGTCCTATATGGTCAGTGCGATCGAATCTGCCATAACTGTAGGCATGTCAGATGCTAGAATGCAAAGTTACAGTGTATACATAGTCGAAGTCGGAGTTTCTCGTTCTGCCTGTTGTGTGTGTTACACTCGCTTCGATGTCGTCTCATATAATCGTTGCGAATTTTTATGCTCCAGAGGTATCTATGTGAGATGATAGAATACAGAGATATAGTGTGCATACTGATGTTGTCGAAGTATCTTCACTTGCCTATTGTTCTCGTTATAAGTCCTTCAAAGTCGTCTCATATGGTCAGTACGATAGTCAGATTCTAGAATGCAAAGAAACAGAGTGAACATGGTGCGTTATACCATATTCGATGTCAACTCATATGATCGTTGCGAACTACCATGCTCCAAAGGTATCCATGTGAGTTGATACAATACAGATACTGTGTGCAGACTGATGTTGTCGAAGTATCTTCACTAGCCTATTGTTCTTGTTATATGTCCTTCAAAGACGTCTTATTTGGCCAGTGCGATCGTATCTGCTATAGCTTCAGGCATGTCAGTTACAGTGTAAACATATTCGAAGTCGAAGTTTCTTGTTCTGCCTGTTGTGTGCGTTACACCGGCTTCGATGTCGTCTCATGTGATCGTTGGGAACATATATGCTCTAGAGGTATCTATGTGAGATGATAGAATACAGAGATACGGTATGCAGACTGATGTTGTCGAAGTTTCTTCACTTGCCTATAAATGTCGTTATATGTCCTTCACAGTCTTTCTTTATGGTCAGTGCGATCGTTTCTGTTCCAACTTAAGGCATGTCAGATGCTAGAATTCAGAGCCACAGTGTAAACATAGTCGATGCGAAGTTTCTTGTTCTGCCTGTTGTGTGCGTAAGACCCGTTTTGATGTCGTCTCATATGATCGATGCGAACTGATATGCTCCAGAGGAATTCATGTGAGGTGATAGAATACAGAGATACAGTGTGCAGACTGATGTTGTCGAAGTATCTTCACTTGCCTATTGTACTCGTCATATGTCCTTCGAAGTCATTTTATATGGTCAGTGCGATCGTATTTACTATAGCTATAGGTATGTCAGATTCTAGAATGTGCAGTCACAGTGTGAACATATTCGAAGTCAAAGTTTCTTGTTCTGCCTATTGTGTGAGTTATAACCGCTTCGATGTCATCTTATTTGATCGTTGCGAACTAATATGCTCCGAAAGTATTCATGTGAGATAATAGAATACAGAGAAACAGTGTGCAGACTGATGTTGTCGAAGTATCCTCACTTGCCTATTTATCTCGTTATATGCCCTGCACAGTCTTCCTATATGGTCAGTGCGATCGTATCTGTTCCAACTGTAGGCATGTCGGATGCTAGAATGCAAAGTTACAGTGTATACATAGTCGAAGTCGAAGTTTCTTGTTCTGCCTGTCGATGCGAACTGATATGCTCCACAGAAATTCATGTGAGGTGATAGAATGCAGAGATACAGTGTGCAGACTGATGTTGTCGAAGTATCTACACTTGCCTTTTGTACTCGTTATATGTCCTTCGGAGTCATCCTATATGGTCAGTGCGATCGTATCTACTATAGCTGTAGACATGTCAGATTCTAGAATGTGGAGTTACAGTGTGAACATATACGGAGTCAAAGTTTTTTTTCTGCTAATTGTGTGAGTTATATCCGCTTCGATGTCGTCTTATATGATCGTTGCGACCTAATATGCTCCGGAGATATCCATGTGAGATGATAGAATACAGAGATACAGTGTGCAGACTGATGTTGTCGAAGTATCCTCACTTGCCTTTGAATGTCGTCATATGTCCTCCACAGTCTTTCTTTATGATCAGTGCGATCGTTTCTGTTTCAACTAGAGGCATATCAGATGCTATAATTCAGAGCCACAGTGTGAACATAGTCGATGCGAAGTTTCTTGTTCTCCCTGTTGTATTCGTTATACCCGTTTTGATGTCGTCTCATATGATCTTTTCGAACTGATATGCTTCAGAGGTATTCATGTGAGATGATAGAATACAGAAATACAGTGTGCACACTGATGTTGTCGCAGTATCTCAACTTGCCCATTATTCTCGTTATAAGTCCTTCAAAGTCGTCTTATATGGTCAGTGCGATCGTCAGATGCTAGAATGCTAAGTTACAGAGTGAACATAGTCGAAGTGAAAGTTTCCTGTTCTGCCTGTTGTGTGCGTTATACCCGATTCGATGTCAACTCATATGATCGTTGCAAACTACCATGTTCCGAAGGTATCCATGTGAGATGATATAATACAGAGACACAGTGTGCAGACTGATTTTGTCGAACTATCTCCACTTGCCTATTGTTCACGTTATATGTCCTTCGAAGTCGTCTCATATGGTCAGTGCGATCGTCAGAATCTAGAATGCAATGTTACAGAGTGAACATGATCGATATCAAGGTTTCTTGTTCTGCCTGTTGTGTGCGTTATACCCGATTCGATGTCAACTCATATGATCGTTGCGAACTACCATGCTCAAGAGGTATCCATGTGAGATGATAGAATACAGAGATAAGGTGTGCGAACTGATGTTGTCGAAGTATCTCCACTTGCCTATTGTTCTCGTTATATGTCCTTCGAAGTCGTCCTATATGGTCAGTGCGATCGTATCTGCAATTATTGTAGGCATGTCAGATACTAGAATGCGAAGTTACGGTGAGAACATAGTCGATGTCGAAGTTTCTTGTTCTCCCTGTTGTAAGCGTTATATTGATTCAGGATACACTAGACAATGTCTACCTATAAGATGTATAACCGACTTATTATCAAGATTGATAAATTCGAAGTTTTGGCGAACACGCCGGTCTACCGACTCTCGATTGTTGGAATCGAAGTTTATAGTAGATATTGAAAAGTATAATACTCCACTCGCATAATGATATAATGAGCTGTCATATATACTCCATGAATGGGCATTTGAGATGCTAGAATGCAAAGTTACAAAGTAAACATAGTCGAAGTCGGAGTTTCTCGTTCTGCCTGTTTTGTGCGTTATTTCCACTTCGATGTCGTCTCATATGATCGTTGCGAATTTTTTTGCTCCAGAGGTATCTATGTGAGATGATGGAAAACAGAGATACAGTGTGCAGACTGATGTTGTCGAAGTATCTCACTTGCCTATTGTTCTCGTTATATGACCATCGAAGTCGTCCTATATGGTCAGTGCGATCGAATCTGCCATAACTGTAGGCATGTCAGATGCTAGAATGCAAAGTTACAGTGTATACATAGTCGAAGTCGGAGTTTCTCGTTCTGCCTGTTGTGTGTGTTACACTCGCTTCGATGTCGTCTCATATAATCGTTGCGAATTTTTATGCTCCAGAGGTATCTATGTGAGATGATAGAAGACAGAGATATAGTGTGCATACTGATGTTGTCGAAGTATCTTCACTTTCCTATTGTTCTCGTTATAAGTCCTTCAAAGTCGTCTCATATGGTCAGTACGATAGTCAGATTCTAGAATGCGAAGAAACAGAGTGAACATGGTGCGTTATACCATACTCGATGTCAACTCATATGATCGTTGCGAACTACCATGCTCCAAAGGTATCCATGTGAGTTGATACAATACAGATACTGTGTGCAGACTGATGTTGTCGAAGTATCTTCACTAGCCTATTGTTCTTGTTATATGTCCTTCAAAGACGTCTTATTTGGCCAGTGCGATCGTATCTGCTATAGCTTCAGGCATGTCAGTTACAGTGTAAACATATTCGAAGTCGAAGTTTCTTGTTCTGCCTGTTGTGTGCGTTACACCGGCTTCGATGTCGTCTCATGTGATCGTTGGGAACATATATGCTCTAGAGGTATCTATGTGAGATGATAGAATACAGAGATACGGTATGCAGACTGATGTTGTCGAAGTTTCTTCACTTGCCTATAAATGTCGTTATATGTCCTTCACAGTCTTTCTTTATGGTCAGTGCGATCGTTTCTGTTCCAACTTAAGGCATGTCAGATGCTAGAATTCAGAGCCACAGTGTAAACATAGTCGATGCGAAGTTTCTTGTTCTGCCTGTTGTGTGCGTAAGACCCGTTTTGATGTCGTCTCATATGATCGATGCGAACTGATATGCTCCAGAGGAATTCATGTGAGGTGATAGAATACAGAGATACAGTGTGCAGACTGATGTTGTCGAAGTATCTTCACTTGCCTATTGTACTCGTCATATGTCCTTCGAAGTCATCTTATATGGTCAGTGCGATCGTATTTACTATAGCTATAGGTATGTCAGATTCTAGAATGTGCAGTCACAGTGTGAACATATTCGAAGTCAAAGTTTCTTGTTCTGCCTATTGTGTGAGTTATAACCGCTTCGATGTCATCTTATTTGATCGTTGCGAACTAATATGCTCCGAAAGTATTCATGTGAGATAATAGAATACAGAGAAACAGTGTGCAGACTGATGTTGTCGAAGTATCCTCACTTGCCTATTTATCTCGTTATATGCCCTGCACAGTCTTCCTATATGGTCAGTGCGATCGTATCTGTTCCAACTGTAGGCATGTCGGATGCTAGAATGCAAAGTTACAGTGTATACATAGTCGAAGTCGAAGTTTCTTGTTCTGCCTGTCGATGCGAACTGATATGCTCCACAGAAATTCATGTGAGGTGATAGAATGCAGAGATACAGTGTGCAGACTGATGTTGTCGAAGTATCTACACTTGCCTTTTGTACTCGTTATATGTCCTTCGGAGTCATCCTATATGGTCAGTGCGATCGTATCTACTATAGCTGTAGACATGTCAGATTCTAGAATGTGGAGTTACAGTGTGAACATATACGGAGTCAAAGTTTTTTTTCTGCTAATTGTGTGAGTTATATCCGCTTCGATGTCGTCTTATATGATCGTTGCGACCTAATATGCTCCGGAGATATCCATGTGAGATGATAGAATACAGAGATACAGTGTGCAGACTGATGTTGTCGAAGTATCCTCACTTGCCTTTGAATGTCGTCATATGTCCTCCACAGTCTTTCTTTATGATCAGTGCGATCGTTTCTGTTTCAACTAGAGGCATATCAGATGCTATAATTCAGAGCCACAGTGTGAACATAGTCGATGCGAAGTTTCTTGTTCTCCCTGTTGTATTCGTTATACCCGTTTTGATGTCGTCTCATATGATCTTTTCGAACTGATATGCTTCAGAGGTATTCATGTGAGATGATAGAATACAGAAATACAGTGTGCACACTGATGTTGTCGCAGTATCTCAACTTGCCCATTATTCTCGTTATAAGTCCTTCAAAGTCGTCTTATATGGTCAGTGCGATCGTCAGATGCTAGAATGCTAAGTTACAAAGTGAACATGATCGAAGTGAAAGTTTCCTGTTCTGCCTGTTGTGTGCGTTATACCCGATTCGATGTCAACTCATATGATCGTTGCAAACTACCATGTTCCGAAGGTATCCATGTGAGATGATAGAATACAGAGACACAGTGTGCAGACTGATTTTGTCGAACTATCTCCACTTGCCTATTGTTCACGTTATATGTCCTTCGAAGTCGTCTCATATGGTCAGTGCGATCGTCAGAATCTAGAATGCAATGTTACAGAGTAAACATGATCGATATCAAGGTTTCTTGTTCTGCCTGTTGTGTGCGTTATACCCGATTCGATGTCAACTCATATGATCGTTGCGAACTACCATGCTCAAGAGGTATCCATGTGAGATGATAGAATACAGAGATAAGGTGTGCGAACTGATGTTGTCGAAGTATCTCCACTTGCCTATTGTTCTCGTTATATGTCCTTCGAAGTCGTCCTATATGGTCAGTGCGATCGTATCTGCAATTATTGTAGGCATGTCAGATACTAGAATGCGAAGTTACGGTGAGACCATAGTCGATGTCGAAGTTTCTTGTTCTCCCTGTTGTAAGCGTTATATTGATTCAGGATACACTAGACAATGTCTACCTATAAGATGTATAACCGACTTATTGTCAAGATTGATAAATTCGAAGTTTTGGCGAACACGCCGGTTTACCGACTCTTGATTGTTGGAATCGAAGTTTATAATAGATATTGAAAAGTATAATACTCCACTCGCAAAATAATATGATGAGCTGTCATATATACTCCATGAATGGGCATTTGAGATACTAGAATGCAAAGTTACAAAGTAAACATAGTCGAAGTCGGAGTTTCTCGTTCTGCCTGTTTTGTGCGTTATTTCGAATTTTCATGCTCCAGAGATATCTATGTGAGATGGTAGCAAACAGAGATACAGTGTGCAGACTGATGTTGTCGAAGTATCTCACTTGCCTATTGTTCTCGTTATATGACCATCGAAGTCGTCCTATATGGTCAGTGCGATCGAATCTGCTATAACTGTGGGCATGTCAGATGTTAGAATGCAAAGTTACAGTGTATACATAGTCGAAGTCGGAGTTTCTCGTTCTGCCTGTTGTGTGCGTTACACTCGCTTCGATGTCGTCTCGTATAATCGTTGCGAATTTTTATGCTCCAGAGGTATCTATGTGAGATGATAAAATACAGAGATACAGTGTGCATACTGATGTTGTCGAAGTATCTTCACTTCCCTATTGTTCTCGTTATAAGTCCTTCAAAGTCGTCTCATATGGTCAGTGCGATAGTCAGATTCTAGAATGCAAAGTTACAGGGTGAACATGGTCGAAGTCAAGGTTTCTTGCTCTGCCTGTTGTGTGCGTTATACCCGATTCGATGTCAACCCATAGGATCGTTGCGAACTACCATGCTCCAAAGGTATCCATGTGAGTTGATACAATACAGATACAGTGTGGAGACTGATGTTGTCGAAGTATCTTCACTAGCCTATTGTTCTTGTTATATGTCCTTCAAAGACGTCTTATTTGGCCAGTGCGATCGTATCTGCTATAGCTTCAGGCATGTCAGATGCTGGAATGCTAAGTTACAGTGTAAACATATTCGAAGTCGAAGTTTCTTGTTCTGCCTGTTGTGTGTGTTACACCGGCTTCGATGTCGTCTCATGTGATCGTTGCGAACATAATTATATGCTCCAGAGGTATCTATGTGAGATGATAGAATACAGAGATACGGTATGCGGACTGATGTTGTCGAAGTATCTTCACTTGCCTATAAATGTAGTTATATGTCCTTCACAGTCTTTCTTTATGGTCAGTGCGATCGTTTCTGTTCCAACTTAAGGCATGTCAGATGCTAGAATTCAGAGCCACAGTGTAAACATAGTCGATGCGAAGTTTCTTGTTCTGCCTGTTGTGTGCGTAAGATCCGTTTTGATGTCGTCTCATATGATCGATGCGAACTGATATGCTCCAGAGGCATTCATGTGAGGTGATAGAATACAGAGATACAGTGTGCAGACTGATGTTGTCGAAGTATATTCACTTGCCTATTGTACTCATTATATATCCTTCGAAGTCATCTTATATGGTCAGTGCGATCGTATTTACTATAGCTATAGGTATGTCAGATTCTAGAATGTGCAGTCACAGTGTGAACATATTCGAAGTCAAAGTTTCTTGTTCTGCCTATTGTGTGGGTTATAACCGCTTCGATGTCATCTTATTTGATCGTTGCGAACTAATATGCTCCGAAAGTATTCATGTGAGATAATAGAATACAGAGAAACAGTGTGCAGACTGATGTTGTCGAAGTATCCTCACTTGCCTATTTATCTCGTTATATGCCCTGCACAGTCTTCCTATATGGTCAGTGCGATCGTATCTGTTCCAACTGTAGGCATGTCGGATGCTAGAATGCAAAGTTACAGTGTATACATAGTCGAAGTCGAAGTTTCTTGTTCTGCCTGTCGATGCGAACTGATATGCTCCACAGAAATTCATGTGAGGTGATAGAATGCAGAGATACAGTGTGCAGACTGATGTTGTCGAAGTATCTACACTTGCCTTTTGTACTCGTTATATGTCCTTCGGAGTCATCCTATATGGTCAGTGCGATCGTATCTACTATAGCTGTAGACATGTCAGATTCTAGAATGTGGAGTTACAGTGTGAACATATACGGAGTCAAAGTTTTTTTTCTGCTAATTGTGTGAGTTATATCCGCTTCGATGTCGTCTTATATGATCGTTGCGACCTAATATGCTCCGGAGATATCCATGTGAGATGATAGAATACAGAGATACAGTGTGCAGACTGATGTTGTCGAAGTATCCTCACTTGCCTTTGAATGTCGTCATATGTCCTCCACAGTCTTTCTTTATGATCAGTGCGATCGTTTCTGTTTCAACTAGAGGCATATCAGATGCTATAATTCAGAG
The DNA here is from genome assembly GCA_918026855.4 of Phaedon cochleariae. NCBI lineage: Eukaryota > Metazoa > Arthropoda > Insecta > Coleoptera > Chrysomelidae > Phaedon > Phaedon cochleariae. Next base: position 32,731,050 of record OU896713.1, read on the forward strand.
CCACAGTGTGAACATAGTCGATGCGAAGTTTCTTGTTCTCCCTGTTGTATTCGTTATACCCGTTTTGATGTCGTCTCATATGATCTTTTCGAACTGATATGCTTCATAGGTATTCATGTGAGATGATAGAATACAGAAATACAGTGTGCACACTGATGTTGTCGCAGTATCTCAACTTGCCCATTATTCTCGTTATAAGTCCTTCAAAGTCGTCTTATATGGTCAGTGCGATCGTCAGATGCTAGAATGCTAAGTTACAAAGTGAACATGATCGAAGTGAAAGTTTCCTGTTCTGCCTGTTGTGTGCGTTATACCCGATTCGATGTCAACTCATATGATCGTTGCAAACTACCATGTTCCGAAGGTATCCATGTGAGATGATAGAATACAGAGACACAGTGTGCAGACTGATTTTGTCGAACTATCTCCACTTGCCTATTGTTCACGTTATATGTCCTTCGAAGTCGTCTCATATGGTCAGTGCGATCGTCAGAATCTAGAATGCAATGTTACAGAGTAAACATGATCGATATCATGGTTTCTTGTTCTGCCTGTTGTGTGCGTTATACCCGATTCGATGTCAACTCATATGATCGTTGCGAACTACCATGCTCAAGAGGTATCCATGTGAGATGATAGAATACAGAGATAAGGTGTGCGAACTGATGTTGTCGAAGTATCTCCACTTGCCTATTGTTCTCGTTATATGTCCTTCGAAGTCGTCCTATATGGTCAGTGCGATCGTATCTGCAATTATTGTAGGCATGTCAGATACTAGAATGCGAAGTTACGGTGAGAACATAGTCGATGTCGAAGTTTCTTGTTCTCCCTGTTGTAAGCGTTATATTGATTCAGGATACACTAGACAATGTCTACCTATAAGATGTATAACCGACTTATTGTCAAGATTGATAAATTCGAAGTTTTGGCGAACACGCCGGTTTACCGACTCTTGATTGTTGGAATCGAAGTTTATAATAGATATTGAAAAGTATAATACTCCACTCGCAAAATAATATGATGAGCTGTCATATATACTCCATGAATGGGCATTTGAGATACTAGAATGCAAAGTTACAAAGTAAACATAGTCGAAGTCGGAGTTTCTCGTTCTGCCTGTTTTGTGCGTTATTTCGAATTTTCATGCTCCAGAGGTATCTATGTGAGATGATAGAAAACAGAGATACAGTGTGCAGACTGATGTTGTCGAAGTATTTCACTTGCCTATTGTTCTCGTTATATGACCATCGAAGTCGTCCTATATGGTCAGTGCGATCGAATCTGCTATAACTGTGGGCATGTCAGATGTTAGAATGCAAAGTTACAGTGTATACATAGTCGAAGTCGGTGTTTCTCGTTCTGCCTGTTGTGTGCGTTACACTCGCTTCGATGTCGTCTCATATAATCGTTGCGAATTTTTATGCTCCAGAGGTATCTATGTGAGATGATAAAATACAGAGATACAGTGTGCATACTGATGTTGTCGAAGTATCTTCACTTCCCTATTGTTCTCGTTATAAGTCCTTCAAAGTCGTCTCATATGGTCAGTGCGATAGTCAGATTCTAGAATGCAAAGTTACAGAGTGAACATGGTCGAAGTCAAGGTTTCTTGCTCTGCCTGTTGTGTGCGTTATACCCGATTCGATGTCAACCCATAGGATCGTTGCGAACTACCATGCTCCAAAGGTATCCATGTGAGTTGATACAATACAGATACAGTGTGCAGACTGATGTTGTCAAAGTATCTTCACTAGCCTATTGTTCTTGTTAAATGTCCTTCAAAGACGTCTCATTTGGCCAGTGCGATCGTATCTGCTATAGCTTCAGGCATGTCAGATGCTGGAATGCTAAGTTACAGTGTAAACATATTCGAAGTCGAAGTTCCTTGTTCTGCCTGTTGTGTGTGTTACACCGGCTTCGATGTCGTCTCATGTGATCGTTGCGAACATAATTATATGCTCCAGAGGTATCTATGTGAGATGATAGAATACAGAGATACGGTATGCGGACTGATGTTGTCGAAGTATCTTCACTTGCCTATAAATGTAGTTATATGTCCTTCACAGTCTTTCTTTATGGTCAGTGCGATCGTTTCTGTTCCAACTTAAGGCATGTCAGATGCTAGAATTCAGAGCCACAGTGTAAACATAGTCGATGCGAAGTTTCTTGTTCTGCCTGTTGTGTGCGTAAGATCCGTTTTGATGTCGTCTCATATGATCGATGCGAACTGATATGCTCCAGAGGAATTCATGTGAGGTGATAGAATACAGAGATACAGTGTGCAGACTGATGTTGTCGAAGTATCTTCACTTGCCTATTGTACTCGTTATATGTCCTTCGAAGTCATCTTATATGGTCAGTGCGATCGTATTTACTATAGCTATAGGTATGTCAGATTCTAGAATGTGCAGTCACAGTGTGAACATATTCGAAGTCAAAGTTTCTTGTTCTGCCTATTGTGTGAGTTATAACCGCTTCGATGTCATCTCATATGATCGTTGCGAACTAATATGCTCCGAAAGTATCCATGTGAGATGATAGAATACAGAGAAACAGTGTGCAGACTGATGTTGTCGAAGTATCCTCACTTGCCTATTTATCTCGTTATATGCCCTTCACAGTCTTTCTATATGGTCAGTGCGATCGTATCTGTTCCAACTGTAGGCATGTCGGATGCTAGAATGCAAAGTTACAGTGTATACATAGTCGAAGTCGAAGTTTCTTGTTCTGCCTGTTGTGTGCGTTATACCAGTTTTGATGTCGTTTCATATAATCGTTGCGAAATTATATGCTCCAGAGGTATCTATGTGAGATGATAGAATACAGAGATACAGTGTGCAGACTGATGTTGTCGAAGTATCTTCACTTTCCTATTGTTCTCGTTATAAGTCCTTCGAAGTCGTCTCATATGGTCAGTGCGATCGTCAGAATCTAGAATGCAATGTTACAGAGTAAACATGGTCGAAATCAGGGTTTCTTGTTCTGCCTGTTGTGTGCGTTATACCCGATTCGATGTCAACTCATATGATCGTTGCGAACTACCATGCTCAAGCGGTATCCATGTGAGATGATAGAATACAGAGATACAGTGTGCGGACTGATGTTGTCGAAGTATCTTCACTTGCCTATTCTTCTCGTTGTATGTCCTTCGAAGTCGTCCTATATGGTCAGTGCGATCGTATCTGCAATTATTGTAGGCATGTCAGATACTAGAATGCGAAGTTACGGTGAGAACATAGTCGATGTCGAAGTTTCTTGTTCTCCCTGTTGTAAGCGTTATATTGATTCAGGATACACTAGACAATGTCTACCTATAAGATGTATAACCGACTTATTATCAAGATTGATAAATTCGAAGTTTTGGCGAACACGCCGGTCTACCGACTCTTGATTGTTGGAATCGAAGTTTATAGTAGATATTGAAAAGTATAATACTCCACTCGCATAATGATATAATGAGCTGTCATATATACTCCATGAATGGGCATTTGAGATGCTAGAATGCAAAGTTACAAAGTAAACATAGTCGAAGTCGGAGTTTCTCGTTCTGCCTGTTTTGTGCGTTATTTCCACTTCGATGTCGTCTCATATGATCGTTGCGAATTTTAATGCTCCAGAGGTATCTATGTGAGATGATGGAAAACAGAGATACAGTGTGCAGACTGATGTTGTCGAAGTATCTCACTTGCCTATTGTTCTCGTTATATGACCATCGAAGTCGTCCTATATGGTCAGTGCGATCGAATCTGCCATAACTGTAGGCATGTCAGATGCTAGAATGCAAAGTTACAGTGTATACATAGTCGAAGTCGGAGTTTCTCGTTCTGCCTGTTGTGTGTGTTACACTCGCTTCGATGTCGTCTCATATAATCGTTGCGAATTTTTATGCTCCAGAGGTTTCTATGTGAGATGATAGAATTGATAGATAGATAGATAGATAGATAGATAGATTTATTGAAGCTTTCAATTTAAAACAGTTGAAAAACTCAAGTCATATTACAAACTTATAAATATAAATATATGTGTAAATTGTCGTCAAAAAGTGAAAAAGTATGAAAATATAGCTTAACTAACACTTAATAGAATTGATTAAAATATCACAGTCGATCAATATTATTGTAAAAGAACACATAACACATAACATGTACAACGAGAATTATATAGGTAGGTATCACATAATAAAAAAAACAATAATTCAAGTTATTTTTCAAGAAATTCTTGTAGTGAATATGGTTCTATATCACACAATAGATCGAAAACATGTTTTTTAAAACTTCCTTCCTTTATACAGTCTACTCTGATCTTCAAGGGTATATAGTTATAAAATTTAATAGCTGCATAGTGCGGTCCTTTCTCAGTATTTTTTAATCTATGCTTAGGAATTATGTAATTTGATTTTTGCCTGGTGGGATATTCATGTTTGTATGTGTCCCTTTCGAATTTTGATTTATTATCACGTACAAAAAGTACACATACATAAATATAAATCGCATATATCGTTAGCATTTTGTGATGTTTGAAAATACCACGACAAGATTCTGTGTATTTCATGTTCAGCATAGTTCTCATGATTCTTTTTTGCATTAGAAAAATACGTTCTACATGAGTACTTCCACCCCATATCAAAATTCCATACTTCAGAAACGGATAAACGATCCCATAGTATGCTGTTTTTAAAGCCTTCAAATTTAAGTTTCTTCTCAATACTCTTATTGCAAAACATTTAGATGCAAGTTTTTTTGCAAGATGATCAATATGCATCTCAAAATTCAGCTTGTCATCTATATATACGCCTAACATTTTGGCATCGGTAGAGAAATATAATGTTTCTTCGGTTTTCAGTTGAATTGACTCCGGAATGCTGATATTTTTGCGGCTAGTTTTGAAAAGAATGCAATCTGTTTTTGTGGTGTTTAGAATTAATTTATTTTTGTTGAAATATGAGGATTTTGATGAAATATTAGTTGATATCGTGTTTTCCAAATGAATAAAGTTGTCAATTGGTAAAATGAGATTTGAATCGTCTGCATAGCTAATAACTGTAGTATTCGAATTATTGAATATTTCCGGAAGATCATTTATATAAATAATAAAAAGTAGCGGACCCAGCACACTCCCTTGTGGTACACCGCTTTTAATTTCAATAAAATCTGATATAAAGTCCTCATATTGTTGCCTAATGCATACTTTTTGCTTTCTGTTGCTCAAATATGACTTTAAGAGATCCAGAGCCTTTCCTCTTATTCCATAATTGTTGAGTTTGTGAATTAAAATGGAATGATCAACACTGTCAAAGGCTTTACTGAGATCTAATAAAACACCGCATGCACAAGAATCTGATTCTATTAGGTTATGAGCTTGATCCACAAAATCGAAAAGTGCTGTTTCTGTGCTTCTGCCTTTGAGAAAACCATGTTGGAATTCGTTGATTACATCATGTGCTTTGAAAAAACTCATGATTCTCATTGAGATAATCACTTCGAACAACTTAGAAAAGGCTGATAGCAAGCTTATTGGTCTATAATTCGTGAAGTCATTTTGTTCTCCTTTCTTGTACAATGGTATTATTATTGCCAGCTTCATTTGATCTGGAAAAGTACCTGATTCAAAGCAGGAATTGAACAAGTGACATAGAACTGGTAAAAGGCAATTGACACACTTTCTTAAAATTTTAGATGGAATATTGTCTATACCGCTGCTCATTTTATTTTTGAGCCTGTAACTTGCCAGTAATATTTCTTCTTCACTAATCGGGTAAAGATATATCGATTTTGGAATCATTTCACCATACCTAATGCCGTTGTTCTGAATTGATGTTTTGTTATCTGCAACAGTCGGCGCAGAATTAATAAAATACGCATTAAAGTCATTTGCTAGATTAACATAATCACCCTGATTATCAGGAACAACATTCGTTGGGCTCACAGTCTTATTATTTAGGATATTTATTATGTTCCAAGTGGTCATAGATTTGTTGTCGCTCTCGTTAATCATATTAGCAAAGTACTCACTTTTTGTTTTTTCCAAAAGTATTCTGTAAGATTCTCTATATTCATTGTATACTTTTTTTGAAAGTTCATTCCCAAGGGACATTATCTGCAGGGTACTAACTATTTCCTTCATGTTTCTAATCTCATCATTCATCCACTTTTTGTTATTTACTCGCTTTTCTCTGAGTTTCCTTATGGGAAAACAAGTTTCAAACAGGTCACCGAAAATCCGCGAAAAAATGTCCCATTTCGAATTCGTGTCGTATTCATGGAAAACCTCATACCAGGTTCGTTGTCCAATTTCAGATGTAAACTTTGTTATGGATTCATCTGAGAAAAATCTAATACTGGTTTGAGTACTAACAGAGTTTACTGGAGCTTTTGCTTTGATTTTTTCTTGCAATTCTTTAATCTTATCTTCCATTTCTTTAACTACGTTTTTTTGGCTTTCTAACAAATTGTTCATGTCCGTTTCTAAGTCCATGGCTTGTTGAAGAAAATGATCTTTTTCCTTTTTCAACCTTTCAATGTATTTATTTTTCATCTCACCTTCATCAACTAATTCACTTAGTGTTTTTTCTAGTAGACTTGTTTCTTCCACCTGGTCGGCTGTATCATTCTCCTTGCAACATATTATTTTATTTTCATTCACAAAAACTACTTTTTTCTTGAAGTGTGATAACAAACAACTTCTATGAAAAACACTCGAACACTTTGTGCAAACATAGTGTAGAAACGGTTTGGTTTTACAACATTTATAGTTGATATTCATCGGAGAGCACTGAGACTGTGTGACACTCGCCATGACCGATACTCTACATACAGAGATATAGTGTGCATACTGATGTTGTCGAAGTATCTTCACTTGCCTATTGTTCTCGTTATAAGTCCTTCAAAGTCGTCTCATATGGTCAGTACGATAGTCAGATTCTAGAATGCAAAGTAACAGAGTGAACATGGTGCGTTATACCATATTCGATGTCAACTCATATGATCGTTGCGAACTACCATCATGCTCCAAAGGTATCCATGTGAGTTGATACAATACAGATACTGTGTGCATACTGATGTTGTCGAAGTATCTTCACTAGCCTATTGTTCTTGTTATATGTCCTTCAAAGATGTCTTATTTGGCCAGTGCGATCGTATCTGCTATAGCTTCAGGCATGTCAGATGCTGGAATGCTAAGTTACAGTGTGAACATATTCGAAGTCGAAGTTTCTTGTTCTGCCTGTTGTGTGCGTTACACCGGCTTCGATGTCGTCTCATGTGATCGTTGCGAACATATATGCTCTAGAGGTATCTATGTGAGATGATAGAATACAGAGATACGGTATGCAGACTGATGTTGTCGAAGTTTCTTCACTTGCCTATAAATGTCGTTCTATGTCCTTCACAGTCTTTCTTTATGGTCAGTGCGTTCGTTTCTGTTCCAACTTAAGGCATGTCAGATGCTAGAATTCAGAGCCACAGTGTAAACATAGTCGATGCGAAGTTTCTCGTTCTGCCTGTTGTGTGCGTTAGACCCGTTTTGATGTCGTCGCATATGATCGATGCGAACTGATATGCTCCAGAGGAATTCATGTGAGGTGATAGAATACAGAGATACAGTGTGCAGACTGATGTTGTCGAAGTATCTTCACTTGCCTATTGTACTCGTCATATGTCCTTCGAAGTCATCTTATATGGTCAGTGCGATCGTATTTACTATAGCTATAGGTATGTCAATTTCTAGAATGTGCAGTCACAGTGTGAACATATTCGAAGTCAAAGTTTCTTGTTCTGCCTATTGTGTGAGTTATAACCGCTCCGATGTCATCTTATATGATCGTTGCGAACTAATATGCTCCGAAAGTATCCATGTGAGATAATAGAATACAGAGAAACAGTGTGCAGACTGATGTTGTCGAAGTATCCTCACTTGCCTATTTATCTCGTTATATGCCCTTCACAGTCTTCCTATATGGTCAGTGCGATCGTATCTGTTCCAACTGTAGGCATGTCGGATGCTAGAATGCAAAGTTACAGTGTATACATAGTCGAAGTCGAAGTTTCTTGTTCTGCCTGTCGATGCGAACTGATATGCTCCACAGAAATTCATGTGAGGTGATAGAATGCAGAGATACAGTGTGCAGACTGATGTTGTCGAAGTATCTACACTTGCCTTTTGTACTCGTTATATGTCCTTCGGAGTCATCCTATATGGTCAGTGCGATCGTATCTACTATAGCTGTAGACATGTCAGATTCTAGAATGTGGAGTTACAGTGTGAACATATACGGAGTCAAAGTTTTTTTTCTGCTAATTGTGTGAGTTATATCCGCTTCGATGTCGTCTTATATGATCGTTGCGACCTAATATGCTCCGGAGATATCCATGTGAGATGATAGAATACAGAGATACAGTGTGCAGACTGATGTTGTCGGAGTATCCTCACTTGCCTTTGAATGTCGTCATATGTCCTCCACAGTCTTTCTTTATGATCAGTGCGATCGTTTCTGTTTCAACTAGAGGCATATCAGATGCTATAATTCAGAGCCACAGTGCGAACATAGTCGATGCGAAGTTTCTTGTTCTCCCTGTTGTATTCGTTATACCCGTTTTGATGTCGTCTCATATGATCTTTTCGAACTGATATGCTCCAGAGGTATTCATGTGAGATGATAGAATACAGGAATACAGTGTGCAGACTGATAATGTCGAAGTATCTCAACTTGCCCATTATTCTCGTTATAAGTCCTTCAAAGTCGTCTTATATGGTCAGTGCGATCGTCAGATGCTAGAATGCTAAGTTACAGAGTGAACATAGTCGAAGTGAAAGTTTCCTGTTCTGCCTGTTGTGTGCGTTATACCCGATTCGATGTCAACTCATATGATCGTTGCAAACTACCATGTTCCAAAGGTATCCATGTGAGATGATAGAATACAGAGACACAGTGTGCAGACTGATTTTGTCGAACTATCTCCACTTGCCTATTGTTCACGTTATATGTCCTTCGAAGTCGTCTCATATGGTCAGTGCGATCGTCAGAATCTAGAATGCAATGTTACAGAGTAAACATGGTCGAAATCAAGGTTTCTTGTTCTGCCTGTTGTGTGCGTTATACCCGATTCGATGTCAACTCATATGATCGTTGCGAACTACCATGCTCAAGAGGTATCCATGTGAGATGATAGAATACAGAGATGAGGTGTGCGGACTGATGTTGTCGAAGTATCTCCACTTGCCTATTGTTCTCGTTATATGTCCTTCGAAGTCGTCCTATATGGTCAGTGCGATCGTATCTGCAATTATTGTAGGCATGTCAGATACTAGAATGCGAAGTTACGGTGAGAACATAGTCGATGTCGAAGTTTCTTGTTCTCCCTGTTGTAAGCGTTATATTGATTCAGGATACACTAGACAATGTCTACCTATAAGATGTATAACCGACTTATTGTCAAGATTGATAAATTCGAAGTTTTGGCGAACACGCCGGTTTACCGACTCTTGATTGTTGGAATCGAAGTTTATAGTAGATATTGAAAAGTATAATACTCCACCCGCAAAATAATATGATGAGCTGTCATATATACTCCATGAATGGGCATTTGAGATTCTAGAATGCAAAGTTACAAAGTAAACATAGTCGAAGTCGGAGTTTCTCGTTCTGCCTGTTTTGTGCGATATTTCGAATTTTTATGCTCCAGAGGTATCTATGTGAGATGATAGACAACAGAGATACAGTGTGCAGACTGATGTTGTCGAAGTATCTCACTTGCCTATTGTTCTCGTTATATGACCATCGAAGTCGTCCTATATGGTCAGTGCGATCGAATCTGCTATAACTGTGGGCATGTCAGATGTTAGAATGCAAAGTTACAGTGTATACATAGTCGAAGTCGGAGTTTCTCGTTCTGCCTGTTGTGTGCGTTACACTCGCCTCGATGTCGTCTCATATAATCGTTGCGAATTTTTATGCTCCAGAGGTATCTATGTGAGATGATAAAATACAGAAATACAGTGTGCATACTGATGTTGTCGAAGTATCTTCACTTCCCTATTGTTCTCGTTATAAGTCCTTCAAAGTCGTCTCATATGGTCAGTGCGATAGTCAGATTCTAGAATGCAAAGTTACAGAGTGAACATGGTCGAAGTCAAGGTTTCTTGCTCTGCCTGTTGTGTGCGTTATACCCGATTCGATGTCAACTCATAGGATCGTTGCGAACTACCATGCTCCAAAGGTATCCATGTGAGTTGATACAATACAGATACAGTGTGCAGACTGATGTTGTCAAAGTATCTTCACTAGCCTATTGTTCTTGTTATATGTCCTTCAAAGACGTCTTATTTGGCCAGTGCGATCGTATCTGCTATAGCTTCAGGCATGTCAGATGCTGGAATGCTAAGTTACAGTGTAAACATATTCGAAGTCGAAGTTTCTTGTTCTGCCTGTTGTGTGCGTTACACCGGCTTCGATGTCGTCTCATGTGATCGTTGCGAACATATATGCTCCAGAGGTATCTATGTGAGATGACAGAATACAGAGATACGGTATGCGGACTGATGTTGTCGAAGTATCTCCACTTGCCTATAAATGTAGTTATATGTCCTTCACAGTCTTTCTTTATGGTCAGTGCGATCGTTTCTGTTCCAACTTAAGGCATGTCAGATGCTAGAATTCAGTGCCACAGTGTAAACATAGTCGATGCGAAGTTTCTTGTTCTGCCTGTTGTGTGCGTAAGACCCGTTTTGATGTCGTCTCATATGATCGATGCGAACTGATATGCTCCAGAGGAATTCATGTGAGGTTTTTTTTTTATCGCTTGGAGCGCACGAGAGGGAATCCCTATAATGTTCAAAGAACATCGTGCGTTCCTAGGGAGGATAGGGATAGGAGGTAGGTATTGGAATTCTTTTTGTACTTCTAGAGATTATATGTTGTTGGGAATACTTCCTCAGGCAATGAATTCCAGAGCCCAGCCGTTCTATGGATGAAGAAGTTTTGATAAAGTGCTGTTCGGCATCTTTCGAGGTTGACAACGAAGGGATGTGCTGACTGGGCTTGTCTAGTTCGTCTGACTGGTATGGTAGGTGATAGAATACAGAGATACAGTGTGCAGACTGATGTTGTCGAAGTATCTTCACTTGCCTATTGTACTCGTTATATGTCCTTCGAAGTCATCTTATATGGTCAGTGCGATCGTATTTACTATAGCTATAGGTATGTCAGATTCTAGAATGTGCAGTCACAGTGTGAACATATTCGAAGTCAAAGTTTCTTGTTCTGCCTAATGTGTGAGTTATAACCGCTTCGATGTCATCTTATATGATCGTTGCGAACTAATATGCTCCGAAAGTATCCATGTGAGATAATAGAATACAGAGAAACAGTGTGCAGACTGATGTTGTCAAAGTATCCTAACTTGCCTATTTATCTCGTTATATGCCCTTCACAGTCTTCCTATATGGTCAGTGCGATCGTATCTGATCCAACTGTAGGCATGTCGGATGCTAGAATGCAAAGTTACAGTGTATACATAGTCGAAGTCGAAGTTTCTTGTTCTGCCTGTTGTGTGCGTTATACCAGTTTTGATGTCGTTTCATATGATCGATGCGAACTGATATGCTCCACAGAAATTTATGTGAGGTGATATAATGCAGAGATACAGTGTGCAGACTGATGTTGTCGAAGTATCTACACTTGCCTTTTGTACTCGTTATATGTCCTTCGGAGTCAACCTATATGGTCAGTGCGATCGTATCTACTATAGCTGTAGACATGCCAGATTCTAGAATGTGGAGTTACAGTGAGAACATATACGAAGTCAAAGTTTTTTTTCTGCTAATTGTGTGAGTTATATCCGCTTCGATGTCGTCTTATATGATCGTTGCGACCTAATATGCTCCGGAGATATCCATGTGAGATGATAGAATACAGAGATACAGTGTGCAGACTGATGTTGTCGAAGTATCCTCACTTGCCTTTGAATGTCGTTATATGTCCTCCACAGTCTTTCTTTATGGTCAGTGCGATCGTTTCTGTTTCAACTAAAGGCATGTCAGATGCTATAATTCAGAGCCACAGTGTGAACATAGTCGATGCGAAGTTTCTTGTTTTCCCTGTTGTATTCGTTATACCCGTTTTGATGTCGTCTCATATGATCATTCAGAACTGATATGCTCCAGACGTATTCATGTGAGATGATAGAATACAGGAATACAGTGTGCAGACTGATGTCGAAGTATCTCAACTTGCCCATTATTCTCGTTATAAGTCCTTCAAAGTCGTCTTATATGGTCAGTGCGATCGTCAGATGCTGGAATGCTAAGTTACAGAGTGAACAAAGTCGAAGTGAAAGTTTCCTGTTCTGCCTGTTGTGTGCGTTATACCCGATTCGATGTCAACTCATGATCGTTGCAAACTACCATGTTCCAAAGGTATCCATGTGAGATGATAGAATACAGAGACACAGTGTGCAGACTGATTTTGTCGAACTATCTCCACTTGCCTATTGTTCACGTTATATGTCCTCCAAAGTCGTCTCATTTGGTCAATGCGATCGTATCTGCTATGGCTTCAGGCATGTCAGATGCTGGAATGCTAAGTTACAGTGTAAACATCTTCGAAGTCGAAGTTTCTTGTTCTGCCTGTTGTGTGCGTTACACCGGCTTCGATGTCGTCTTAAGTGATTGTTGCGAACATATATGCTCCAGAGGTATCTATGTGAGATGATAGAATACAGAGATACGGTATGCGGACTGATGTTGTCGAGGTATCTTCACTTGCCTATTCTTCTCGTTGTATGTCCTTTTGAGTCGTCCTATATGGTCAGTGCGATCGTATCTGCAATTACTGTAGGCATGTCAGATGCTAGATTGCGAAGTTACAGTGAAAACATAGTCGAAGTCGAAGTGCGATCGTATCTACAATTACTGTAGGCATGTCAGATGCTAGAATGCGAAGTTACAGTGTAAACATAGTCGAAGTCAAAGTTTCTTGCTCTTCCTGTTGTGAGCGTTATTTTGATCCAAGAAATACTAGACAATGTCTACCTATAAGATGAATATCCGACTTATTATCATGATCGATAAATTCGAAGTTTTGGCGAACTCGCCGGTTTACCGACTCTTGATTGTTGGAATCGAAGTTTTTGGTGGATATGAAACAGTATAGTACTCCACTCGCATATAATGAGCTGTCATATATACTGCTTGCATGGGTATTTAGGATGCTAGAATGCAAAGTTACAAAGTGAACATGGTCGAAGTCGAAGTTTCTTGTTCTGCCTGTTGTGTGCGTTATACCCGCTCCGATGTCGTCTCATATGACCGTTGCGAACTCATATGCTCCAGAGGTATGTATGTGAGATGATAGAATACAGAGATTCAGTGTGCAGACTGATGTTGTCAAAGTATCTTCACTTGCCTATTGTTCTCGTTATATGTCCTTCGGAGTCGTCTCATATGGTCAGTGCGATCGTACCTGCTATCACTGTAGGCATGTCAGATGCAAGCATGCTGAGTTACAGTGTGAACATATTCGGAGTCAAAGTTTCTTGTTCTTCATATCGTGTGAGTTATAACCGCTTCGATGTCGTCTTATATTATCGTTGCGAACTAATTCGCTTCAAAATTATCCATGTGAGATGATAGAATACAGAGATACAGTGTGCAGGCTGATGTTGTCGAAGTATTCTCACTTGCCTATTTATCTCGTTATATGTCCTTCACAGTCTCCCTATATATTCGTATCTGTTCCATCAGTTGGCATGTCAGATGCTAGAATTCAGTGCCACAGTGTAAACATAGTCGGAGTCGAAGTTTCTTGTTCTCTTTGTTGTATTCATTATACTCATTTTGATGTCGTTTCATATGATCTTTGCGAACTGCTATTCTACATAGATACAGTGTGCAGACTGATGTTGTCGAAGTATCTTAACTTGCTTTTTGTTCTCGTTATAAGTCCTTCAAAGTCGTCATATTTGGCAGTGCGATCGTCAGATGCTAGAATGCAAAGTAACAGAAAAATCTACCCGCTCCGATGTCGTCTTACATGATGTCGTCTCATATGATCGTCGAGAACATATATGCTTCAGAGGAATTTATGTGAGATGAAAGAATACAGAGATACAGTGTGCAGACTGATGTTGTCGAAGTGTCTCACTTGCCAATTGTTCTCGTTATATGTCCTTCGAAGTCGTCCTATATAGTCAGTGCGATCGAATCTGCTATAACTGTAGGCATGTCAGATGCTAGAATGCAAAGTTACAGTGTATACATAGTCGAAATCGAAGTTTCTTGTTCTGCCTGTTGTGTGCGTTATACCAGTTCTGATGTCGTCTCATATGATCGATGCGAACTGATATGCTCCACAGAAATTCATGTGAGGTGATAGAATACAGAGATACAGTGTGCAGACTGATGTTGTCAAAGTATCTTCACTCGCCTATTGTTCTTGTTATATGTCCTTCGAAGTCGTCTTATTTGGTCAGTGCGATCATATCTGCTATAGCTTCAGGCATGTCAGATGCTGGAATGCTAAGTTACAGTGTAAACATATTCGAAGTCGAAGTTTCTTGTTCTGCCTGTTGTGTGCGTTACACCGGCTTTGATGTCGTCTTATGTGATCGTTGCGAACATATATGCTCCAGAGGTATCTATGTGAGATGATAGAATACAGAGATACGGTATGCGGACTGATGTTGTCGAAGTATCTTCACTTGCCTTCAAATGTCGTTATATGTCCTTCACAGTCTTTCTTTATGGTCAGTGCGATCGTTTCTGTTTCAACTGAAGGCATGTCAGATGCTAGAAGCTAGAATTCAGAGCCACAGTGTGAACATAGTCGATGCGAAGTTTCTTGTTCTGCCTGTTGTGTGCGTAAGCCCCTTTTTGATGTCGTCTCATATGAATGAATGAATGAATGTTTATTGGCTATTCAATAAACATTTAAATAACTCACAGAAGTCATTGACGACAACATCAATGACTTGTACGTGGAATAACACAATATCATAAGTATACATTATACAAATACAAAATTCACACAGTTATTACAATATGATCACCTATAATCTAGAATTTATACATAAAAGTTGAAAATAAAAGAAAATTAATTAAAATAGAAGTAAGAAATAAGGCGAGAGCGCAATTTCAGACAGGATTCAAGACAGCAGCATTTTACTATAACTTATTTATAATCGTGGCAAGTTAATCGTAGATGTGCAGTAAGTATATGTATATAATCGTGGCAAGTCAATCGTAGATGTGCAGTAAGTATACATATATGACTGATCATGTAGATATATTTATTTTAAACCTCAATCAACTCATGAATTTTTCTTCTGGGTCTACTTCCGACATGGGCGGTGAGGCTCATTATGAACTTTGACAAATTATGCTGGCTTTTGACACTTTCTGGTAAGTTATTATACAATTTTGTTCCTAGGTATCGATAACTCTTTTGTTCGATATGTTTTTTCATAGCCGGTGCAACATATTTTTGTTTATTTCTTGTTCCGTAAGTATGAGTGTAGCGTCGTAAGTCGATTTTTTCAAGGAATTGCCTTACATTGACCTGCACATAGAATATCTGCCGAATATCTAGTATCTTAGTTTCAGAAAACAGTAGATCAGTCGGATACATTCGATGTTTGTTCAACATAATTCTCAAGAACTTATTTTGGGACACTTGGAGAGCACTACAATATGTTTTTGAAACACCTCCCCAGCCTATGATTCCATATTTCAAATGTGATTCTACTAAACTTTGATAAACAATAATTTTTTCTTTCAGATTCAAATATTCCGCTACTTTTCTGTATCTATATAGTATGCATCTCAATTTCTGTATCAGATAGTTCACATGGATATTCCATTTGAAGCAGCAATCCAACATAATTCCTAAATATTTAATCTTATTACTAGGTCGTATCCTGAATGAATTCTGAATGTTTATATCATATTCCGGAAGAGATGTTTCAAAGCTACTGAATGGTAGGTACACTGTTTTTTCGAAATTGATTGATAAGACTCTATAGTCTAGCCAACACTTTATATTGGTAAAGTCATTTTCAATTTTCTGTTTTAAATCAAACCAATTTGTGTCTTTATATATCACAACAGTGTCATCGGCAAAGCTGATGATTTGACCTTCCCTTTCCAATAAAAATAAATTATTCAGATATATTGTGAATAGCAAGGGTCCTAACACTGTTCCCTGAGGCACACCACATGTTATTTTTTGAGTTTTGCTCAGTTTATTTTTTATTTTAACTTGCTGGTTTCTGTTTTCTAGGTAACTTTCGAATAAACAATATGCTGTGCCTCTTATTCCCATATCTTGCAGAATTTCCAGAAGAATTGAATGGTCGACGGTGTCGAAGGCTTTCGCCAAGTCTAGAAAAATACCAATTACTGGTTCCCCTTTATCTAAACTATCATAAATAGAAGATATTAATAGATGTATCGCATCTTGGGTTGATTTATGCTCTCGAAATCCGAATTGACAGTTAGAGAGTAATTTATATTTTTCGAGGAATTTGTTCACTCTGGCTTTCACTATTTTTTCAGCAACTTTCGCTAGATTTGATATCAAAGATATTGGTCTGTAATTTACTACATCATATTTATCTCCGGCTTTGAAGATAGGCCTAACAACACTACTTTTAAAGGCAGTTGGAAAGTGCCCTGTTTCTAGTACATCATTAATTATTACAGTTAGAGGGTGACTTATATGATCGACTATTTTTTTAATGGTTTCAGAAGTAATTTCATCAGTTCCAGGGGCTTTATTAGCTTTCAATTCATGACATATAATATGTTTTACTTCTTTCTCAGTTGTTGGATACAAAAATATTGAGTGGCAACTTACAGTTCTCTCTTCGATATAGTTTCGTGGTTTATTTATTTTATTAGCAAGATTTTCACCTACATGTATAAAATAGTTATTAAAAATATTTGCCATTTGCTCTCCATTACTTACTAGTTCATCACCGTCTTTTATATGTTGTATTTCGTCCCTTTCATTTCTTGTAACAACCTCATTAACTAAATTCCATAGTTTTTTTGATGAATTTTTTTCTTTCTCTACTTTTTTATTATAATAATTTCTCTTCGCATTTTTGATCAATATTTCAGTTTCTATTTTACAATTCAAATATGCCTCTTTCAACATTGTATCATTTGATTGTTTTTTAGATGCAATATACAGATTGTTTTTTTTATTCACTTGTTTCACCAGTGAGGGAGTGATCCATTTTTTCCGTTTTCTCTCGTTATGTTTTATTTTCAAGTATATGGTGGATTTTTGAATTACATCCTGATCGATGCGAACTTATATGTTCCAGAGGAATTCATGTGAGGTGATAGAATACAGAGAAACAGTGTGCAGACTGATGTTGTCGAAGTATCTCCACTTGCCTATTGTACTCGTTATATGTCCTTCGAAGTCATCTGATATGGTCAGTGCGATCGTGTTTACTATAGCTATAGGTATGTCAGATTCTAGAATGTGAAGTTACAGTGTGAACATATTCGAAGTCAAAGTTTCTTGTTCTGCCTATTGTGTGAGTAATAACCGATTCGATGTCATCTTATATTATGATCGTTGCGAAATAATATGCTCCGAAAGTATTCATGTGAGATGATAGAATACAGAGAAACATTGTGCAGACTGATGTTGTCGAAGTATCCTCACTTGCCTATTCATCTCGTTATATGTCTTTCACAGTCTTCCTATATGGTCAATGCGATCGTATCTGTTCCAACTGTAGGCATGTCGGATGCTAGAATGCAAAGTTACAGTGTGAATATAGTCGAAGTCGAAGTTTCTTGTTCTGCCTGTTGTGTGCGTTTTACCCGTTTTGATGTCGTTTTATATGATCGATGCGAACTGATATGCTCCAGAGGTATATATGTGAGATGATGAAATACAGAGATACAGTGTGCAGACTGATATTGTCAAAGTATCTTCACTTGCCTATTGTTCTCGTTATATGTCCTTCGAAGTCGTCTAATATGGTCAGTGCGATCGTACGTGCTATTGCTGTAGGCATGTCAGATGCAAGAATGCGGAGATACAGTGTAAGTCGAAGTTTCTTGTTCTGCCTGTTGTGTGCGTTATACCCGCTTCAATGTCGTCTTATATGATGTCGTCTTATATGATCGTCTCGAACATATATGCTTCAGAGGTATGTATGTGAGATGAAAGAATACAGAAATACAGTGTGCAGACTGATGTTGTCGAAGTGTCTCACTTGCCTATTGTTCTCGTTATATGTCCTTCGAAGTCGTCCTATATAGTCAGTGCGATCGAATCTGCTATAGCTGTAGGCATGTCAGATGCTAGAATGCAAAGTTACAGTGTATACATAGTCGAAGTCGGAGTTTCTCGTTCTGCCTGTTGTGTGCGTTACACTCGCTTCGATGTCGTCTCATATAATCGTTGCGAATTTTTATGCTCCAGAGGTATCTATGTGAGATGATAGAATACAGAAATACAGTGTGCATACTGATGTTGTCGAAGTATCTTCACTTGCCTATTGTTCTCGTTATAAGTCCTTCAAAGTCGTCTCATATGGTCAGTGCGATAGTCAGATTCTAGAATGCAAAGTTACAGAGTGAACATGGTCGAAGTCAAGGTTTCTTGTTCTGCCTGTTGTGTGCGTTATACCCGATTCGATGTCAACTCATATGATCGTTGCGAACTACCATGCTCCAAAGGTATCCATGTGAGTTGATACAATACAGATACAGTGTGCAGACTGATGTTGTCAAAGTATCTTCACTAGCCTATTGTTCCTGTTATATGTCCTTCAAAGACGTTTTATTTGGCCAGTGCGATCGTATCTGCTATAGCTTCAGGCATGTCAGATGCTGGAATGCTAAGTTACAGTGTAAACATATTCGAAGTCGAAGTTTCTTGTTCTGCCTGTTGTGTGCGTTACACCGGCTTCGATGTCGTCTCATGTGATCGTTGCGAACATATATGCTCCAGAGGTATCTATGTGAGATGATAGAATACAGAGATACGGTATGCGGACTGATGTTGTCGAAGTATCTTCACTTGCCTATAAATGTCGTAATATGTCCTTCACAGTCTTTCTTTATGGTCAGTGCGATCGTTTCTGTTCCAACTTAAGGCATGTCAGATGCTAGGATTCAGAGCCACAGTGTAAACATAGTCGATGCGAAGTTTCTTGTTCTGCCTGTTGTGTGCGTAAGACCCGTTTTGATGTCGTCTCATATGATCGATGCGAACTGATATGCTCCAGAGGAATTCATGTGAGGTGATAGAATACAGAGATACAGTGTGCAGACTGATGTTGTCGAAGTATCTTCACTTGCCTATTGTACTCGTTATATGTTATTCGAAGTCATCTCATATGGTCAGTGCGATCGTATTCACTATAGCTATAGGTATGTCAGATTCTAGAATGTGCAGTCACAGTGTTAACATATTCGAAGTCAAAGTTTCTTGTTCTGCCTATTGTGTGAGTTATAACCGCTTCGATGTCATCTTATATGATCGTTGCGAACTAATATGCTCCGAAAGTATCCATGTGAGATGATAGAATACAGAGAAACAGTGTGCAGACTGATGTTGTCGAAGTATCCTCACTAGCCTATTTATCTCGTTATATGCCCTTCACAGTCATCCTATATGGTCAGTGCGATCGTATCTGTTCCAACTGTAGGCATGTCGGATGCTAGAATGCAAAGTTACAGTGTATACATAGTCGAAGTCGAAGTTTCTTGTTCTGCCTGTTGTGTGCGTTATACCAGATATGCTCCACAGAAATTCATGTGAGGTGATAGAATGCAGAGATACAGTGTGCAGACTGATGTTGTCGAAGTATCTACACTTGCCTTTTGTACTCGTTATATGTCCTTCGGAGTCATCCTATATGGTCAGTGCGATCGTATCTACTATAGCTGTAGACATGTCAGATTCTAGAATGTGGAGTTACAGTGTGAACATATACGAAGTCAGAGTTTTTTTTCTGCTAATTGTGTGAGTTATATCTGCTTCGATGTCGTCTTATATGATCGTTGCGACCTAATATGCTCTGGAGATATCCATGTGAGATGATAGAATACAGAGATACAGTGTGCAGACTGATGTTGTCGAAGTATCCTCACTTTTTTTTATCGCTTGGAGCTCACGAAAGGGAATCCCTATAATGTTCAAAGAACATCGTGCGTTCCTAGGGAGGATAAGGATAGGAAGTAGGTATTGGAATTTGAATGTCGTCATATGTCCTCCACAGTCTTTCTTTATGGTCAGTGCGATCGTTTCTGTTTCAACTAAAGGCATGTCAGATGCTATAATTCAGAGCCACAGTGTGAACATAGTCGATGCGAAGTTTCTTGTTCTCCCTGTTGTATTCGTTATAACCGTTTTGATGTCGTCTCATATGATCTTTTCGAACTGATATGCTCCAGACGTATTCATGTGAGATGATAGAATACAGGAATACAGTGTGCATATGGTCAGTGCGATCGTCAGATGCTAGAATGCTGAGTTACAGAGTGAACATAGTCGAAGTGAAAGTTGCCTGTTCTGCCTGTTGTGTGCGTTATACCCGATTCGATGTCAACTCATATGATCGTTGCAAACTACCATGTTCCAAAGGTATCCATGTGAGATGATAGAATACAGAGACACAGTGTGCAGACTGATTTTGTCGAACTATCTCCACTTGCCTATTGTTCACGTTATATGTCCTTCAAAGTCGTCTCATTTGGTCAATGCGATCGTATCTGCTATGGCTTCAGGCATGTCAGATGCTGGAATGCTAAGTTACAGTGTAAACATCTTTGAAGTCGAAGTTTCTTGTTCTGCCTGTTGTGTGCGTTACACCGGCTTCGATGTCCTCTTAAGTGATCGTTGCGAACATATATGCTCCAGAGGTATCTATGTGAGATGATAGAATACAGAGATACGGTATGCGGACTGATGTTGTCGAGGTATCTTCACTTGCCTATTCTTCTCGTTGTATGTCCTTTTGAGTCGTCCTATATGGTCAGTGCGATCGTATCTGCAATCACTGTAGGCATGTCAGATGCTAGAATGCGAAGTTACAGTGTAAACATAGTCGAAGTCGAAGTGCGATCGTATCTGCAATTACTGTAGGCATGTCAGATGCTAGGATGCGAAGTTACAGTGTAAACATAGTCGAAGTCAAAGTTTCTTGCTCTTCCTGTTGTTAGCGTTATCTTGATCCAGGAAATACTAGACAATGTCTACCTATAAGATGAATATCCGACTTATTATCAAGATCGATAAATTCGAAGTTTTGGCGAACTCTCTGGTTAACCGACTCTAGATTGTTGGAATCGAAGTTTTTGGTGGACATGAAACAGTATAGTACTCCACTCGCATATAATGAGCTGTCATATATACTGCTTGCATGGGTATTCAGGATGCTAGAATGCAAAGTTACAAAGTGAACATGGTCGAAGTCGAAGTTTCTTGTTCTGCCTGTTGTATGTCAGATGCTAGAATGCAAAGTTACAGTGTATACATAGTCGAAGTCGGAGTGTCTCGTTCTGCCTGTTGTGTGCGTTACACTCGCTTCGATGTCGTCTCATATAATCGTTGCGAATTTTTATGCTCTAGAGGTATCTATGTGAGATGATAGAATACAGAAATACAGTGTGCATACTGATGTTGTCGAAGTATCTTCACTTGCCTATTGTTCTCGTTATAAGTCTTTCAAAGTCGTCTCATATGGTCAGTGCGATAGTCAGATTCTAGAATGCAAAGTTACAGAGTGAACATGGTCGAAGTCAAGGTTTCTTGTTCTGCCTGTTGTGTGCGTTATACCCGATTCGATGTCAACTCATATGATCGTTGCGAACTACCATGCTCCAAAGGTATCCATGTGAGTTGATACAATACAGATACAGTGTGCAGACTGATGTTGTCAAAGTATCTTCACTAGCCTATTGTTCCTGTTATATGTCCTTCAAAGACGTTTTATTTGGCCAGTGCGATCGTATCTGCTATAGCTTCAGGCATGTCAGATGCTGGAATGCTAAGTTACAGTGTAAACATATTCGAAGTCGAAGTTTCTTGTTCTGCCTGTTGTGTGCGTTACACCGGCTTCGATGTCGTCTCATGTGATCGTTGCGAACATATATGCTCCAGAGGTATCTATGTGAGATGATAGAATACAGAGATACGGTATGCGGACTGATGTTGTCGAAGTATCTTCACTTGCCTATAAATGTCGTAATATGTCCTTCACAGTCTTTCTTTATGGTCAGTGCGACCGTTTCTGTTCCAACTTAAGGCATGTCAGATGCTAGGATTCAGAGCCACAGTGTAAACATAGTCGATGCGAAGTTTCTTGTTCTGCCTGTTGTGTGCGTAAGACCCGTTTTGATGTCGTCTCATATGATCGATGCGAACTGATATGCTCCAGAGGAATTCATGTGAGGTGATAGAATACAGAGATACAGTGTGCAGACTGATGTTGTCGAAGTATCTTCACTTGCCTATTGTACTCGTTATATGTTCTTCGAAGTCATCTCATATGGTCAGTGCGATCGTATTCACTATAGCTATAGGTATGTCGGATTCTAGAATGTGCAGTCACAGTGTGAACATATTCGAAGTCAAAGTTTCTTGTTCTGCCTATTGTGTGAGTTATAACCGCTTCACTGGCTTCGATGTCCTCTTAAGTGATCGTTGCGAACATATATGCTCCAGAGGTATCTATGTGAGATGATAGAATACAGAGATACGGTACGCGGACTGATGTTGTCGAGGTATCTTCACTTGCCTATTCTTCTCGTTGTATGTCCTTTTGAGTCGTCCTATATGGTCAGTGCGATCGTATCTGCAATCACTGTAGGCATGTCAGATGCTAGAATGCGAAGTTACAGTGTAAACATAGTCGAAGTCGAAGTGCGATCGTATCTGCAATTACTGTAGGCATGTCAGATGCTAGGATGCGAAGTTACAGTGTAAACATAGTCGAAGTCAAGTTTCTTGCTCTTCCTGTTGTTAGCGTTATCTTGATCCAGGAAATACTAGACAATGTCTACCTATAAGATGAATATCCGACTTATTATCAAGATCGATAAATTCGAAGTTTTGGCGAACTCTCTGGTTTACCGACTCTAGATTGTTGGAATCGAAGTTTTTGGTGGACATGAAACAGTATAGTACTCCACTCGCATATAATGAGCTGTCATATATACTGCTTGCATGGGTATTTAGGATGCTAGAATGCAAAGTTACAAAGTGAACATGGTCGAAGTCGAAGTTTCTTGTTCTGCCTGTTGTGTGCGTTATACCCGCTTCGATGTCGTCTCATATGACCGTTGCGAACTGATATGCTCCAGAGGTATGTATGTGAGATGATAGAATACAAAGATTCAGTGTGCAGACTGATGTTGTCAAAGTATCTCCACTTGCCTATTGTTCTCGTTATATGTCCTTCGAAGTCGTCTCATATGGTCAGTGCGATCGTACCTGCTATTACTGTAGGCATGTCAGATGCAAGCATGCTGAGTTACAGTGTGAACATATTCGGAGTCAAAGTTTCTTCTTCTTCATATTGTGTTATAACCGCTTCGATGTCGTCTTATATGATCGTTGCAAACTAATTCGCTTCAAAATTATCCATGTGAGATGATAGAATACAGAGATACAGTGTGCAGGCTGATGTTGTCGAAGTATTCTCACTTGCCTATTTATCTCGTTATATGTCCTTCACAGTCTTCCTATATATTCGTATCTGTTCCATCAGTAGGCATGTCAGATGCTAGAATTCAGAGCCACAGTGTAAACATAGTCGAAGTCGAAGTTTCTTGTTCTCTTTGTTGTATTCATTATACTCGTTTTGATGTCGTTTCATATGATCTTTGCGAACTGCTATGCTCCAGAGGTATCCATGTGAAATGTGTAACGAGTTGCATTGTTTATAGCTGCTTTGTTACCAGAGTTGTTAACAAATTGGTTTAGGCTGTTCACCCTCAATTGAAGGATGTGCAAATTGAGATAGATTTTTCGTTACGAAAATAAGTGTTTAAAGTGCCAGATTATGAACAGTAGAGATCAAACACTGACTAGCTCAGTGGGACACGGGGGTGAGTAAGGTTGGTAGGGTGGAATTATAGCCATAAATTTGACTGTATCCTTTACTGAATATGGTTGAATATGGTAGTTATGACATAAGCTGCTAAGTACGTAGACATCACTAGAAAAACATTTCCATCAAGTAAATAGCAACAAAATATTATGTAGGTACCTCAACATATATACCTCATGAAATATAATGACCCCCCCTCATTCATGAATTTAGACACAATTATGTTGAAGTCTGGTTTCTTCCAGAACAATAATAATTTTCCAATGTGATCACTATGGTTTACAGTGGTGAGTGGAAATTCAACAATATGATACCCTTATTAATTATTGAGGTCAACATTACACATGGTCATACAGTACATAGATCCGCAAGAGAAATGTCCAACTTGAAAATCCTTGGTGGTAGGTAATTCTTGGATGGAGATAAAAATGGAGCAGTCTTACCAGATTGCAGGTATTTTCTGGCAGCTACACCATAGGTACATACATATAGCTGGTGATACTATAATGAGTGACTTCCTGGGCTGGAGCTGCTTCCAGACAATGCAGTGCTACTGGTGTCAGGTTGTTTAGACAGGAACTACTAGGTCAGTGTAATGCTTGGCATAATGCAGCACCAGACAACAGTCTGATAACAGGGACAACTGAAGACATCTTGCAGGAACATCGACAAGAGAAGAAGCAAAAGGACCAAAGTGAAGTAGATAAAGAAAAAGGAAAAGAAGAAGCCCTTAAACCAAAAAAATATCACTCACAGGATTATATTCCAAGCCTAGTGAACCTGCATAGCACATGGTAGTACAACATACCTTGGATGGTGGGCGGGCTATTGGGTAGGCCGGTTGAATGATGCTAGTAATCCCCTTATAGGGTATTTCTTTCCAAAACAGAGGAAACGAAATGTTGCGAGTTGAAGACCTCCAAATAATCCCACTAGCTGTGGATTCCGTTCACAAACACGGTACAAATTATGGAGCTCTTCCTCGGCACCAATGCAACCAGACACACCTTTACAAAATGGTGCCCTTTTCAGGCTGTAGGTCCTCCTCACACATTTTTTTGCACCCCATTAGCACATCATTTCCCATCGTGACGGTGTACACAAAAAAATACGAAATCCAAATAACATATTGGGTATAACTCCCCATTTCCAAGCAAAATTACATCACTTTGTTACGATGTGAGGCATCTTGAGACGCCGTTATGACACTGAGAAAACCCGGGAAAATATCGGAAACATCGTTACAAACCGATATTCGTTACGAACGGTTACGAACTTAAAACCACCCAGGCCTGCGCAGTAGCGTTCATACACATTGACATCGAACACAGAATACTAGTCCAGAAAATAAAGAGTCGAAAGCGAAAGAAGAGGTCTCTTCGAGTCCAGAAAACAAGGAGTCGAAGGAGAAAGAAGATACCTAAGATAATAGCGACGAATACCGAAGCACCACCGCGGTATCAACCAAGGGTCGACTAAATTGACGAATAGTCTCAGAACTTCACTATCAGGCTTCAAGAACCGATTCACAACTTACTGCTGGCCAACCGTATAACTGACAACCAACTCGATGTTGGACACGCCAGTAAACTCACTATGACGTCATGACCAAAACCACCGACCTTGATAAAATACTGTAAGCCAACGATAAGTACTCCGCCGTGTAACACCGAATTGACCCGAAGTTGAGGAGACTAAATGGTAATAAGTCGACGGTCGATTCACACCACTGTGTGTTCTGTGTTTCGTGCCATTGGACCAAAGGTGTCAGGTATCAGGTGACAGGTGACGATGTCGACAGTCGACACTCAGCTGATACAGATTTGACAATACACAAAGATTATATAAGCAGTGAAATTAACCCTCCACTAGATAGTATCACTCAATATTTGATTTCCAAGGGACCTATGAGGAACAGGGCTGAATTACAACTCACAAGTAGTAAGTATTCCAGACTCAAAGCAATTTAGGTGTAACGAACATTACGTAAATGACACGACATGCAGTTCCATAGTACTAAAATGATAATAACATATCATAATTTCAGATTATCTTCAGCCAGAAGAGAAGACAAGAAGCATAATCATTCCCAAATAGCTACCTGGTTTCCAGATATAAATCCATTGAAAAATGAGAGCGAACAAAACCCTGAGGTGAGTACCTTTTTACCACAATCATGGTTTGTCATGCCCATATCAGACTGAGAGTGCTATTTTCGTTTTAGCTACTAATAGCAGGATCGAAGGTAAACAAAGTGTGGAATACAGAGTCGAGAGGAATGACAGTGTGAGACAAAATACCCAGTACCAATTGAAGACAGCACTCGCAGCAAAAGACCGAGAGCAATGCTGGGAACCCACAGAATGAACTCTTCCAAAATGTAGTAACAAATTGATATTATTGACCTGATCCGAATAAATGGCTGTTGATGTGTCTTAAGTAAGTGATACAGCCGTTTTCAACTTAGTTAAATTTGAATTGTAACAACTCCCCCTCAACTCCCAAGAGATTTACCTGTAAATCTCTCCTGAGTGAGATTGACAATTATATCCAAAAAAAAAAATTATCCCCCAAAATAAAAATACAAAAAGATGATGACTACCAGAGTTGCAAGACTCGAAATGACGTCGGGTGATCCAGTAGGTCGCCACCGAACAAAGCTATGGAAGGAGACATGCACTCCAAGCCTAGTACTGATAGAAAACTACCTCACTAGGTCACGTGTCCCTCCAACACTCCGGGCAAGCGCACTCCAATGCCTACTACCGACCAGCGTCGATCATTCGTTCAGCAACTCTGGCAGTGGCCTATTCGGTCGGACTCTAACCGCCAGGAGAATTCTCCCCTACAGTGATAGTCTCAAGCCGTCAACTGCACAGCGAAAGGAGAAAGTAAGAAAACAAAGAAAACTAAGAAAAATTTAACAATATATACCTGTCAACCTGAGGTACGTAAAATCAACTCCTATTCGGAACCGTCACTAGCCGAACCATCATCATCATCATCAGGAGGATGAAACTTTAAATCTTTAATATGCCACGTTCCTTTGGACTTATTATTCGAGTCAACCAGCTCGTAAGCGACTGGGGAAAATTTCTTCCTAATTACCAACGGTCCCAGATACTTGGAGGCGAATTCCGCAGTAAAGTTTTTAGAGGCATCGGACAAGACATAATTCCTGTGGTAAACTCTATCGCCAACATGAAATGCTATCGGACGACGTCTTAAATTATATCGATTACTAAAACGAGCATGTGCTGCATCAAGTCGCCTTTTAACGTCTGCAAATATCTTTTTGAATTCTTGAGAAACATCTCGTCTAGAAGGAGGATCTCGTGTCTCTGTTCCGATATTCGGGCGTTTAAAATCGCCACCTGAAGCAAAATGTTCGCGACCAAAATTTACAAAGAACGGTGTCAAGCCCGTCGCCTCATGAACCGCAGTACGTATTGCACAGCCAACTTTAAGAAGTAATGTATCCCATTTCTTGTGATTGTCATTAATATAGCAAGAGATCATGGTCTTAAGGACCTGATTAACCCTCTCCACGGGGTTTGCTTGAGCGTGATACAAAGGAGTATACCGAATAGTTACATTATAATTTTGACATAGGTTACGGAATAAATTTGAGCGAAACTGTACGCCATTATCGCATATGAGGTATTGTGGACATGAAAACATCAGGAATACGTGTTCCTCTGTAATTCGCGTTACTGCTGCGGCAATCGCATCTCTAAGGGGAAAAAATAAAGAAAATTTACTCAATACATCTGTTACAACATAAACGAATTTATATCCACGTGTAGAACGAGGAAGTGGGCCGGAAAGATCTACACCTATCATCTGCCATGGTACGGTGACTTCGGGATGTTTTCCCATATTTCCAGATGGAGGTCTTAGAATCGGTTTCTGCGCTAAACAAACAGGACACCTTCTAATGTAGGCAGCTACGTCCGCGCGCATTTTAGGCCAATAATACGAATTTTTGAGGCGTTCAAAGGTCTTAAAAACTCCCGCGTGACAAGCCACGGTACTATCATGATGAGAGCGGATCAAATTCTTACGATCGTACTTAGGAACAACTTGTTTCCAAAAATCATTTTGGTCACGGAGCAACGGATACTGACATGAAACATATTTGAATAGTTTGTTTCCAACTAAACGCCACTGTGGGTACTTGAGTGGATTTTTGCGTACTCTAACTAACATGTTATTGAACCAAGAATCTATCGGCAAAGGTTTACTCGAGTCGACAGCCTGTACCTCGGGCACTGAGCGAGATAAGGCATCGGGAACAACGACCTCTCTTGCTTTCCTGTGAATAATGTGAAAGTTAAATTGTTGTAGGCGTACTGCCCAACGAGCCAAACGACCAGTTGGTTCTCGTAAATTATGCAACCACACTAACGAATGATGGTCAGTTATAACAGTGAACTTATATCCCTCTAAATAAGGACGGAGTTTTTCGATAGTATATAGGACGGCAAGACACTCCCTTTCGGTAGTACTAAAGTTTCGCTCTTGGCGCGTAAGCGAACGGCTGATATAACAAATGACGTGTTCACCGTCGTCAAACTCTTGAGAAAGAACTCCTCCTATTCCAAATGCTAATGCATCGGTTTGAACTTTGAATGGCCGGGAAAAGTCAGGACAAGTTAGAATGGGTGCCGAGACCAGTGCACTTTTAATACCCTGGAACGATTTTTAACATTCATCTGTCCATTCCCACTTTTCATTTTTAGACAAAAGGGCGGTCATTGGAGCCACCAGGGTAGCAAAACAAGGGATGAAGCGGCGATACCACGAGGCGACGCCAATCACGCGCCTAATGTCGTGAACGGTTTTGGGTGGGGGAATATTCAGAATGGCGGAGACCTTTTCAGGATCAACATGCAGTCCTTGGCTGTTGACGACATATCCCAAGTAACGCAACTCAGATCTACAAAAAGTACACTTGGACTGAGATACCGTTAGTCCAGCTTTCCTAAATCTCTCGAAAACCTCTGTTATTATTTTAATGTGGTCTTCAAAATTATCATTGACAATGATCACGTCGTCCAAATAGACGAATGCGTGTGGTTCAAGACCAGGGCCTAATATTCTATCCAAAAGCCGTTGAAATGTGGCGGGCGCATTACAGAACCCAAAAGGCATTCGTTTAAATTGGTATAGTCCTCGGCCTGGAATATTAAACGCCGTACATTCCCTAGATTCAGGGGCTATCGGTACTTGCCAGTAGGCAGACTTTATGTCGATTGAGCTGAGATATTTTGCATTACGGAGTTTGTCCAAGATTGAATTAATAAATGGTAAGGGATACGAATCTTTTTTAGTCACACGATTTAACTGGCGGTAATCCACACAGAAACGATATTCGCCATTCTTTTTGAGCACCAATAATACAGGACTCGACCAAGCCGATTCAGAAGGTTCGATGACATCATTGTCTAGCATTTCTTTCACTGCATCGTCAATATGCTGTTGCATAGCAGGGGATACCCGATACGCTCTTTGTCGGATAGGTTCAGAGTCGGTAATTATTTTATGCTGCACGAGAGTGGTACGACCAAGTTTGTCACCCTGTGAGTCATAATATTTCTTTACAATTTCCTCCAAAATAACCTTCTGTTCAGGCTTAAGAACATCTTTAGATACAACTGCTGTCAAAGAATTAATTTTAGGAATACTTTCATCAAAAGTCCAGCAACCACTTTTCAGGTCTGGAATTATCTCCATAGCTATCCAGAAATCGACACCTAAAATGATTGTATGAGAAAGTTCGGGTACTACTAATAATTCAAGAATTTTAATTTTTTCTTCCAATTGTATTGGAACTGTGACAACCCCGAGAATTTCACAGGTTTGATTATTGGCAACAGCGCAAGATGAAATATTTGAAGATAAGAGCTTAAGGCCCAAATTCTTAATAACATTCCAACCATGGGAACCCAAAACAGTTGAATTTCACCCACTGTCCAACAGTGCTTTAAATTTTATGCCTAAAATCTCAATATCTAAATAAGGACGATTATCGTCATCACAATGTGACATAATATATGACAAAATCGGCTGGATATTTACAGATGAATATGTACACTTATGAGTGGTCGTCAGAGTAGGTGAGCTCACCAGGCGACCTACTAATGGCTCAATCTCCCGTTTCCCGAACAACTACTGCATGTTCGCACTGTGACACCAGGAGCACCGCATTTTAAGCAATGTTTTCTAGGAGGTTGATCACACCTAGCGCGGATATGTCCAGGTTGACCACAGTTGAAACACTTAGGAGCGTTAGGGGAAGCTGAAGATGATGGGCCTGTATTATTCAAAACGTTCACTGAGGGGCAACCATTTCCTGACTGATCTGTTTCTGATTTATCGACCTGTGAATCTTTTATTGAAATTCGCGAATAAGGGCGCTGATATTCCAGACCGGGTTCTACAGAATGCTTCGGCAGCGCGAGGGGAGCACGATATTCTTGAGCACTTAAGTTAGCCTCTTCAATTTCGCGACCTACGATAATTAAGGAGGAAAGGGTGGAAATACCTTTTCCAGCGACCGCCATCTGAATATATGGAAGCATCTTTCCCTTTTTGAAATTTACCCGAGTTTCTTCACTAGGATTCGATGAAAGTTTGGCAAATAGGTTCTCCATATAGGCTACATAAATAGTAACGGTTTCCGTTCGACCTTGAGTTCGACGTTTGAGCGTATCCCAGATTCTCTCTTCATAGTTACGGGGTAGAAAACTTACACGGAGTTGACTTAGGAAGTCATCATAGTCACGAATTTGGTTTCTTGCAAATCTAAACCATATGGATGCATCGCCTTCCAGTAATTCCGACATACAATCAAACATTTGATTTTTCATAATACTTCGAGACACCCTCATCTCCTCAAGTTTTTCTATAAAATCGGTAACGCTGGTTGAACCGTTGAACCTCAGTTTCCAACGACTAACATCAACAAACTTGGCAGAACTATTATTGGTTGAAGAATGAAATTCAAGTGGAAAGTCATGTTTCATAGAATTGACAAAGTGTCCTGGACTACTATGATTGTAATTTAAAAAAGGAGGTTGACCTCTAGATGAATTAAATGTAGCACATCTTGAATCACCAACATTGTCAGAACCATTACCAGAAAATCGTACTCTATCTTTCACACTATTAGCATACACTGATGATGTAACATTGACTGAATCTAAATGAGTTAGGTTAATATTCCTCAATCTTTCAGCTAAGCCATCTGCTGAGGCTAGTAAGTTGTTTGCGATAGATAGGGAATTGTTTCCATTTGCTTGACGAGGTGAGGTTTCTTCATTATGTTGTTGGGACCTTTGCCCATCAATTTGAATAAGATCTTCAACCTGATCCATTGACCCGGTACTAGTTCTAGGTGCTATTGTGGGCAACAAACAATTTGGTTCATCTATGAGGGAAGCACTTGCAGTTATTACTGGTTGGTCTAAAATTGCATCTTTATTCTGGGCGTTACTATCAGAAGGAACTGTTGCAGCATATATGCGATCTGAGGAAAGTTGAAGACGATTGGCTGTGGTCAGTAAATTATTTTTTTCAGCCAAAATCATTGAATTCTCGGTATTTATTCGTGATAACCTATCCTGAACATGTATAAGTCTAGACTTGATTTTACGAAACTCATTTTCTCTATCATCAACATCAAATTCATCAATATCACCAAGCAATCCATCCAACTTACTACTACATAATGCCATCTCGTTCATTGGGTCAAAATTCACTGTAGGCTCACCAGGACTACTCCCACTCTCAGCACGCAACGCTTGTCTCAACAATGATCTTTCGTCCTGCACCGTTCCATTACCCAACTCTGATCCACGAACCAATAATTCATAAGTGAGTTCGTCACTCAACAACCTATTGATATCCATTTCCACAATGCAGAGAAATGATATAAGAGAAGAGAAAAAGAAGTTTCCTCAAGGAAAAAAAAATTACTCCCTATTAACTGTACTGATTCTGTACCGAATTCTACAAAACCCCCTTCCTTCCCGGAAGAAAAAAAAGAAAGAAAAAAAGAATCAGGAACAACCAATTGAATCCACCAACTGATTGTTTAACCACAAGGTTCAACAACACACAAAAAAAAATCTGATGAACCAGCTAACAGCCAAGAAACAACACCCAGCTGGATCACCCTGTATAGTTCTCCGAAAACCTATGTCAATAATACAGTCAAAAAAAAATATACACAAGTATTAGTATTGAAAAAAACTTCAGGTAGGTAGACCTGTCATGTGTTACCAGCAGAGTGAGAAAAAAAGTATTATCAGTAATGCCTGCACTGAAAAGAAAAAATAATTGAAATACAGATGTCAGAGTAGATAATAGCAGTTCTTAACTTATTGAGAAAGGGAAGAAAACAAATATATATATCAAGTCCAATAAACTGATTTGGCACTTGATAATAATATAACACCCTTTAGGTGTAGTGTGAATAGAAATAACTTGATATTTATTTTTAAATTCACTAGGGCTGACCCTATGTAATCAACAGCAAGTAATTCAATATATCAATAATGATTCTTATTACAAGAAGGCATGAAATTATATCATATTGAAGAAATATGTTTGAGGAATGAAAATTAGAATGCTGCTATTATCACCTGTTTCACCTTGTATTACCAGCAATGAGGAAAATAATAGTGTGCATTTGCTAAGAATGCCGGAAACTCATTCTAAAGCCACCAAGTTTACCATAAACAAAATACCAGCTTTTTATAAGTGTCCACCCTGTAAGTACCTATATGAAAATTTCAAGTTTTTCTTTTTTTTTTAACAAAATAACCAGAAAAGTATTTCCATTTTTGTTTTCACTATATAATATTTCAAGAATATCATGTGATATTGAATAAAAATAAATGGAAAAAAATATGTACTGAATTTAAACTACCACCAATGAAAATTCAAAAATTACTCAACAATATCCACCCTAGTGCCAACTGAAATTTTTGGGCGCCATTTGTAACGAGTTGCATTGTTTATAGCTGCTTCGTTACCAGAGTTGTTAACAAATTGGTTTAGGCTGTTCACCCTCAATTAAAGGATGTGCAAATTGAGATAGATTTTTCGTTACAAAAATAAGTGTTTGAAGTGCCTGATTATAAACAGTAGAGATCAAACACTGACTAGCTCAGTGGGACACGGGGGTGAGTAAGGTTGGTAGGGTGGAATTATAGCCATAAATTTGACTGTATCCTTTACTGAATATGGTTGAATATGGTAGTTATGACATAAGCTGCTAACTACGTAGACATCACTTGAAAAACATTTCCATCAAGTAAATAGCAACAAAATATTATGTAGGTACCTCAACATATATACCTTATGAAATATAATGACCCCCCCTTAATCATGAATTTAGACACAATTATGTTGAAGTCTGGTTTCTTCCAGAACAATAATAATTTACCAATGTGATCACTATGGTTTACAGTGGTGAGTGGAAATTCAACAATATGATACCCTTATTAATTATTGAGGTCAACATTACACATGGTCATACAGTACATAGATCCGCAGGAGAAATGTTCAACTTGAAAATCCTTGGTGGTAGGTAATTCTTGGATGGAGATAAAAATGGAGCAGTCTTACCAGATTGCAGGTATTTTCTGGCAGCTACACCATAGGTACATACATATAGCTGGTGATACTATAATGAGTGACTTCCCGGGCTGGGGCTGCTTCCAGACAATGCAGTGCTACTGGTGTCAGGTTGTTTAGACAGGAACTACTGGGTCAGTGTAATGCTTGGCATAATGCAGCACCACACAGCAGTGTGATAACAGGGACAACTGAAGACATCTTGCAGGAACATCGACAAGAGAAGAAGCAAAATGACCAAAGTGAAGTAGATAAGAAAAAAAGGAGAAGAAGAAGCCCTGAAACAAAAGAAATATCACTTACAGGATGATATTCCAAGCCTAGTGAACCTGCATAGCACATGGTAGTACAACATACCTTGGATGGTGGGCGGGCTATTGGGTAGGCCGGTTGAATGATGCTAGTAATCCCCTTATAGGGTATTTCCTTCCAAAACAGAGGAAACGAAATGTTGCGAGTTGAAGACCTCCAAATAATCCCACAAGCTGTGGATTCCGTTCACAAACACGGTACAAATTATGGAGCTCTTACTCGGCACCAATGCAACCAGACACACCTTTACAAAGTGGTGCCCTTTTCAGGCTAGAGACTTGTAGATCCTCCTCACACATTTTTTTGTACCCCATAAGCACGTCATTTCCCATCGTGACGGTGTACACAAAAAAATACGAAATCCAAATAACATATTGGGTATAACTCCCCATTTCCGAACAAAATTACATCACTTTGTTACGATGTAAGGCATCTTGAGACGCCGTTATGACACTGAGAAAACCCGGGAAAATATCGGAAACATCGTTACAAACCGATATTCGTTACGAACGGTTACGAACTTAAAACCACCCAGGTCTGCGCAGTTGCGTTCATACACATTGACATCGAACACAGAATACTAGTCCAGAAAACAAAGAGTCGAAAGCGAAAGAAGAGGTCTCTTCGAGTCCAGAAAACAAGGAGTCGAAGGAGAAAGAAGATACCTAAGATAATAGCGACGAATACCGAAGCACCACCGCGGTATCAACCAAGGGTCGACTAAATTGACGAATAGTCTCAGAACTTCACTATCAGGCTTTAAGAACCGATTCACAACTTACTGCTGGCCAACCGTATAACTGACAACCAACTCGATGTTGGACACGCCAGTAAACTCACTATGACGTCATGACCAAAACCACCGACCTTGATAAAATACTGTAAGCCAACGATAAGTACTCCGCCGTGTAACACCGAATTGACCCGAAGTTGAAGAGACTAAATGGTAATAAGTCGACGGTCGATTCACACCACTGTGTGTTCTGTGTTTCGTGCCATTGGACCAAAGGTGTCAGGTATCAGGTGACAGGTGACGATGTCGACAGTCGACACTCAGCTGATACAGATTTGACAATACACAAAGATTATATAAGCAGTGAAATTAACCCTCCACTAGATAGTATCACTCAATATTTTATTTCCAAGGGACCTATGAGGAACAGGGCTGAATTACAACTTACAAGTAGTGAGTATTCCAGACTCAAAGCAATTTAGGTGTAACGAACATTACGTAAATGACACGACATGCAGTTCCATAGTACTAAAATGATAATAACATATCATAATTTCAGATTATCTTCAGCCAGGAGAGAAGACAAGAAGCATAATCATACCCAAATAACTACCTGGTTTCCAGATATAAATCCATTGAAAAATGAGAGCGAACAAAACCCTGAGGTGAGAACCTTTTTACCACAATCATGGTTTGTCATGCCCATATCAGACTGAGAGTGCTATTTTCGTTTTAGCTACTAATAGCAGGATCGAAGGTAAACAAAGTGTGGAATACAGAGTCGAGAGGAATGACAGTGTGAGACAAAATACCCAGTACCAATTGAAGACAGCACTCGCAGCAAAAGACCGAGAGCAATGCTGGGAACCCACAAAATGAACTCTTTCAAAATGTAGTAACAAATTGATATTATTGACCTGATCCGAATAAATGACTGTTGATGTGTCTCAAGTAAGTGATACAGCCGTTTTCAACTAAGTTAAATTTGAATTGTAACAGATGATAGAATACAGAGATACAGTGTGCAGACTGATGTTGTCGAAGTATCTTCACTTGCCTATTGTTCTCGTTATATGTCCTTCGAAGTCGTCCTATATAGTCAGTGCGATCGAATCTGCTATAACTGTAGGCATGTCAGATGCTAGAATGCAAAGTTACAGTGTATACATAGTCGAAATCGAAGTTTCTTGTTCTGCCTATTGTGTGCGTTATACCAGTTCTGATGTCGTCTCATATGATCGATGCGAACTGATATGCTCCACAGAAATTCATGTGAGGTGATAGAATACAGAGATACAGTGTGCAGACTGATGTTGTCAAAGTATCTTCACTCGCCTATTGTTCTTGTTATACGACGCTATACATAGTGGAGTATACTACGGCCGTGCCAAAAATGCTATCTCGGAAACTAAGCGAGATAGAGGTATAGTTGCTTTGGAGAAAATGATCCCCATCGAATTTTGAGCAACTTTGGTTTTTGTGTGTGGTCTGTCTGTCTGTCTGTCTGTACTCTGTGTTAATCATAAATCGATATATCTCCGGAACCCTTTGACATATCGACTTGAAAATTTGCCATCTTATTGTACTCAAAACAATATTATGTCATTAAAATATGAAGGAAATCGGAAAACTCTAAGGTGGTTTTTCCGGGTTTTTTCGATTTTTCACCGGAAGTTCCTTGTAACCACTCTACAAATCGCAAAAGTGGTCCGATCGATTTCATTTTTTGTGAAAAAAACCTCTATCAGGAAGAGACGAAGCCTATTGAAATTGAGCAGGGTCGGAAAATTCCAAGTGGGTTTTTCAAGGAGATTTTCCGAAAAACACGGTTCGCTTTAAAACGACATATCTCCTGAACCAATAGACTAAATCCAAATTTGAAAAATGCACCGTATGCCTCTTTGATGACGCAACAAATTATCATTCAATCATTTTTTCGTGCATCCATCGGAAACTGGAAAAACAAATGAAAACCCAAACATCAAAATTTGAAATCCTTTTAATTCAATATATATCGAAAACAAATGGAAAAATCGAAAATTATCAAGAGTGCAATGTTATCCACTGGAACATTCCCTACAAATCATTTTCCATAATTTTTTCTGTAAACCCAATAGTACAGGAAATAAAGTGAAAAATATGAAAAAAAAAATTTTAACGACCCATAGGGTACTATGAAGATATATTGAAAAACATAGATTATCGATAGATGAAGCTCATCTACCTTCACTGAGGCATGGAATATTTTTTCATTTTGTTGATTGGAAGATGGAACAAAAGTGTTGAAACTTTTATTCTCAGATAATTCCAAATATCTCGAAAACAACTGAAAATATCTGAAAATGTTATAGAACCAAAATTATTCCTTTTGATAAAATCCACAAAAAATCCTCATAACATTTTTTTCTGAATTCAATAGTTCGGGAGATACGATGAAAAAACTAAAAAAATTACAAGTTCCTAGATAATCACTTGCCAATAGAAAACGAAACAAAAAACAAAAGAAAGTAAAAAAAGCACACTCGTCTGTCTTGATTTTTTTTCCATAAACTACGTACCTAGCTCACTCTACTGTCTTTATTTTTGCCAATGAACTAGGTAGATAGATAGATAGATAGATAGATAGATAGATAGATAGATAGATAGATAGATAGATAGATAGATAGATAGATAGATAGATAGATAGATAGATAGATAGATATTTTATTTGTCTTTTAGGTGCATTCATAAGAATACAAATAAGATACGTCACATATACATAAGTTATGAATATTACAAAAACTAGTGGCTAAGATTAGAGATTTACAGATGAAGTTAAAAATTAAAAATTAAAAACTAAAAAAAAAAGTGTGCATACAAACATACGAGAACAATATGATGTATAATCAATGATAAAAACTGAGTAAAATGTAGTGTAAAAAGTAATTTATAAAAGATAATGCACCAGGAATAATATACCCCATGGTTATTTATTTTGTTGTGGATGTTAGGGCCGCTATATATTCTCCAGTAGTATAAAATACATTGGAGGTCAAATATGAGTGCATGTGTTTTTTGAAACTTTTGACACTCAGAGCTTTGACGTAAGTGGGTAGTATATTGTAAAGATTTACATTGAGAGAGTTTCTACTTGATTTTTGTAATCTGAATTTAGATGGTCTTATCAATTGAGAGCCTCTAGTGTTGTAAGTATGGAAATCAGCATTCTTTTCATGATTATTCGTGAATGGAAGAAAGCATAATAAGCTGATAATAGAACCTGCAAACTAATGATAGTCTTCATTTTACGGAGTAAAAATAAGTATTTTGAAATATTTGTACATAGCTGCTCTGTGTGACCTGACCAGTTTAATCTGTCGTCCAGTGTAACACCTAACAGTTTGACGGTATCACCAAATGCTGTTGAGTTGTTCATAGAAAATAATATATGTTGTGTTTTACTTTTATTCAATTTAAGATTATTACTTTTAAACCAAGTTTCCGCTTTAGCTTGAGCCAGATTTATATTTGCTAACGAACCAATTGTATTTTCACTGGAGCTGGTGAGAGTTGTATCGTCCGCAAATGCAATACATCCATAAGGGCACATATATGAAAATGGGTCATTTACATAGATAATGAATAGGAGAGGGCCTAGTACGGAGCCTTGTGGAACCCCACATGCTATTAATTCAAAATCAGATACGTTATTTGAGTCTATTACAACACATTGTTGTCTATTTGTTAAATAGGATGAAAAAAGGGCTAAGTACGTAGTTTGTACGAAAAATCTCCAGTTCTCTGAACTTTCATAGCGTCGTATACACATCATTGGTGCCCAATGATAGTTTCAATATAGAAATATGCTCATGATATGGTGCCATGGCCTCAACTTCCATCTTACATGAGCAATGATAAAATATCATCTGCTTTTATATCGTCGTATAAATTATCTGACCTTTATACTAATCTGAAACCTTTCAAAAACTACGTACCTCACTTGTTATACGACGCTATACATAGTGGAGTATACTACGGCCGTGCCAAAAATGCTATCTCGGAAACTAAGCGAGATAGAGGTATAGTTGCTTTGGAGAAAATGATCCCCATCGAATTTTGAGCAACTTTGGTTTTTGTGTGTGGTATGTCTGTCTGTCTGTCTGTACTCTGTGTTAATCATAAATCGATATATCTCCGGAACCCTTTGACATATCGACTTGAAATTTTGCCATCTCATTGTACTCAAAACAATATTATGTCATTAAAATATGAAGGAAATCGGAAAACTCTAAGGTGGTTTTTCCGGGTTTTTTCGATTTTTCACCGGAAGTTCCTTGTAACCACTCTACAAATCGCAAAAGTGGTCCGATCGATTTCAGTTTTTGTGAAAAAAAACCTCTATCAGAGAGAGACGAAGCCTATTGAAATTGAGCAGGATCGGGAAATTCCAAGTGAGTTTTTCAAGGAGATTTTCCGAAAAACACGGTTCGCTTTAAAACGACATATCTCCTGAACCAATAGACTAAATCCAAATTTGAAAAATGCACCTTATGTTTCTTTGATGACGCAACAAATTATTATTTCACTATTTTTTCGTGCATCCATCGGAAAATGGAATAACAAATGAAAATCAAGACATCAAAATTTGAAATCCTTTCAATTCAATATATATCGAAAACAAATGGAAAAATCGAAAATTATCAAAAGTGCAAAGTTATCCACTGGGACATTTTCTACAAATTATTTCCTATATTTTTTTTTGTAAACCCAATAGTACAGGAAATAAAGTGAAAAATATGAAAAAAAAAATTTTAACGACCCATAGGGTACTATGAAGATATATTGAAAAAAATAGATTATCGATAGATGAAGCTCATCGACTTCCACTGAACCATGAAATATTTTTTCATTTTGTTGATTGGAAGATGGAACAAAAGTGTTGAAAATTTTATTCTCAGATAATTCCAAATATCTCGAAAACAACTGGAAATATCTGAAAATGTTATAGAATCAAAATTATTCCTTTTGATAAAATCTACAAAAAATCTTCATAACATTTTTCTCTGAATTCAATAGTTCGGGAGATACGATAGAAAAACTAAAAAATTTACAAGTTCCTAGATAATCACTTGCCAATAGAAAACGAAACAAGAAACAAAGAAAGTAAAAAAAGCACACTCGACTGTCTTGATTTTTTTTCCCATAAACTACGTACCTAGCTCACTTTACTGTCTTTATTTTTGCCAATTAACTAGGTACGGGCTAAGTACGTAGTTTGTACGAAAAATCTCCAGTTCTCTGAACTTTCATAGCGTCGTATACACATCATTGGTGCCCAATGATAGTTTCAATATAAAAATATGCTCATGATATGGTGCCATGGCCTCTACTTCCATCTTACATGAGCAATGATAAAATATTAGGTGCTTTTTTAACGTCGTATGAATTATCTGACCTTTATACTAATCTGATACCTTTCAAAAACTACGTACCTCACTTGTTATACGACGCTATACATAGTGGAGTATACTACGGCCTTGCCAAAAATGCTATCTCGGAAACTAAGCGAGATAGAGGTATAGTTACTTTGGAGAAAATGATCCCCATCGAATTTTGAGCAACTTTGGTTTTTGTGTGTGGTCTGTCTGTCTGTCTGTCTGTACTCTGTGTTAATCATAAATCGATATATCTCCGGAACCCTTCGACATATTGACTTGAAATGTTGCCATCTTATTGTACTCAAAACAATATTGTGTTATCAAAATATGAAGGGAATCGGAAAACTCTAAGGTGGTTTTTCCGGGTTTTTTCGATTTTTCACCGGAAGTTCCTTGTAACCACTCTACAAATCGCAAAAGTGGTCCGATCGATTTCATTTTTTGTGAAAAAAACCTCTATCAGGGAGAGACGAAGCCTATTGAAATTGAGCAGGGTCGGGAAATTCCAAGTGGGTTTTTCAAGGAGATTTTCCGAAAAACACGGTTCACTTTAAAACGACATATCTCCTGAACCAATAGAACAAATCCAAATTTGAAAAATGCACCGTATGCCTCTTTGATGACGCAACAAATTATTATCTAACCATTTTTTCGTGCATCCATCGGAAAATGGAAAAACAAATGAAAATCAAAACATCAAAATTTGAAATCCTTTCAATTCAATATATATCGAAAACAAATGGAAAAATCGAAAATTATCAGGAGTGCAAAGTTATCCACTGGAACATTTCCTACAAATCATTTTCCATATTTTTTTTTGTAAACCCAATAGTACAGGAAATAAAGTGAAAAATATGAAAAAAAAAATGTTAACGATCCATAGGGTACTATGAAGATATATTGAAAAACAAAGATTATCGATAGATGAAGCTCATCGACTCCTACGGAACCATGAAATATTTTTCCATTTTGTTGATTGGAAGATGGAACGAAAGTGTTGAAAATTTTATTCTCAGATAATTCCAAATATCTCGAAAACAACTAGAAACATCTGAAAATGTTATGGAACTAAAATTATTAATTTTGATAAAATCTACAAAAAATTCGTATAACATTTTTCTCTGAATTCAATAGTTCGGGAGATACGATGAAAAAACTGAAAAATTTACAAGTTCCTAAATAATCACTTGCCAATAGAAAACAAAACAAAAGAAAGTAAAAAAAAGCACACTCGAGTGTCTTGATTTTTTTCTCATAAACTACGTACCTAGCTCACTCGACTGTGTGGAAAAACCAAGACAGTCGAGTGGGCTAAGTACGTAGTTTGTGGGAAAAATCTCCAATTCTCCGAACTTTCATAGCGTCGTATACACATCCTTGGTGCCCAATGATAGTTTCAATATAAAAATATACTCATGATATGGTGCCATGGCCTCTACTTCCATCTTACATGAGCAATGATAAAATATAAACTACATCTATACTAATCTGATACCTTTCAAAAACTACGTACCTCACTTGTTATACGACGCTATACATAGTGGAGTATACTACGGCCGTGCCAAAAATGCTATCTCGGAAACTAAGCGAGATAGAGGTATAGTTGCTTTGGAGAAAATGATCCCCATCGAATTTTGAGCAACTTTGGTTTTTGTGTGTGGTCTGTCTGTCTGTCTGTCTGTACTCTGT
This sequence comes from Phaedon cochleariae, assembly GCA_918026855.4. Taxonomy (NCBI): domain Eukaryota; kingdom Metazoa; phylum Arthropoda; class Insecta; order Coleoptera; family Chrysomelidae; genus Phaedon; species Phaedon cochleariae. The sequence continues at coordinate 32,772,923 of OU896713.1, forward strand.
GTTAATCATAAATCGATATATCTCCGGAACCCTTTGACATATCGACTTGAAATTTTGCCATCTTATTGTACTCGAAACAATATTATGTCATTGAAATATGAAGGAAATCGGAAAACTCTAAGGTGGTTTTTCCGGGTTTTTTCGATTTTTCACCGGAAGTTCCTTGTAACCACTCTACAAATCGCAAAAGTGGTCCGATCGATTTCATTTTTTGTGAAAAAAACCTCTATCAGGAAGAGACGAAGCCTATTGAAATTGAGCAGGGTCGGAAAATTCCAAGTGGGTTTTTCAAGGAGATTTTCCGAAAAACACGGTTCGCTTTAAAACGACATATCTCGTGAACAAATAGACTAAATCCAAATTTGAGAAATGCTCCGTATGCCTCTTTGATGACGCAACAAATTATCATTCAATCATTTTTTCGTGCATCCATCGGAAACTGGAAAAACAAATGAAAACCCAAACATCAAAATTTGAAATCCTTTTAATTCAATATATATCGAAAACAAATGGAAAAATCGAAAATTATCAAGAGTGCAATGTTATCCATTGGAACATTCCCTACAAATCATTTTTCATAATTTTTTCTGTAAACCCAATAGTACAGGAAATAAAGTGAAAAATATGAAAAAAAAAAATTTAACGACCCATAGGGTACTATGAAGATATATTGAAAAACATAGATTATCGATAGATGAAGCTCATCTACCTCCACTGAGGCATGGAATATTTTTTCATTTTGTTGATTGGAAGATGGAACAAAAGTGTTGAAAATTTTATTCTCAGATAATTCCAAATATCTCGAGAACAACTGAGAATATCTGAAAATGTTATAGAAACAAAATTATTCCTTTTGATAGAATCTACAAAAAATCCATATTTTATTTTTCTCTGAATTCAATAGTTCGGGAGATACGATGAAAAAACTAAAAAATTTACAAGTTCCTAAATAATCACTCGCTAATAGAAAACAAAACAAAAAACAAAAGAAAGTAAAAAAAGCACACTCAAGTGACTTGATTTTTTTCTCAAAAACTACGTTCCTAGCTCACTCGACTGTGTGGAAAAACCAAGACAGTCGAGTGGGCTAAGTTCGTAGTTTGTGGGAAAAATCTCCAGTTCTCCGAACTTCCATAGCGTCGTATACACATCCTTGGTGCCCAATGATAGTTTCAATATAAAAATATACTCATGATATGGTGCCATGGCCTCTACTTCCATCTTACATGAGCAATGATGAAATATAATCTGATTTTATAGCGTCGTATAAATTATCTGACCTCTAAATAAACTAATACCTTATGAAAACTACATCTATACTAATCTGATACCTTTTAAAAACTACGTACCCCACTTGTTATACGACGCTATACATAGTGGAGTATACTACGGCCGTGCCAAAAATGCTATCTCGGAAACTAAGCGAGATAGAGGTATAGTTGCTTTGGAGAAAATGATCCCCATCGAATTTTGAGCAACTTTGGTTTTTGTGTGTGGTCTGTCTGTCTGTCTGTCTGTACTCTGTGTTAATCATAAATCGATATATCTCCGGAACCCTTTGACATATCGACTCGAAATTTTGCCATCTTATTGTACTCAAAACAATATTATGTCATTAAAATATGAAGGAAATCGGAAAACTCTAAGGTGGTTTTTCCGGGTTTTTTCGATTTTTCACCGGAAGTTCCTTGTAACCACTCTACAAATCGCAAAAGTGGTCCGATCGATTTCATTTTTTGTGAAAGAAACCTCTATCAGGAAGAGACGAAGCCTATTGAAATTGAGCAGGGTCGGAAAATTCCAAGTGGGTTTTTCAAGGAGATTTTCCGAAAAACACGGTTTGCTTTAAAACGACATATCTCGTGAACAAATAGACTAAATCCAAATTTGAGAAATGCACCGTATGCCTCTTTGATGACGCAACAAATTATCATTCAATCATTTTTTCGTGCATCCATCGGAAACTGGAAAAACAAATGAAAACCCAAACATCAAAATTTGAAATCCTTTTAATTCAATATATATCGAAAACAAATGGAAAAATCGAAAATTATCAGGAGTGCAATGTTATCCACTGGAACATTCCCTACAAATCATTTTCCATAATTTTTTCTGTAAACCCAATAGTACAGGAAATAAAGTGAAAAATATGAAAAAAAAAATTTTAACGACCCATAGGGTACTATGAAGATATATTGAAAAACATAGATTATCGATAGATGAAGCTCATCTACCTCCACTGAGGCATGGAATATTTTTTCATTTTGTTGATTGGAAGATGGAACAAAAGTGTTGAAAATTTTATTCTCAGATAATTCCAAATATCTCGAAAACAACTGAAAATATCTGAAAATGTTATAGAACCAAAATTATTCCTTTTGATAAAATCCACAAAAAATCCTCATAAAATTTTTTTCTGAATTCAATAGTTCGGGAGATACGATGAAAAAACTAAAAAATTTACAAGTTCCTAGATAATCACTTGCCAATAGAAAACGAAACAAGAAACAAAGAAAGTAAAAAAAAGGACACTCGACTGTCTTGATTTTTTTCCCATTAACTACGTACCTAGCTCACTATCTACTGTCTTTATTTTTGCCAATAAACTAGGTACGGGCTAAGAACGTAGTTTGTACGAAAAATCTCCAGTTCTCTGAACTTTCATAGCGTCGTATACACATCATTGGTGCCCAACGATAGTTTCAATATAAAAATATGCTCATGATATGGTGCCATGGCCTCAACTTCCATCTTACATGAGCAATGATAAAATATCATCTGCTTTTATAACGTCGTATAAATTATCTGACCTTTATACTAATCTGATACCTTTCAAAAACTACGTACCTCACTTGTTATACGACGCTATACCTATAGTGGAGTATACTACGGCCTTGCCAAAAATGCTATCTCGGAAACTGAGCGAGATAGAGGTATAGTTACTTTGGAGAAAATGATCCCCATCGAATTTTGAGCAACTTTGGTTTTTGTGTGTGGTCTGTCTGTCTGTCTGTCTGTACTCTGTGTTAATCATAAATCGATATATCTCCGGAACCCTTTGACATATCGACTTGAAATTTTGCCATCTTATTGTACTCAAAACAATATTATGTCATTGAAATATGAAGAAAATCGGAAAACTCTAAGGTGGTTTTTCCGGGTTTTTTCGATTTTTCACCGGAAGTTCCTTGTAACCACTCTACAAATCGCAAAAGTGGTCCGATCGATTTCATTTTTTGTGAAAAAAACCTCTATCAGGAAGAGACAAAGCCTATTGAAATTGAGCAGGGTTGGAAAATTCCAAGTGGGTTTTTCAAGGAGATTTTCCGAAAAACACGGTTCACTTTAAAACGACATATCTCCTGAACCAATAGACTAAATCCAAATTTGAAAAATGCACCGTATGCCTCTTTGATGACGCAACAAATCATTATTCAACCATTTTTTCGTGCATCCATCGGAAAATGGAAAAACAAATGAAAATCAAAACATCAAAATTTGAAATCCTTTCAATTCAATATATATCGAAAACAAATGAAAAAATCGAAAATTATCAAGAGTGCAAAGTTATCCACTGGAACATTTCCTACAAATTATTTTCCATATTTTTTTCTGTAAACCCAATAGTACAGGAAATAAAGTGAAAAATATGAAAAAAAAAATTTTAACGACCCATAGGGTACTATGAAGATATATTGAAAAACAAAGATTATCGATAGATGGAGCTCATGGACTTCCACTGAACCATAAAATATTTTTTCATTTTGTTGATTGGAAGATGGAACAGAAGTGTTGAAAATTTTATTCTCAGATAATTCCAAATATCTCGAAAACAACTGGAAATATCTGAAAATGTTATGGAACCAAAATTATTCCTTTTGATAAAGTCTACAAAAAATCCAAATAACATTTTTCCCTGAATCCAATAGTTCGGGAGATACGATGAAAAAACTAAAAAAATTACAAGTTCCTAGATAATCACTTGCCAATAGAAAACGAAACAAAAAAACAAAAGAAAGTAAAAAAAGCACACTCGACTGTCTTGATTTTTTTCCCCATAAACTACGTACCTAGCTCACTCTACTGTCTTTATTTTTGCCAATAAACTAGGTACGGGCTAAGTACGTAGTTTGTACGAAAAATCTTCAGTTCTCTGAACTTTCATAGCGTCGTTTGCACATCATTGGTGCCCAATGATAGTTTCAATATAAAAATATGTTCATGATATGGTTCCATGGCCTCAACTTCCATCTTACATGAGCAATGATAAAATATCATCTGCTTTTATAACATCGTATAAATCATCTGACCTTTATACTAATCTGATACCTTTCAAAAACTACTTACCTCACTTGTTATACGACGCTATACATAGTGGAGTATACTACGGCCGTGCCAAAAATGCTATCTCGGAAACTAAGCGAGATAGAGGTATAGTTACTTTGGAGAAAATGATCCTTATCGAATTTTGAGCAACTTTGGTTTTTGTGTGTGGTCTGTCTGTCTGTCTGTCTGTACTCTGTGTTAATCATAAATCGATATATCTCCGGAACCCTTTGACATATCGACTTGAAATTTTGCCATCTCATTGTACTCAAAACAATATTATGTCATTAAAATATGAAGGAAATCGGAAAACTCTGAGGTGGTTTTTCCGGGTTTTTTCGATTTTTCACCGGAAGTTCCTTGTAACCACTCTACAAATCGCAAAAGTGGTCCGATCGATTTCATTTTTTGTGAAAAAAACCTCTATCAGAAAGAGACGAAGCCTATTGAAATTGAGCAGGGTCGGAAAATTCCAAGTGGGTTTTTCAAGGAGATTTTCCGAAAAACACGGTTCGCTTTAAAACGACATATCTCCTGAACCAATGGACTAAATCTAAATTTGAAAAATGCAACGTATGCCTCTTTGATGACGCAACAAATTATTATCGAACTATTTTTTCGTGCATCCATCAGAAAATGGAAAAACAAATAAAAATCAAAACATCAAAATTTGAAATCCTTTCAATTCAATATATATCGAAAACAAATGATAAAATGGAAAATTATCAGGAGTGCAAAGTTATCCACTGGAACATTGCCTACAAATTATTTCCCATAATTTTTTCTGTAAACCCAATAGTACAGGAAATAAAGTGAAAAATATGAAAAAAAATATTTTAACGACCCATAGGATACTATGAAGATATATTGAAAAACAGAGATTATCGATAGATGAAGCTCATCGACTTCCACTGAACCATGAAATATTTTTTCATTTTGTTGATTGGAAGATGGAACAAGAGTGTTGAAAATTTTGTTCTCAGATAATTCCAAATATCTCGAAAACAACTGAAAATATCTGAAAATGTTATGAAACCAAAATTATTCCTTTTGATAGAATCTACAAAAAATCCAATTAACATTTTTCTCTGAATTCAATAGTTTGGGAGATACGATGAAAAAACTAAAAAATTTACAAGTTCCTAGATAATCACTTGCCAATAGGAAACAAAACAAAAAACAAAAGGAAGTAAAAAAATACATTGATCTTCCACAAAGAAGAAATATGTTGGCATTGTTCGAAGTTTCTTTTGTTTTTGTTTTTTTAGTCCCTATTGGCAGTCGAGTGGGCTAGGTACGTAGTTTGTGTGATAAAAACGAGACAGTCGAGTGGGCTAAGTACGTAGTTTGTGGGAAAAATCTCCAGTTCTCTGAACTTTCATAGCGTCGTATACACATCTTTGGTGCCCAATGATAGTTTCAATATAAAAATATGCTCATGATATGGTGCCATGACCTCTACTTCCATCTTACATGAGCAACGATAAAATATCATCTGCTTTTATAGCGTCGTATAAATTATCTGACCTCTATACTAATCTTATACCTAATGAAAACTACATCTATACCAATATGATACCATTCAAAAAATACGTACCTCACTTGTTATACGACGCTATACATAGTGGAGTATACTACGGCCGTGCCAAAAATGCTATCTCGGAAACTAAGCGAGATAGAGGTATAGTTGCTTTGGAGAAAATGATCCCCATCGAATTTTGAGCAACTTTGGTTTTTGTGTGTGGTCTGTCTGTCTGTCTGTACTCTGTGTTAATCATAAATCGATATATCTCCGGAACCCTTTGACATATCGACTTGAAATTTTGCCATCTTATTGTACTCAAAACAATATTATGTCATTGAAATATGAAGGAAATCGGAAAACTCTAAGGTGGTTTTTCCGGGTTTTTTCGATTTTTCACCGGAAGTTCCTTGTTACCACTCTACAAATCGCAAAAGTGGTCCGATCGATTTCATTTTTTGTGGAAAAAACCTCTATCAGGAAGAGACGAAGCCTATTGGAATTGAGCAGGGTCGGAAAATTCCAAGTCGGTTTTTCAAGGAGATTTTCCGAAAAACACGGTTCGCTTTAAAACGACATATCTCGTGAACAAATAGACTAAATCCAAATTTGAGAAATGCACCGTATGCCTCTTTGATGACGCAACAAATTATCATTCAATCATTTTTTCGTGCATCCATCGGAAACTGGAAAAACAAATGAAAACCCAAACATCAAAATTTGAAATCCTTTTAATTCAATATATATCGAAAACAAATGGAAAAATCGAAAATTATCAGGAGTGCAATGTTATCCACTGGAACATTCCCTACAAATCATTTTCCATCATTTTTTCTGTAAACCCAATAGTACAGGAAATAAAGTGAAAAATATGAAAAAAAAAAATTTAACGACCCATAGGGTACTATGAAGATATATTGAAAAAAATAGATTATCGATAGATGAAGCTCATCTACCTCCACTGAGGCATGGAATATTTTTTCATTTTGTTGATTGGAAGATGGAACAAAAGTGTTGAAAATTTTATTCTCAGATAATTCCAAATATCTCGAAAACAACTGGAAATATCTGGAAATGTCATGGAACCAAAATTATTCCTTTTGATATAATCTACGAAAAATCCGTATAACATTTTTCTCTGCATTCAATAGTTCGGGAGATACGATGAAAAAACTAAAAAATTCACAAGTTCCTAGATAATCACTTGCCAATAGAAAACAAGTCAAAAAACAAAAGGAAGTAAAAAAAGCACACTCGACTGTCTTGATTTTTTTCCCATAAACTACGTACCCAGCTCATTCGACTGTCTTGATATTTCGCCAATAAACTACGTACATAGCTCACTCGACTGTCTTGATTTCCCACAAAGAAGAAATATGTTGGCAGCATTGTTTCAACTTTCTTTTGTGTTTGTTTTTTTAGTCCCTATTGGCAGTCGAATGGGCTAGGTACGTAGTTTGTGTAGAAAAACCAAGACAGTCGAGTTGGCTAAGTACGTAGTTTGTGGGAAAAATCTCCAGTTCTCTGAACTTTCATAGCGTTGTATACACATCTTTGGTGCCCAATGATAGTTTCAATATAAAAATATGCTCATGATATGGTGCCATGGCCTCTACTTCCATCTTACATGAGCAATGATAAAATATCATCTGCTTTTATAGCGTCGTATAAATTATCTGACCCCTATACTAATCTAATACCTAATGAAAACTACATCTATAATAATCTCATACCTTTCAAAAACTACGTACCCCACTTGTTATACGACGCTATACATAGTGGAGTATACTACGGCCGTGCCAAAAATGCTATCTCGGAAACTAAGCGAGATAGAGGTATAGTTGCTTTGGAGAAAATGATCCCCATCGAATTTTGAGCAACTTTGGTTTTTGTGTGTGGTCTGTCTGTCTGTCTGTCTGTACTCTGTGTTAATCATAAATCGATATATCTCCGGAACCCTTTGACATATCGACTTGAAATTTGGCCATCTTATTGTACTCGAAACAATATTATGTCATTAAAATATGAAGGAAATCGGAAAACTCTAAGGTGGTTTTTCCGGGTTTTTTCGATTTTTCACCGGAAGTTCCTTGTAACCACTCTACAAATCGCAAAAGTGGTCCGATCGATTTCATTTTTTGTGAAAAAAACCTCTATCAGGAAGAGACGAAGCCTATTGAAATTGAGCAGGGTCGGAAAATTCCAAGTGGGTTTTTCAAGGAGATTTTCCGAAAAACACGGTTCACTTCAAAACGACATATCTCCTGAACCAATAGACTAAATCCAAATTTGAAAAATGCACCGTATGCCTCTTTGATGACGCAACAAATTATTATTCAATCATTTTTCCGTGTATCCATCGGAAAATGGAAAAACGAATGAAAATCAAAACATCAAAATTTGAAATCCTTTCAATTCAATATATATCGAAAACAAATTGAAAAATCGAAAATTATCGAGAGTGCAAAGTTATCCACTGGAACATTTCCTACAAATTATTCTCCATAATTTTTTCTGTAAACCCAATAGTACAGGAAATAAAGTGAAAAATATGAAAAAAAATATTATAACGACCCATAGGGTACTATGAAGATATATTGAAAAACAAAGATTATCGATAGATGAAGCTCATCGACTTCCACTGAACCATGAAACATTTTTTCATTTTGTTGATTGGAAGATGGAACAAAAGTGTTGAAAATTTTATTCTCAGATAATTCCAAATATCTCGAAAACAACTGGAAATATCTGAAAATGTTATGGAACCAAAATCATTCCTTATGATAAAATCCACATAAAATCCGTTTAACATTTTTCTCTGGATTCAATAGTTTGGGAGATACGATGAAAAAACTAAAAAATTTACAAGTTCCTAAATAATCACTTGCCAATAGGAAACAAAACAAAAAACGAAAGAAAGTAAAAAAAGCACATTCGAGTGTCTTGATTTTTGTCTCATAAACTACGTACCTAGCTCACTCGACTGTGTGGAAAAACCAAGACAGTCGAGTGGGCTAAGTACGTAGTTTGTGGAAAAAATCTCCAGTTCTCCGAACTTTCATAGCGTCGTATACACATCCTTGGTGCCTAATGATAGTTTCAATATAAAAATATACTCATAATATGGTGCCATGGCCTCTACATCCATCTTACATGAGCAATGATAAAATATAATCTGCTTTTATAGCGTCGTATAAATTATCTGACCTCTATACTAATCTGATAGGTACCTAATGAAAACTACATCTTCACTTATACCTTTCAAAAACTACGTACCTCACTTGTTTTACTGTGTTTGATACTTCAATGAGGTACTTGTATGTCACAAGAAATCGAAAATGCCGCTTCTATCTGTTACCTACTCGAATGATTGCAGCATTTGCCTATGGCTCATGATGCAAACTTCATTCTCGTAGGAAATCACTATCATTCCGTGCTCGTTAAACAATATACTATTTTCTACGGCTATAACAGAAAATTGCTCTTAGATAAGCATTACTTGACAGGAAATCAGAAAATTATCGAAAGTTATCGAAAATTATCGTAAACTATCGATGATAATCAACATAATCTATGTTATCGATTTTATCGATACTGTCGATAGTGTTGATATTATCGATATTATCGATACTTCTATATTATCGATATTAGCGGTAACTCGATAATTCTTTTTGTGAATTATCATCGATATTATCGATAATTATGGATATATAGATAAATTTGCCCACTCCTATAGTTACAGGCTGCTATTTGATATAAGAAGTTAGTCATTTTTTGATTTATCTTTCGCTCAATTGGAAGATCGTTCATAGGAACCTGTCGGACACCGAGTTTATGAAAGAGAATTTGTTCGAAACTAATATTATATTAGATTTTCAATTAAAAACCGTCTAGATTAATTAGTTCATTAATTACTTAACAGAACATAGCTGATGAACTTACTTATAACAGTGTCATAATTACAGTTACCTATCTGATAATATGTTATGAACTCTACGTATAATTACATATTCCTATACCAGCAAATTACATGATGAGAATGAGGTTGTGTTTACAATTCGTATTCCATATCTTTCTCTGTGACTACTTTTGATTATAGGTCACCATAATTGCAAGAGCATACACAGTGGAGTCAGTGTAGGAGGGTTCATATTATGTATACAGGGTGTTCCTTAAAGACATGCTAATATTCAAGGGGTGATTTTTTGACTCATTTTAAGATAAAAACTTCTTATGAACGTATGTCCTAAAAGTCTTAACTTTTGAGATACAGGGCGATAAAGTTTCGAGTTTTTTACTAATAACTGATATAATATTGTGGACATCTCTACCAAATTTGGTACATGTCTTCTATGCTAGTGATTCACACGAGACCAACGAGACAAGACTTTCATAAAGTCTCGTCTCGTCTCGCCGATTGAATATGAAGTTTTGTCTCGAGTCTCGTCTCGCGCCGTCGGGTCTCGTCTTGTCTCGCGTCTCGTACGAGAGTCTCGCAAATGTATCGCAATTTCGTCAATCATAATCTTGTTCCAGTTTAGTTCCCCTACTTTTTAGGTATAATATAGAAATAGGAAGAGAAAATTACAACAAATATAACATTATTTATCGAAAAGTGAGTACCTAATAGGTACATACCTACATCATACATCTAAACAAGAAAAAAAAAACATTTGTTTTTCAACATCGTGCAGATTGATGTTTTCTTATAGTTAACGCAGCACGTGAGAATAATCTTTCCGCCAGGACTGAAGAAGCCGGTATGCTTACTCAAACTTAGAATGGGAAATTCAGAAGCATGAATTTTCCACCATTGCAATATATCTGTGTTTCTATTACACCGAGGCACAGAATAACATAGCATTAGGTATATATTCGAAAGTTATAAAAATAAAATGAAAAGTAACACGTATATTCTAAACAAATAAACAAAACAAGAACTTTATTCCAACATTATTTCACTTATTTAAGAAATTGGTATCTAAGAAAAAACCTTTATCAGTCAGATCAGCCTTCACGATCGCAAATGATTTTGTTTTTCACCTAGTCGTTAAGACAGATTCATTATTAAGGCGATTCCGATGTTTTCTTATAGTTAACGCAGCCCGTGAGAATAATTTTTTAAGTATTTATGAATAAAATGGTTTGTCGATTTGTACTAAATAGTCTGAATTCTTTCTGATGTTCTATGTTGTATTATGAATGAAATTCTCAAGTCTGCAGTCGGCACGCAGAAATATTGACCTGCGAGACTCTCGCACGAGACACGAGAAGTCTTACACGAGACTCGAGACATGACCAATGAAAGTCTCGTATCGTCTTGTCCGAGTCTTGTCTCGAAAACGAGACGAGACCATGCGAGACTCTCGAAAACGAGACTCTCGCGGGCACCACTATGCATCAAGGTGCATTTTCTGATGTACACAAATTTCCATTTTCTTCTAACAGTGGCGCCGTTTGGGGGATATTATTGTTTATATTTTACTTGAAAGTGAGCAACGAAGGAAAATTTTCAAATTTCATACAATCTCATAAGAGGCCATTCAATTCTGTACAAAAATGATCCTCCTGTTGATACTCGATAGAACTCTCCGTTTACGAGAAAAAACAGAGAAACGAGACCAGACTTCAAATTTTGATGTGAATGCTAAGTTGAGTTCTCCATTCAGGACATCAATTACTGGATAACTACAGTATGTAACATTTTGAAATCTTTGCACCGTTTCAGTCACATAGCAGACTGAATTTTTTCATCACGAAAACCTATATAGGGTGGACAAAAAATAATCTATACATACTTTCAACTTTGATACCCTGTATCTCAAAAGTTATGACGTTTACGACATACGTTCATATAAAGTTTTATTCTCGATATGGGCCAAGAATCGTCCTCTTGAATATTAGCAGGAAGGAACACCCTGTATATAGGGAATTTCACTGTACTCTTATATTTTTTCCGGATTTCGAAAAAGCAGCTCAAACGCACATTATATAAATTTTACTCGAAAAATATACCTATATTATGCATTATATTGTGCCGAAGATATTGTGACTATATCGAGGACTATATAGTAATTTGTGTGGGCGGTCTGGGACCTGACGCACTCAGGCTACCCTTTCGAGCCCATTGTGCATCTACATTTCCTGGGATCGCAAATCAGCTATAAAGAAGGCTGATTTTGCGAGCAATATACAGGCTGATTCACGGTGGATGACACATTAGACGTTTCTGGAAAGAGCAACTCAGGATAATTCTGGAAATTTGATGCCTAAGATAATTAATTGTGTTCTATCGACCTTAAATATCCTCAGCGTTGCGACGTTGCCGCTTATCTTGAAAAGTAGCAACAACTTTGATCTTTCAAATGGGACACCCTGTATATTATTTCATTTCCAGGTTCGACCTGAAGAGCTGAATTCATCGACTCATAACACTGGGGGCCTAGCAATAATAATTACAGAGTTATAGGATGTGAAGAATCGAGATTTTTCAACTTCAGGATTTTTTTGTGTCGAAACTATTCATAATTGATCAAAACGGTTTTCATGTCTTTATCTCAACTTTCTATACACTATCCATTGGTATTTAATTGAAATGGATGCAGGGTGGTCAAAAATCCTAATTCTGAACTAATGTGCCATCCACCGTGAATCAGCCTGTATACCATCTTCCTAGGCCAAATCTTTTTGACATCCTCTGGGTTCGGGATACTGCCCCCAAAATGCATATCCCATGCTGCCACTACTGCTGGGCATTCAGTGAGGATGTGAGTAGAAGTCTCTTCATCCTCTAAGCACCATAACTGCATTCAGGATCCTCCACATTCCGGATCGTGTTGAGATACTTGTTTAAGTGGCAGTGCCCTGTCAAAAGGCTCACTACCAGTTACAACTCCTTCCTGTTCGAAGGTAAGAGGGCATTGGTCTGTCTTCGTAACAGATTTCCAATATCTGTGGAGTTTGGACTGCCTCATTCCTGGAGCCTCTCTCCAGCTGTCCTACAACCTTTTCATCAGGATTTCCTTCATACTGAAGTTGCTCCCGGATCGAATGACCCTCAAGACTGGCTCTGGACCAATCACGGATAGTCCAATAAATGAAGGAGGAAAAAAGGCAAAGTTAACGTTAATTACCCACTATTTTCATCTTCCGGTTGGAAGTAGCTTTTGGTACCTCATTAAACATGAGACAAAGTTTGACTGGAAAACGCGTGCGATGGCGGAGAAAATGGCCCCAAAAGACCAGGAAAATAGGTTTTCAGCCAATATCTCCTAAAATATGGCAGTTAGAGATTTTTGGTTCAGATAAAAATTGAAGTTAAGTTAATTTTCTACAAAAATGGTCCTCATCATTTTTCTCGAAAATTTGCCCGGTTTCGAGAAAAACGGCACGAAACGCACCTCGAATAATGAGCTTCTGTGTTGTATGCCGGAGAGCACAGTCCGTGTATATACACATCGGCGGGGAGACAAATTATTCAATAACATTGTTAAAAATGCATATTTTCTCATGACTCAAAGTTCATGTGAAAGAGGAATTCTGCTGCTATCATACCCTGCGTGGCCGCATGGTTTGTAGCAGACGACCCGAGCGCCACGTAGAGCACACACGCGGCGACCGACGGAGGAACGAAAGTAATAAATTATAGCGTGTACATTTAGATATACTGGTTTTTTCCCGGGATACCAAAGGTATGACTTATATACATCGATGGAAAGGTGAGAATTTCCCCGTTACACTAGTTAAGGTGTTAAAATGTTAGAAATAAAGAGAACGAAAAAAAAAAACACCGAAAAAAAAGTGCGTTTTTTTCCTTGACCCCGCTTTTTCTAATTTTATTGAAAAATGGACGACTTCGTCTAAAAAAGTAATCGCACAATCGAAAAGAAGACCTTCTTAGCTTTCAAATGATGTATCATAGAAAACAATCGGATCATGTATAAATTCTTAATTGATTGTTGTTCACAAAATTTCCCGCGCTCCAAAAACAGCAAAAAATTGGGATTCAATAAACAAAGATTAAATGAAAATTAAAAAAAATTAGGGTACACAAATTTCAGGGATGACAAAGGACCTTATGAGGACCCATAATCAAGAAAATTTCGAGTAAAATAGTGCAATACAAAAAAAATAGGAACAAATTCCTGGCGAGGTCAAAATTGACCGGGAGCAGAAAGTTTGAACCATGTTCCGATATGGCCAAAAGAGTCAAGCGTGACTCAATTCACAGGGTATGATAGCAGCAGAATTCCTCTTTCACATGAACTTTGAATCATGAGAAAATATGCATTTTCAACAAAGTTATTGAATAATTTGTCCCCCCGCCGATGTGTAAATACACGGACCGTGCTCTCCGGCCTACAACAGAAGCTCATTATTCGAGGTGCGCTTCGTGCCGTTTTTCTCGAAACCGGGCAAATTTTCGAGAAAAATGATGAGGACCATTTTTGTAGAAAATTAACTGAACTTCAATTTTTATCTGGAACGAAATTCTCTAACTGCCATATTTTAGGAGATATTGGCTGAAAACCTATTTTTCTGGTGTTTTGGGGTCATTTTCTCCGCAATCGCACGCGTTTTCCAGTCAAACTTTGTATCATGTTTAATGAGGTACCAAAAGCTACTTCCAACCGGAAGATGAGAATAGTGCGTAACTAATGTTAACTTTTTCCCTTTATTTATTGGACTAGGAGCCCATTTCATTACCAGGTACCCCTGAGTGACCAGAAACCCATATTGATGTTTGAATAAATATATACCAGGAAGAATGATATGGACGAATTGCTGACATATAAATAAATTTCATTTGTTCGTAATCTAGTTGAGTATTGAACTGCAAAATAATTTGAATACAGTTCTCGTGCGTGACATGAAAGAAGTACGAAAATGATACATCTCTTTATATTGACAATATCTATCTGTAATGAGGCGTTCAAACAACTTGGATTCATAAAAAGACAATTGTACATTATTCATCAAAAGGAAGAGATGCAAGATTTTTCAAAAATAGCATGATATCCTGAGGTGTAATCAAATTATGCGCAAAAAATCAAGGGGGTGAGTCGGCATGAGACAACATGAAATTCATTTTATATATACGTGGGTCCGGAAATGCATAGTTTTCAAGATACAGTGTGTCAAACTTTCTTGAAAAAATCGTTCTTAAGAATATCTCAAATATCCTTACACCGATTTCCTTGAAATTTGGCAATGATATTCATTGTCATTGGAGGGGGGGGGGGCTGATTCGAATATAATTGAATTGGAATTGTGAAATCCAGTGGCCTTCCGGAGGCACCCTACCGAATATTATTGTCAATAAAATGTGCGCCACTGATTTTTTTGAATTCTATATCTACATATCCTATTGAATAACTCAAAATACAACATTTTGGTCTCCTGAATTGTTTTGATATTTTGCTTCGTTTCTGTGGAAAAAAATAGATACTAATTCATTGTATACATTTTGTGCAAAACATTGGGGTGGAATCTACGAACGTGATTTTGACCGAATTATCCTGATCACGATCAGGATCTTCAGGATGAACCATTTTTCTTCTCGAATAAAATGGTGAATGACGTTCCGCCACCAAAATTTCAAAATGATCCTTCACCAAATATTCAAATATTCGTTTAGCCTTCGAATAACTTCACAATGCTTTTGTATATCCAGAGACACAGCAGTGTCTTACACCATGATGAGTACATGCATAGTTACCTACATCTGGAGGGACGGGTGATTTTAAACCACTCCAAAACGTCGAATTAAATTGAAACTTCGTACACTTACCAAGGACTGTAAAAAAAAATGAGAGTTTTGTTCCATTATCCTGATCAGGATTTTCAGGACGGAAGATTTTTTACATCCAGAGACGCGGCAGTGAGTTGCACCAAGTATACTCGTATACAGAGTGTCCCAAAATACTGGGACCTAGTGCTACCCGGTGTAATTCAGTTCAATATGAATTGATTGGGCCCAACTTATTTATATAAAAAAATGTACCGTTTGTCCGTGAAACGAGTTCAAAGTTTACATAAAAAAAAACTTTTGTACGCTGTTCGAAAATAAGTGAAACAAATTGGTGAAGTTTGGCAGGCTAATTTCGGGACACCCTGTATTGATAACAAACTTTCACTAGGAATATCTGTTTGCATTATTTAAGAAAACATTTTTTTTTTAGGAACTATGCGTAATACGAAATTTTCACAAGAGCAACAAAATGAAGATAATCAATCATTCATCTCGGTAAAAAAAATTGAGAACCCCATTACCACTCCTTAGAATGATCTGAAAAAAATGAAAGGGGGTGAAGTTGGTTTCAACCCTTCAACAATCTTGCTGGATTATTCGATCACTAAAAAAAGAGTTATTCACTAAAATGCCCTACTGTCAAATTTCATTCAATTTGTTCAACTCATTTTCAAACAGCGTATAAAAATGTATTTTTTCATGTTAACTTTTAACTCGTCTCACGGACAACCGGTACATTATTTTATATAATTTAGTTAGGTCCAATCAACTTGTTTTGAACTGAATAACACGTGGTGTCCCAGCAATTATGGAATACCCTGTATATCAAATAAATCAAATCAAATTATGCTTTATTGTCTAATAAAAAGGAATCTTATTGACAAATCCACATGAGAAAAATACAGTAATAAAATTGAAATTAAATGGAGAATGTGTAAATAATGTTGAAGTTGAATCGTACATGGTACACGTCATTATTGTAATAAAAATACGAAAAAACATATTTTTATGTAAACAAACACGAAATTCATGAAAAACTCTCATAGGTGAGTGATCACAGTAACATTCAGTTAAATTATAGTATGCCTCATGGAGAAGCAAATTTTCAACTGACTTCCAGAATCTTTTGTCGTTTTAAATCGTCTAAGGTAATTTGGTGAATGATTGCAAATCTTCAAGAATTCATAAATGAGCGGATTCTTAGATATCGTCGATTTTGGTATTGGAAATTGAATATAATGACATTTTCTGGTTTCATAACAATTGGAGAACGAATGATTTCTGTTCCTCTTGTGCAACAAACTAAGTGTTTCTGGAATAAATAGACATGTAATTGTCAATATTTGTCGAATAATGAATAATGGTTTGCAGTGAGTGTCTAATCTAACTCCACAAATAAATCTTACCGCCATTTTTTGTAGGACGAACACAGAATTCCTCATTTGTTGATCACAAAATCCCCAAAATGCGATGCCATATCTGGTATTCGACCCCATCAAAGCAAAATATACCATTCGAGCTTGAGACCTTCCCAGCTCGGGTGCCACTACACGAACACCAAAGCAGCCGGATGCAAGTTTTTTATTCAAGCTAAAGATATGCGGTTCGAATTTCAACATTAGGATACTAAGGAATTCGCCTTATTCGTTATTTGAAATTGATATATTATCTGGAATCAGGTTTGGAAACCTGAATTTGAACGTTAAAATATTGGTTTTGCTTATACACTGAGCTCCAGCAAGATAAATTCCAAGCTTGTATGGAGCTGTATCGAATCCCTAGAATGCCTGGGAGCCAACAACAGAGTTTCTTTGGTGTGGGTGCCTGGACACCAGGGGGTGGAGGGCAACGAGAAAGCCGACATCCTCGCCAAACAGTAAACCGAATCATAGGACCAGAACTTTACTTCGGAGTCACTACAAGTGCGGCCAAAACAACAATCTCGGACTGGGTAATATATCAATCAACGCAGGGTATAACATGTAGTTATAGCCATGTTGTAGCCATCTAGTGGCAAAGCTCTAAGGTAGGATACAGAAATCGCGACACACACTGTATGGCGCTGCCATCTATAGTCACACGTACAGTCTCCTACGTCTATACGCTACAGAGTGGTACTACAAGTAAACCACTATGCTGACAGATGGCACTACCTGACATACTTGAGTGGAATTTTTCGACAACCTTTGCAACCGAGAGCGGCTGATGAGACCTGGTGGGTCGAAACAGTACTGTCTCGCTCCTGCTGACAATTGGGGCAACTCTGTTCATCCTGGATCTCTTAGTTATGAAATCTAGCAGTTATCAATCAACGGTGGAGGGGAAGAGATTCACGTACTGGTCTGTATTACCAGGGTTAAACCATTCGAAGGCGTTTCTGCCTAAACCATCGAAAAATATAACCAGGCAGATCCTAGAATGGAGCAGGGGTAACCTGCGAATTCTGACAGGACTGCTTACGGGACACTGTCGTTTAAGAGACCACCTGGGAAGAATGGGTGTGAACCAACAAACGGACTGTCAATTCTGCTGTGTGGAAGACGAAACGGCTGAACACATATATTATGTTCATGCTCTTACTCTGAGAGACTAAGGTTCGATATATTTGGCTTTACCAATCCTCACCTAATACAACTTTGTAAAAAGATGTCGATTGTACAGTGAACTGTAACCTCTAGGGCCACAATAGACCCATCTGGGGTCGCAGTGGAGGGGCGGTATTCGCCCCACTCACATTCAACCTAACCTAACCTAACCTATACAGTGTCATTCATAAAGTCGGCATCATATGGAAAAAAAACTTCAAATAATAATTTATTTTTCAATTCGACTTGGGCGTTGAGTTTTGCTCCAAAAAAGATGGAAAATAGCCTACTCGGTCAGAGTGACGAGACTTTTGTTACATGTGTTATTTATTGTCAAAAAAGTTTACTAGGAAAATTCGTTTCTGTTCGAATTCCACTCATGTGTCACGAATTTGAAAGTTCAATTGCAACTGTTAGCTCTTGATATTTTTTGATTTCTTCTGATTATTGTAACTCCGACAAAACTGTCCTAAACTTTGGTGAGATACGTAAAGTAGCTTGATGATATTGTAGGTGACCTTGGCATCATTTTAGTACTGAAAAAATCCATTTGAATAAATTTTGCTCCTGAATGCTATACGATAGATCAACTTTGCATCAAACATAACAGAATTTTTAAGCGGGAATTAGTTTTTTCTGAAGAAAATCATAATTATTTTTGTCGATAATAAGTGATTGAAAATTAGTAGCATGATAAATCTACTAGAATGAAATGGACATTTCGGAGAAAAGGAAAGAATATCAAAAACTGAAAGTTGTCATGGAACGTTCGAATTCACAACAAATTTATGTAAAATCGGAATAGAGACACTTTTTCTCTTTAAACTTTTTTGAAATTCAAATAAATAAGCCTATTTTCAGTGATCGATTTGAAAAAATGTAACTTTTGACAAGTAATGAAAGTCACGTGACCCCAACTGAGTAGTTCCTTTTTCGTAATTTTCAAAGCAGAACTTAACGAATAGTGATTCACACGAGACCAACGAGACGAGACTTTCATAAAGTCTCGTCTCGTCTCGCGGATGAAATATGAAGTCTTGTCTCGAGTCTCGTCTCGCACCCTCGAGTCTCGTCTTGTCTCGCGTCTCGTACGAGAGTCTCGCAAATGTATCGCATTTCGTCATGCATAATCTTGTTCCAGTCTAGTACGGGATATTTACCTTCACCTACTTTTTAGGTATAATGTAGAAGTAGGAAGAGAAAATAACAACAAAAATAACATTTTTTGAGAAGGAACATTCACAGATATATTTATGGACACAAAAAATGGATATACCGGGTGTCAACGAATCTATTAGACAAGTCATAACTTCTAGACCATTAGGTGTATAAAAATGAGATTTGGTATAGGTAAATGGTATGTGAAGAGGAGAGTTTTCACATATTTTTTACTTTTTGGTTACTTCCGGATTCACCGAAAATGGCTCCGGTTCTAAATTTGTAAAGGGAGGGACATTTTCGAAAGTTTCAATGCCTACTTATTTTTTTCGGAGTCACTTTTTAAATTACATCTAGGTGGCCATGATCGGAAGTAAATTAATCTAAGGACCTCAAAAAATTACAATCGCGAAGTTTTAGTGATAAGTATGATAAGACAAGTTAGCAAAATGACATTTTCATGTCTAACTATCATTTTTCAAATGTCGACCATTTTTTGACAATCACTTTCCGAAAAAAGGACATTTTGACGAATCAAATCTAATAGGTACATAGTTACATTATATACATCTAAACAAGAGAAAAAACATAGCATTACATATTCGAAAGGTATAAAAATAAAATAAAATGTTTTGTCTATCTGTGCGAAATAGTCTGAATTCTTTTTGAATATGTTTTATTATGAATGAAATTCTCAAGTCTGCAGTCGGCACGCAGAAATATTAACCTGCGAGACTCTCGCACGAGACACGAGAAGTCTTGCACGAGACTCGAGACGAGACCAATAAAAGTCTCGTCTCGTATTGTCCGAGTCTCGTCTCGAGTCTTGTCTCGAAAACGTGACGAGACCATGTGAGACTCTCGAAAACGAGACTCTCGCGGGCACCACTATTAACGAACAAAACATATCTCAAAATAAATTATTATCAAAAGCTTTTCCCCCGACTCAATTAATTAGTGATTCACACGAGACCAACGAGACGAGACTTTCATAAAGTCTCGTCTCGTCTCGCCGATGAAGAATGAAGTCTCGCAGCCTAGAGTCTCGTCTTGTCTCGCGTCTCGTACGAGAGTCTCGCAAATGTATCGCAATTTCGTCATGCATAATCTTGTTATACGACGCTATACATAGTGGAGTATACTACGGCCGTGCCAAAAATGCTATCTCGGAAACTAAGCGAGATAGAGGTATAGTTGCTTTGGAGAAAATGATCCCCATCGAATTTTGAGCAACTTTGGTTTTTGTGTGTGGTCTGTCTGTCTGTCTGTCTGTACTCTGTGTTAATCATAAATCGATATATCTCCGGAACCCTTTGACATATCGACTTGAAATTTTGCCATCTTATTGTACTCAAAACAATATTATGTCATTAAAATATGAAGGAAATCGGAAAACTCTAAGGTGGTTTTTCCGGGTTTTTTCGATTTTTCACCGGAAGTTCCTTGTAACCACTCTACAAATCGCAAAAGTGGTCCGATCGATTTCATTTTTTGTGAAAAAAAACTCTATCAGGAAGAGACGAAGCCTATTGAAATTGAGCAGGGTCGGAAAATTCCAAGTGGGTTTTTCAAGGAGATTTTCCGAAAAACACGGTTCGCTTTAAAACGACATATCTCGTGAACAAATAGACTAAATCCAAATTTGAGAAATGCACCGTATGCCTCTTTGATGACGCAACAAATTATCATTCAATCATTTTTTCGTGCATCCATCGGAAAATGGAAAAACAAATGAAAATCAAAACATCAAAATTTGAAATCCTTTCAATTCAATATATATCGACAACAAATGGAAAAATCGAAAATTATCAAGAGTGCAAAGTTATCCACTGGAACATTTCCTACAAATGATTTCCCATAATTTTTTTTGTAAACCCAATAGTACAGGAAATAAAGTGGAAAATATGAAAAAAAAAAGTTTTACGACCCATAGGGTACTATGAAGATATATTGAAAAACAAAGATTATCGATAGATGAAGCTCATCGACTTCCACTGAACCATGAAATATTTTTTCATTTTGTTGATTGGAAGATGGAACAAAAGTGTTGAAAATTTTATTCTCAGATAATTCCAAATATCTCGAAAACAACTGGAAATATCTGAAAATGTTATAAAACCAAAATTATTCCTTCTGATAAAATCTACAAAAAATCCGAATAACATTTTCCTCTGAATTCAATAGTTCGGGAGATACGATGAAAAAACTAAAAAATTTACAAGTTCCTAAATAATCACTTGCCAATAGAAAACAAAACAAAAAACGAAAGAAAGTGAAAAAAGCACACTCGAGTGTCTTGATTTTTCTCTCATAAACTATACGTACCTAGCTCACTCGACTGTGTGGAAAAACCAAGACAGTCGAGTGGGCTAAGTACGTATAGTTTGTGGAAAAAATCTCCAGTTCTCCGAACTTTCATAGCGTCGTATACACATCCTTGGTGCCCAATGATAGTTTCAATATAAAAATATACTCATGATATGGTGCCATGGCCTCTACTTCCATCTTACATGAGCAATGATAAAATATCATCTGCTTTTGAAGCGTCGTATAAATTATCTGACCTCTTAGTCTGATACCTTTCAAAAACTACGTACCTCACTTGTTATACGACGCTATACCTATAGTGGAGTATACTACGGCCGTGCCAAAAATGCTATCTCGGAAACTAAGCGAGATAGAGGTATAGTTGCTTTGGAGAAAATGATCCCCATCGAATTTTGAGCAACTTTGGTTTTTGTGTGTGGTCTGTCTGTCTGTCTGTCTGTCTGTACTCTGTGTTAATCATAAATCGATATATCTCCGGAACCCTTTGACATATCGACTTGAAATTTTGCCATCTTATTGTACTCAAAACAATATTATGTCATTAAAATATGAAGGAAATCGGAAAACTCTAAGGTGGTTTTTCCGGGTTTTTTCGATTTTTCACCGGAAGTTCCTTGTAACCACTCTACAAATCGCAAAAGTGGTCCGATCGATTTCATTTTTTGTGAAAAAAACCTCTATCAGGAAGAGACGAAGCCTATTGAAATTGAGCAGGGTCGGAAAATTCCAAGTGGGTTTTTCAAGGAGATTTTCCGAAAAACACGGTTCGCTTTAAAACGACATATCTCGTGAACAAATAGACTAAATCCAAATTTGAGAAATGCACCGTATGCCTCTTTGATGACGCAACAAATTATCATTCAATCATTTTTTCGTGCATCCATCGGAAACTGGAAAAACAAATGAAAACCCAAACATCAAAATTTGAAATCCTTTTAATTCAATATATATCGAAAACAAATGGAAAAATCGAGAATTATCAAGAGTGCAATGTTATCCACTGGAACATTCCCTACAAATCATTTTCCATAATTTTTTCTGTAAACCCAATAGTACAGGAAATAAAGTGAAAAATATGAAAAAAAAAATTTCAACGACCCATAGGGTACTATGAAGATATATTGAAAAATAAAGATTATCGATTGATGAAGCTCATCCACTTCCACTGAACCATGAAATATTTTTTCATTTTGTTGATTGGAAGATGGAACAAAAGTGTTGAAAATTTTATTCTCAGATAATTCCAAATATCTCGAAAACAACTGGAAATATCTGAAAATGTTATGGAGCCGAAATTATTCCTTATGATAAAATCTACAAAAAATCCGTATAACATTTTTCTCTGAATTCAATAGTTCGGGAGATACGATGAAAAAACTAAAAAATTTACAAGTTCCTAAATGATCACTTGCCAATAGAAAACAAAACAAAAAACAAAAGAAAGTAAAAAAAGCACACTCGAGTGTCTTGATTTTTTTTTCATAAACTACGTACCTAGCTCACTCGACTGTGTGGAAAAACCAAGACAGTCGAGTGGGCTAAGTACGTAGTTTGTGGGAAAAATCTCCAGTTCTCTGAACTGTCATAGCGTCGTATACACATCTTTGGTGCCCAATGATAGTTTAAATATAAAAATATGCTCATGATATGGTGCCATTGCCTCTTCTTCCATCTTACATGAGCAATGATGAAATATCATCTGCTTTTATAGCGTCGTCTAAATTATTTGACCTCTATACTAATCTAATACCTAATGAAAACTACATCTATACTAATCTGATACCTTTTAAAAACTACGTACCCACTTGTTATACGACGCTATACATAGTGGAGTATACTACGGCCGTGCCAAAAATGCTATCTCGGAAACTAAGCGAGATAGAGGTATAGTTGCTTTGGAGAAAATGATCCCCATCGAATTTTGAGCAACTTTGGTTTTTGTGTGTGGTCTGTCTGTCTGTCTGTCTGTACTCTGTGTTAATCATAAATCGATATATCTCCGGAACCCTTTGACGTATCGACTTGAAATTTTGCCATCTTATTGTACTCAAAATAATATTATGTCATTGAAATATGAAGGAAATCGGAAAACTCTAAGGTGGTTTTTCCGGGTTTTTTCGATTTTTCACCGGAAGTTCCTTGTAATCACTCTACAAATCGCAAAAGTGGTCCGATCGATTTCATTTTTTGTGAAAAAAACCTCTATCAGGAAGAGACGAAGCCTATTGAAATTGAGCAGGGTCGGAAAATTCCAAGTGGGTTTTTCAAGGAGATTTTCCGAAAAACACGGTTCGCTTTAAAACGACATATCTCGTGAACAAATAGACTAAATCCAAATTTGAGAAATGCACCGTATGCCTCTTTGATGACGCAACAAATTATCATTCAATCATTTTTTCGTGCATCCATCGGAAACTGGAAAAACAAATGAAAACCCAAACATCAAAATTTGAAATCCTTTTAATTCAATATATATCGAAAACAAATGGAAAAATCGAAAATTATCAAGAGTGCAATGTTATCCACTGGAACATTCCCTACAAATCATTTTCCATAATTTTTTCTGTAAACCCAATAGTACAGGAAATAAAGTGAAAAATATGAAAAAAAAAAATTTAACGACCCATAGGGTACTATGAAGATATATTGAAAAACATAGATTATCGATAGATGAAGCTCATCTACCTCCACTGAGGCATGGAATATTTTTTCATTTTGTTGATTGGAAGATGGAACAAAAGTGTTGAAAATTTTATTCTCAGATAATTCCAAATATCTCGAAAACAACTGAAAATATCTGAAAATGTTATGGAACCAAAATTATTCCTTTCGATAAAATCCACAAAAAATCCTCATAACATTTTTTTCTGAATTTAATAGTTCGGGAGATACGATGAAAAAACTAAAAAATTTACAAGTTCCTAGATAATCACTTGCCAATAGAAAACGAAACAAGAAACAAAGAAAGTAAAAAAAAGGACACTCGACTGTCTTGATTTTTTTCCCATAAACTACGTACCTAGCTCACTCTACTGTCTTTATTTTTGCCAATAAACTAGGTACGGGCTAAGTACGTAGTTTGTACGAAAAATCTCCAGTTCTCTGAACTTTCATAGCGTCGTATACACATCATTGGTGCCCAATGATAGTTTCAATATAAAAATATGCTCATGATATGGTGCCATGGCCTCAACTTCCATCTTACATGAGCAATGATGAAATATCATCTGCTTTTATAACGTCGTATACCTTATACTAATCTGATACCTTTCAAAAACTACGTACCTCACTTGTTATACGACGCTATACATAGTGGAGTATACTACGGCCGTGCCAAAAATGCTATCTCGGAAACTAAGCGAGATAGAGGTATGGTTGCTCTGGAGAAAATGATCCCCATCGAATTTTGAGCAACTTTGGTTTTTGTGTGTGGTCTGTCTGTCTGTCTGTCTGTACTCTGTGTTAATCATAAATCGATATATCTCCGGAACCCTTTGACATATCGACTTGAAATTTTGCCATCTTATTGTACTCAAAACAATATTATGTCATTAAAATATGAAGGAAATCGGAAAACTCTAAGGTGGTTTTTCCGGGTTTTTTCGATTTTTCACCGGAAGTTCCTTGTAATCACTCTACAAATCGCAAAAGTGGTCCGATCGATTTCATTTTTTGTGAAAAAAACCTCTATCAGGAAGAGACGAAGCCTATTGAAATTGAGCAGGGTCGGAAAATTCCAAGTGGGTTTTTCAAGGAGATTTTCCGAAAAACACGGTTCGCTTTAAAACGACATATCTCCTGAACCAATAGACTAAATCCAAATTTGGAAAATGCACCGTATGCCTCTTTGATGACGCAACAAATTATCATTCAATCATTTTTTCGTGCATCCATCGGAAACTGGAAAAACAAATGAAAACCCAAACATCAAAATTTGAAATCCTTTTAATTCAATATATATCGAAAACAAATGGAAAAATCGAAAATTATCAGGAGTGCAATGTTATCCACTGGAACATTCCCTACAAATCATTTTCCATAATTTTTTCTGTAAACCCAATAGTACAGGAAATAAAGTGAAAAATATGAAAAAAAAAATTTTAACGACCCATAGGGTACTATAAAGATATATTGAAAAACATAGATTATCGATAGATGAAGCTCATCTACCTCCACTGAGGCATGGAATATTTTTTCATTTTGTTGATTGGAAGATGGAACAAAAGTGTTGAAAATGTTATTCTCAGATAATTCCAAATATCTCGAAAACAACTGGAGATATCTGAAAATGTTATGGAACCAAAATTATTCCTTTTGATAAAATCTACAAAAAATCCATATAACATTTTCCTCTCAATTCAATAGTTCGGGAGATACGATGAAAAAACTAAAAAATTTACAAGTTCCTAGATTATCACTTGCCAATAGAAAACGAAACAAAAAACAAAAGAAAGTAAAAAAGCACACTCGACTGTCTCGATTTTTTTCCCATAAACTCTGTACCTAGCTCACTCTACTGTCTTTATTTTTGCCAATAAACTAGGTACGGGCTAAGTACGTAGTTTGTACGAAAAATCTCCAGTTCTCTGAACTCTCATAGCGTCGTATACACATCATTGGTGCCCAATGATAGTTTCAATATGAAAATATGCTCATGATATGGTGCCATGGCCTCAACTTCCATCTTACATGAGCAATGATAAAATATAATCTGCCTTTATAGCGTCGTATAAATTATCTGACCTCTAAATAAAATAATACCTCATGAAAACTACATCTATACTAATCTAATACCCAATGAAGACTACATCTATACTAATCTGATACCTTTCAAAAACTACGTACCTCACTTGTTATACGACGCTATACATAGTGGAGTATACTACGGCCGTGCCAAAAATGCTATCTCGGAAACTAAGCGAGATAGAGGTATAGTTGCTTTGGAGAAAATGATCCCCATCGAATTTTGAGCAACTTTGGTTTTTGTGTGTGGTCTGTCTGTCTGTCTGTCTGTACTCTGTGTTAATCATAAATCGATATATCTCCGGAACCCTTCGACATATCGACTTGAAATTTTGCCATCTTATTGTACTCAAAACAATATTATGTCATTAAAATATGAAGGAAATCGGAAAACTCTAAGGTGGTTTTTCCGGGTTTTTTCGATTTTTCACCGGAAGTTCCTTGTAATCACTCTACAAATCGCAAAAGTGGTCCGATCGATTTCATTTTTTGTGAAAAAAACCTCTATCAGGAAGAGACGAAGCCTATTGAAATTGAGCAGGGTCGGAAAATTCCAAGTGGGTTTTTCAAGGAGATTTTCCGAAAAACACGGTTCGCTTTAAAACGACATATCTCGTGAACAAATAGACTAAATCCAAATTTGAGAAATGCACCGTATGCCTCTTTGATGACGCAACAAATTATCATTCAATCATTTTTTCGTGCATCCATCGGAAACTGGAAAAACAAATGAAAACCCAAACATCAAAATTTGAAATCCTTTTAATTCAATATATATCGAAAACAAATGGAAAAATCGAAAATTATCAAGAGTGCAATGTTATCCACTGGAACATTCCCTACAAATCATTTTCCATAATTTTTTCTGTAAACCCAATAGTACAGGAAATAAAGTGAAAAATATGAAAAAAAAAATTTTAACGACCCATAGGGTACTATGAAGATATATTGAAAAACATAGATTATCGATAGATGAAGCTCATCTACCTCCACTGAGGCATGGAATATTTTTTCATTTTGTTGATTGGAAGATGGAAAAAAAGTGTTGAAAATTTTATTCTCAGATAATTCCAAATATCTCGAAAACAACTGAAAATATCTGAAAATGTTATAGAACCAAAATTATTCCTTTTGATAAAATCCACAAAGAATCCTCATAACATTTTTCTCTGAATTCAATAGTTCGGGAGATACGATGAAAAAACTAAAGAATTTACAAGTTCCTAGATAATCACTTGCCAATAGAAAACGAAACGAAAAACCAAAGAAAGTAAACAAAGCACACTCGACTGTCTTGATTTTTCTCCCATAAACTACGTACCTAGCTCACTCTACTGTCTTTATTTTTGCCAATAAACTAAGTACGGGCTAAGTACGTAGTTTGTACGAAAAATCTCCAGTTCTCTGAACTTTCATAGCGTCGTATACACATCATTGGTGCCCAATGATAGTTTCAATATAAAAATATGCTCATGATATGGTGCCATGGCCTCTACTTCCATCTTACATGAGCAATGATAAAATAACATCTGCTTTTATAGCGTCGTATAAATTATCTGACCTCTATACTAATCTAATACCTAATAAAAACCACATCTATACTAATCTGATACCTTTCAAAAACTACGTACCCCACTTGTTATACGACGCTATACATAGTGGAGTATACTACGGCCGTGCCAAAAATGCTATCTCGGAAACTAAGCGAGATAGAGGTATAGTTGCTTTGGAGAAAATGATCCCCATCGAATTTTGAGCAACTTTGGTTTTTGTGTGTGGTCTGTCTGTCTGTCTGTCTGTACTCTGTGTTAATCATAAATCGATATATCTCCGGAACCCTTCGACATATCGACTTGAAATTTTGCCATCTTATTGTACTCAAAACAATATTATGTCATTAAAATATGAAGGAAATCGGAAAACTCTAAGGTGGTTTTTCCGGGTTTTTTCGATTTTTCACCGGAAGTTCCTTGTAACCACTCTACAAATCGCAAAAGTGGTCCGATCGATTTCATTTTTTGTGAAAAAAACCTCTATCAGGAAGAGACGAAGCCTATTGAAATTGAGCAGGGTCGGAAAATTCCAAGTGGGTTTTTCAAGGAGATTTTCCGAAAAACACGGTTCGCTTTAAAACGACATATCTCGTGAACAAATAGACTAAATCCAAATTTGAGAAATGCACCGTATGCCTCTTTGATGACGCAACAAATTATCATTCAATCATTTTTTCGTGCATCCATCGGAAACTGGAAAAACAAATGAAAACCCAAACATCAAAATTTGAAATCCTTTTAATTCAATATATATCGAAAACAAATGGAAAAATCGAAAATTATCAAGAGTGCAATGTTATCCACTGGAACATTCCCTACAAATCATTTTCCATAATTTTTTCTGTAAACCCAATAGTACAGGAAATAAAGTGAAAAATATGAAAAAAAAAATTTGAACGACCCATAGGGTACTATGAAGATATATTGAAAAACATAGATTATCGATAGATGAAGCTCATCTACCTCCACTGAGGCATGGAATATTTTTTCATTTTGTTGATTGGAAGATGGAAAAAAAGTGTTGAAAATTTTATTCTCAGATAATTCCAAATATCTCGAAAACAACTGAAAATATCTGAAAATGTTATAGAACCAAAATTATTCCTTTTGATAAAATCCACAAAAAATCCTCATAACATTTTTCTCTGAATTCGATAGTTCGGGAGATACGATGAAAAAACTAAAAAAATTTACAGGTTCCTAGATCATCACTTGCCAATAGAAAACAGAACAAAAAACAAAAGGAAGTAGAAAGAGCACACTTAACTGTCTTTATTTTTCGCCAATAAACTAGGTACCTAGCTCACTCGACTGTCTTAATTTTTTGCCCATAAACTACGTACCTAGCTCACTCGACTGTCTTTATTTCCCACAAAGGAGAAATATGTTGGCAAAGTTTTAACTTTCTTTTGTTTTTGTTTTTTCAGTCCCTATTGGCAGTCGAGTGGGCTAGGTACGTAGTTTGTGTGGAAAAACCAAGACAGTCGAGTGGGCTAAGTACGCAGTATGTGGAATAAATCTCTAGATCTCTGAACTTTCATAGCGTCGTATACACATCATTGGTGCCCAATGATAGTTTCAATATAAAAATATGCTCATGATATGGTGCCATGGCCTCTACTTCCATTTTACATGAGCAATGATAAAATATCATCTGCATTTAAAGCGTCGTATAAATTATCTGACCTCTTAATCTGATACCTTTCAAATACTACGTACCTCACTTGTTATACGACGCTATACATAGTGGAGTATACTACGGCCGTGCCAAAAATGCTATCTCGGAAACTAAGCGAGATAGAGGTATAGTTGCTTTGGAGAAAATGATACCCATCGAATTTTGAGCAACTTTGGTTTTTGTGTGTGGTCTGTCTGTCTGTCTGTCTGTCTGTACTCTGTGTTAATCATAAATCGATATATCTCCGGAACCCTTTGACATATCGACTTGAAATTTTGCCATCTTATTGTACTCAAAACAATATTATGTCATTAAAATATGAAGGAAATCGGAAAACTCTAAGGTGGTTTTCCCGGGTTTTTTCGATTTTTCACCGGAAGTTCCTTGTAACCACTCTACAAATCGCAAAAGTGGTCCGATCGATTTCATTTTTTGTGAAAAAAACCTCTATCAGGAAGAGACGAAGCCTATTGAAATTGAGCAGGGTCGGAAAATTCCAAGTGGGTTTTTCAAGGAGATTTTCCGAAAAACACGGTTCGCTTTAAAACGACATATCTCGTGAACAAATAGACTAAATCCAAATTTGAGAAATGCACCGTATGCCTCTTTGATGACGCAACAAATTATCATTCAATCATTTTTTCGTGCATCCATCGGAAACTGGAAAAACAAATAAAAACCCAAACATCAAAATTTGAAATCCTTTTAATTCAATATATATCGAAAACAAATGGAAAAATCGAAAATTATCAGGAGTGCAATGTTATCCAATGGAACATTCCCTACAAATCATTTTCCATAATTTTTTCTGTAAACCCAATAGTACAGGAAATAAAGTGAAAAATATGAAAAAAAAAATTTCAACGACTCATAGGGTACTGTGAAGATATATTGAAAAACAAAGATTATCGATAGATGGAGCTCATCGAATTCCACTGAACCATGAAATATTTTTTCATTTTGTTGATTGGAAGATGGAACAAAAGTGTTGAAAATTTTATTCTCAGATAATTCCAAATATCTCGAAAACAACTGAAAATATCTGAAAATGTTATTGAACGAAAATTATTCTTTTTGATATAATGTACAAAAAATCCGAATAACATTTTTCTCTGAATTCAATAGTTCGGGAGATACGATGAAAAAACTGAAAATATTTACAAGTTCCTAGATAATCACTTGCCAATAGAAAACAAAACGAAAACAAAAGAAAGTGAAAAAAGCACACTCGACTGTCTTGATTTTTTTCTCATAAACTACGTACCTAGCTCACTCGACTGTCTGGAAAAACCAAGACAGTCGAGTGGGCTAAGTACGTAGTTTGTGGGAAAAATCTCCAGTTCTCCGAACTTTCATAGCGTCGTATACACATCCTTGGTGCCCAATGATAGTTTCAATATAAAAATATACTCATGATATGATGCCATGGCCTCTACTTCCATCTTACATGAGCAATGATAAAATATAATCTGCTTTTATAGCGTCGTATAAATTATCTGACCTCTGAATAAACTAATACCTTATGAAAACAACATCTATACTAATCTGATACCTTTTAAAAACTACGTACCCACTTGTTATACGACGCTATACCTATAGTGGAGTATACTACGGCCGTGCCAAAAATGCTATCTCGGAAACTAAGCGAGATAGAGGTATAGTTGCTTTGGAGAAAATGATCCCCATCGAATTTTGAGCAACTTTGGTTTTTGTGTGTGGTCTGTCTGTCTGTCTGTCTGTACTCTGTGTTAATCATAAATCGATATATCTCCGGAACCCTTTGACATATCGACTTGAAATTTTGCCATCTTATTGTACTCAAAACAATATTATGTCATTAAAATATGAAGGAAATCGGAAAACTCTAAGGTGGTTTTTCCGGGTTTTTTCGATTTTTCACCGGAAGTTCCTTGTAACCACTCTACAAATCGCAAAAGGGGTCCGATCGATTTCATTTTTTGTGAAAAAAACCTCTATCAGGAAGAGACGAAGCCTATTGAAATTGAGCAGGGTCGGAAAATTCCAAGTGGGTTTTTCAAGGAGATTTTCCGAAAAACACGGTTCGCTTTAAAACGACATATCTCGTGAACAAATAGACTAAATCCAAATTTGAGAAATGCACCGTATGCCTCTTTGATGACGCAACAAATTATCATTCAATCATTTTTTCGTGCATCCATCGGAAACTGGAAAAACAAATGAAAACCCAAACATCAAAATTTGAAATCCTTTTAATTCAATATATATCGAAAACAAATGGAAAAATCGAAAATTATCAAGAGTGCAATGTTATCCACTGGAACATTCCCTACAAATCATTTTCCATAATTTTTTCTGTAAACCCAATAGTACAGGAAATAAAGTGAAAAATATGAAAAAAAAAATTTTAACGACCCATAGGGTACTATGAAGATATATTGAAAAACATAGATCATCGATAGATGAAGCTCATCTACCTCCACTGAGGCATGGAATATTTTTTCATTTTGTTGATTGGAAGATGGAACAAAAGTGTTGAAAATTTTATTCTCAGATAATTCCAAATATCTCGAAAACAACTGAAAATATCTGAAAATGTTATAGAACCAAAATTATTCCTTTTGATAAAATCCACAAAAAATCCTCATAACATTTTTTTCTGAATTCAATAGTTCGGGAGATACGATGAAAAAACTAAAAGATTTACAAGTTCCTAGATAATCACTTGCCAATAGAAAACGAAACAAAAAACAAAAGGAAGTAAAAAAAGCACACTCGACTGTCTTGATTTTTTTCTCATAAACTACGTACCTAGCTCACTCGACTGTATGGAAAAACCAAGACAGTCGAGTGGGCTAAGTACGTAGTTTGTGGAAAAGATCTCCAGTTCTCCGAACTTTCATAGCGTCGTATACACATCCTTGGTGCCCAATGATAGTTTCAATATAAAAATATACTCATGATATGGTGCCATGGCCTCTTCTTCTATCTTACATGAGCAATGATAAAATATCATCTGCTTTTAAAGCGTCGTATAAATTACCTGACCTCTCTTAGTCTGATACCTTTCAAAAACTACGTACCTCACTTGTTATACGACGCTATACCTATAGTGGAGTATACTACGGCCGTGCCAAAAATGCTATCTCGGAAACTAAGCGAGATAGAGGTATAGTTGCTTTGGAGAAAATGATCCCCATCGAATTTTGAGCAACTTTGGTTTTTGTGTGTGGTCTGTCTGTCTGTCTGTCTGTACTCTGTGTTAATCATAAATCGATATATCTCCGGAACCCTTTGACATATCGACTTGAAATTTTGCCATCTTATTGTACTCAAAACAGTATTATGTCATTAAAATATGAAGGAAATCGGAAAACTCTAAGGTGGTTTTTCCGGGTTTTTTCGATTTTTCACCGGAAGTTCCTTGTAACCACTCTACAAATCGCAAAAGTGGTCCGATCGATTTCATTTTTTGTGAAAAAAACCTCTATCAGGAAGAGACGAAGCCTATTGAAATTGAGCAGGGTCGGAAAATTCCAAGTGGGTTTTTCAAGGAGATTTTCCGAAAAACACGGTTCGCTTTAAAACGACATAACTCGTGAACAAATAGACTAAATCCAAATTTGAGAAATGCACCGTATGCCTCTTTGATGACGCAACAAATTATCATTCAATCATTTTTTCGTGCATCCATCGGAAACTGGCAAAACAAATGAAAACCCAAACATCAAAATTTGAAATCCTTTTAATTCAATATATATCGAAAACAAATGGAAAAATCGAAAATTATCAAGAGTGCAATGTTATCCACTGGAACATTCCCTACAAATCATTTTCCATAATTTCTTCTGTAAACCCAATAGTACAGGAAATAAAGTGAAAAATATGAAAAAAAAAATTTAACGACCCATAGGGTACTATGAAGATATATTGAAAAACATAGATTATCGATAGATGAAGCTCATCTACCTCCACTGAGGCATGGAATATTCTTTCATTTTGTTGATTGAAAGATGGAACAAAAGT
Organism: Phaedon cochleariae; assembly: GCA_918026855.4. Lineage (NCBI taxonomy): Eukaryota > Metazoa > Arthropoda > Insecta > Coleoptera > Chrysomelidae > Phaedon > Phaedon cochleariae. The sequence continues at coordinate 32,806,572 of OU896713.1, forward strand.
GTTGAAAATTTTATTCTCAGATAATTCCAAATATCTCGAAAACAACTGAAAATATCTGAAAATGTTATGGAACCAAAATTATTCCTTTTGATAGAATCTACAAAAAATCCTCATAACATTTTTCTCTGAATTCAATAGTTCGGGAGATACGATGAAAAAACTAAAAAATTTACAAGTTCCTAGATAATCACTTGCCGATAGAAAACGAAACAAAAAACAAAAGAAAGTAAAAAAAGCACACTCGACTCTCTTGATTTTTTTTCCATAAACTAAGTACCTAGCTCACTCTACTGTCTTTATTTTTGCCAATAAACTAGGTACGGGCTAAGTACCTAGTTTGTACGAAAAATCTCTAGTTCTCTGAACTTTCATAGCGTCGTATACACATCATTGGTGCCCAATGATAGATTCAATATAAAAATATGCTCATGATATGGTGCCATGACCTCAACTCCCATCTTACATGAGCAATGATAAAATATCATCTGCTTTTATAACGTCGTATAAATTATCTGACCTTTATACTAATCTGATACTTTTCAAAAACTACGTACCTCACTTGTTATATGTCCTTCGAAGTCGTCTCATTTGGTCAGTGCGATCATATCTGCTATAGCTTCAGGCATATCAGATGCTGGAATGCTGAGTTACAGTGTAAACATATTCGAAGTCGAAGTTTCTTGTTCTGCCTGTTGTGTGCGTTACACCGGCTTTGATGTCGTCTCATGTGATCGTTGCGAACATATATGCTCCAGAGGTATCTATTTGAGATGATAGAATACAGAGATTCAGTGTGCAGACTGATGTTGTCGAAGTATCTTCACTTGCCTATAAATGTCGTTATATGTCCTTCACAGTCTTTCTTTATGGTCAGTGCGATCGTTTCTGTTTCAACTGAAGGCAGGTCAGATGCTAGAAGCTAGAATTCAGAGCCACAGTGTAAACATAGTCGATGCGAAGTTTCTTGTTCTGCCTGTTGTGTGCGTAAGCCCCTTTTTGATGTCGTCTCATATGATCGATGCGAACTTATATGTTCCAGAGGAATTCATGTGAGGTGATAGAATACAGAGAAACAGTGTGCAGACTGATGTTGTCGAAGTATCTTCACTTGCCTATTGTACTCATTATATGTCCTTCGAAGTCATCTGATATGGTCAGTGCGATCGTATTTACTATAGCTATAGGTATGTCAGATTCTAGAATGTGAAGTTACAGTGTGAACATATTCGAAGTCAAAGTTTCTTGTTCTGCCTATTGTGTGAGTAATAACCGATTCGATGTCATCTTATATGATCGTTGCGAAATAATATGCTCCGAAAGTGTTTATGTGAGATGATAGAATACAGAGAAACAGCGTGCAGACTGATGTTGTCGAAGTATCCTCACTTGCCTATTCATCTCGTTATATGTCTTTCACAGTCTTCCTATATGGTCAATGCGATCGTATCTGTTCCAACTGTAGGCATGTCGGATGCTAGAATGCAAAGTCACAGTGTGAATATAGTCGAAGTCGAAGTTTCTTGTTCTGCCTGTTGTGTGCGTTATACCCGTTTTGATGTCGTTTCATATGATCGATGCGAACTGATATGCTCCAGAGGTATATATGTGAGATGATGAAATACAGAGATACTGTGTGCAGACTGATATTGTCAAAGTATCTTCACTTGCCTATTGTTCTCGTTATATGTCCTTCGAAGTCGTCTAATATGGTCAGTGCGATCGTACGTGCTATTGCTGTAGGCATGTCAGATGCAAGAATGCGAAGATACAGTGTGAGTCGAAGTTTCTTGTTCCGCCTGTTGTGTGCGTTATACCCGCTTCAATGTCGTCTTATATGATGTCGTCTTATATGATCGTCTCGAACATATATGCTTCAGAAGTATGTATGTGAGATGGAAGAATACAGAGATACAGTGTGCAGACTGATATTGTCGAAGTGTCTCACTTTTGCCTATTGTTCTCGTTATATGTCCTTCGAAGTCGTCCTATATAGTCAGTGCGATCGAATCTGCTATAGCTGTAGGCATGTCAGATGCTAGAATGCAAAGTTACAGTGTATAGAGAGAGAGAGAGAGAGAGAGAATAATCTTTATTGTCTAAAATGTATTACATTTCGTCGACAAAGGTATAACATATATATAAAACACAAACTATTGTAAAAGAAACAAGACTAAAAAAATATTTACACAAAGGGTATAATACGGTACGGTACACACGTGCTTTCACAACTACAGTTTATTAAAATCTTGATGTAGATAGTAACATTTATATAGAAAGACTAGAAATTAGATGCAAAATACTCTTCCAAACTATAAAAGCACTTTCCCATCAAAAGGTTTTTTACCGATTTCCTAAATTGCTTCTGATCATTGATTGCTGTTATTTGTTTCGGTAAATGATTATATATCTGTCTACTTCTATAGATTTGAGAATGCTTGGTCAAAGTTGATGTGGGGAGTGGAAGGACAAGTATCATCTCCTTTCGTGTATGCCTTTCTGCTCGATTCAAGAACTTTTCTTTATGTTTGTGGAGCAAGCAAACAGTCTCTATAATAAAAATTTCGAATATTGTTGGTATTTTATATTTGCAGAAAATTGGCCTACACGAGTCGCGAATCCTCTTTTTGAATATTATTCTCATAGCTCTTTTTTGAATGACGAATATACTTTGCAATAAAACCTGGCAGGCAGAGCCCCAAAATGGAATTCCATACCTAAGATGACTCTCCATGAGTGAATAGTATGCGGTCATTGAAGCTGAAAATCCGAGTTCACGAGATATGACATTCACGGCAAAGCAACCAGAAGACAATTTCTTTTTCAGTGCATTAATTTGTGTGTCAAACTTCAAATTACTATCAATAAATATACCGAGGAATTTCGTTACAAGCTTACTTTCAACCGTCTGACAACCTAAAGTTACCTGATCCAAATCCCACTTAAATGTGACCAGATTTGTTTTAGAAAAATTCAGCGACAACATATTCGATTCACACCAATTTTTTATTTTTTCTAAATCAGAGTGTATTGTTCGAGTCAAAATGGCCGGATCTCCATTACGCCAAAATACCGTGGTGTCATCCGCAAATAAGGTGAATGTTCCAGATATATCCAATTTAGCCAGATCGTTAACATACAGCAAGAATAAAATTGGGCCCAAGACTGACCCTTGAGGAACTCCGTTTACTATTTTTCCACTTTCGGAAGTATTATTGTTCAGAGATATTTTTTGGCTTCTACCAGTGAGATAAGATCTGAACCATTCTAATGTTGTTCCCCGAAATCCATAATGGAAAAGTTTCTGCAGGAGGATCTCATGACACACACAATCAAACGCCTTAGAAAAGTCCAGAAATACTGCCGCAGCCACTTCCTTGTCGTTTAGAGTTGTGTAAATGTTTTCAAGTAAATTAAAAATGGCATCTGTCGTATTTTTATCATATTGGAAACCAAATTGTACGGGAGTTAAAATTTTGTGCTTTTCCAAAAAGCCCACCATCCTGCGTTTGACTAGTTTTTCGATGATTTTTGATAACGTTGATAGAATTGAGATCGGTCTGTAATTACTAGGGTCATCAATGGCACCTCCTTTGTGGATTGGTAACACTTTCGCAGATTTTAAGTGTGAAGGAAACACACCAGTGGTAAACGATGTATTTATAGCTGTTACTAAGGCTTCAAGAGCTTCATCCGGCAATTGAAAGAGCAGCTTTGCTGAGAGGTTGTCTTCACCAGCAGAGTTTTTATTTTTGATTTCTATTATCACAGATTTAAGTTCACTCAAATATGTATCATACAAAAAAAGGGAGTCCATAGGAGAGCTCATCTTGTTCAAATTATGAAGTGGATCTACTATTGGTATGATATCTTTGGTTATTTTTGATGCTACTGAACAATAATATTCATTCAAATGATTTAAGTTGATCTTTATTTCCGGTTGATTTTGTTTTTTATTACCTCTCAAGTCGTTTATTATTGTCCACATTTCCTTTGGTTTATTACCTGCCTGATTCAGTCGGTCAGTATAATAGAGATCTTTGGCTAATTTGATAGTTTGTCTGTAAATACGACGAAAGTTATTGAAGTATGAAATAAAAAATATATTGTCACTATGAAATTTTCTAATGGTATGCAGGCATCTTAGATTTTTTGAGGAAATTTTTAGTCCTTTCGTGAACCAGAGTTTGGATTTTTTCCGTTTCAACAAGCGCAGCGGAAATGCTTTATCGAAATTTTCACAAACAAGTTTCTGAAATTCGTTAACTGGATCTTCTGTTTCATTTATAGAATCCCAATATGTGGCTTGACAGAGATTCAGAAAATGTGCATAGTTTTTTCTGCTATATATTCGTCCATACTGTTTGCCCTGGTTAATGGTTGCATCTTTAAGAATGTTGGGGATGATACAGAAAACTGCTTCGTGATCAGATAGACCTGGATTAATTACTGAGGTCGATACATCCTCGATGTTTGTACAGACGTAATCTATAATACTCGATGAATAATTAGATATACGGGTGGGACTATCTACATGCATAACTAGATTAAAGCAGTCTAACAAGTTAGTGAGTGTTTGGGTTTTATTGCATGTTTTGTTTTCATAATGTATATTGAAGTCTCCAGCTAAAATTTTTGATGCGAAGGGGGGCAATTTTGCTAATAAATATTCCAGTCTTTCCATGAATATGTTATGCTCTGATGAAGGTGGCCTATAGACACACACTATATAGACATTACTATGTTGTGAATGAATTATTGAAAATTCAAATTCTTTTTCCACAATCAAATCGTCATATCTGTTAATGTTCGCAAAAGTAAAAGTTTTCAAGAACTCTGTTTTAATCATTATCAAAGTTCCTCCGTGCATTGAGTTTATCCTGCAATATTTTGACATGATAAAATAACCAGGCATATAAATTGGTTCATCAACTTTGAGCCAATGTTCTGTCAAAAGGACAACATCAGGCAAATTTTGCTGTTCCAGAAATATATTTAGCTCATCAGCTTTGTTGCGTAAAGATTGAATATTTAGCAACAGTAATGACATACAGTCGCTATTTTGTTCTAATCTAGTCCCAACTGAGATAGACGGGGGTATAAAAAATGATTATCCGGGATCACTTGTTCATTAGGGATCACTTCATTGCCTTTCGAAAAATGTCTATTCCGCTTGGTGTTCGTGTCCATTTCTGTAATTTCCAACTCCTGACGTAGATTTTCATAGTACCTGTCTTCTGTACACTCGACCGCATTTCCTTGTCTTTCTTCCATAATAATTGTATTATCTACAGCACCTACCTTTTTACACTTCTCAATGGTGTTCAATACAGCTCTACTTATGAATGCTTTTCCTTTGATGTTTATGTTGCCGTTTCTGTTATAGCAGTTACTCCCTAAGAGGTTGTTACATTCGAAGGCAAAAATATTTGAACTCTTACTAGCATGGAGATGCTTAACAAAGGATAAGTTTCTACGATATATGTATTGGTTGTTGATTTTGGGGTTGTAATGATAAGGTTCGGTAATTATCAATGTGTTAGTATTTAAAAGACCTGAGTGAATTTTGCCTACTAAATTTTCTTCAACTGCATTCGGCCATAATATTACGAAGTCATTTGTTGTGAAATCTCTCGTGTTCTCCATGGCAGTCTTCAGTAAAGTTTCATCATCAGCATTAGGCTTTAAAATTGACTGAATCATTGTATGTTCATTTTTGAAGTTATTAAGATATCTAATGAGATTTCTCCCATTTTGTCCGGAAACCAATAAAATTCTGGTATTTTGTCTGATACTATTCGAATTTTTGTTGAGAAGATGCCTATCTCCTTCCATAGTCCTGCTGGTATTCATTGATCGCACAATGTAGTCAGTTTGCGTCTCCTTATTTCTAAAATGTTTTGTCTCCGTATCCTGTACTATTTTTGACTCCGTGTCCTGTACTATGACACTGTCGTACATATCTGTTGAAGTACCCATGCTTTTTTGTTTGACTGTGAAAGTTTGGGTTTCAGCGCATTTCTTAGTTTTTATATTGATTGCTACTTTTTGTTGTAGTTCGTCTATTAGGTTTTGCATTTCACCAATTACCTTTTTATGGTCTTGTAGTGATTCATTGAACTCTGATTCTAGTTGCAGTGCATCATTCATCAAGATTTTGTTATCGTTAATTAATTTTTGCATATATTTGTCTTTCATATAGTTATCAGATGACAACTCACTTATGGTTTGCTCCAGTAAGCTTGTTTCATTAGGAGCATCGTGATCGACCAGCTCCTCACAGCACAATATTCGATTTTCTTGCAAAAATTTCACTTTGTTTTTATAACTTCTTTGGAGACAACTTTTATGATAGACAGAAGCACATTTCACACAAACATAATGAATAAAAGCTTTTGTTTTACAACATTTGAAAGACATTTTGTTGGAGCTCCTTAACACCGACACTACGCACGTTGTTCGTGAATCGTGATTCATAGTCGACGTCGAAGTTTCTTGTTCTGCCTGTTGTGTGCGTTATACCCGTTATGATGTCGTCTCATATGATCGTTGCGAAATTATATGCTCCAGAGGTATCTATGTGAGATGATAGAATACAGAGATACAGTGTGCAGACTGATGTTGTCGAAGTATCTTCACTTGCCTATTGTTCTCGTTATAAGTCCTTCGAAGTCGTCTAATATGGTCAGTGCGATCGTCAGATTCTAGGATGCAATGTTACAGAGTGAACTTGGTCGAAATCAAGGTTTCTTGTTCTGCCTGTCGTGTGCGTTATACCCGATTCGATGTCAACTCATATGATCGTTGCGAACTACCATGCTCAAGAGGTATCCATGTGAGATGATAGAATACAGAGATACGGTGTGCGGACTGATGTTGTCGAAGTATCTCCACTTGCCTATTGTTCTCGTTATATGTCCTTCGAAGTCGTCCTATATGGTCAGTGCGATCGTATCTGCAATTATTGTAGGCATGTCAGATACTAGAATGCGAAGTTACGGTGAGAACATAGTCGATGTCGAAGTTTCTTGTTCTCCCTGTTGTAAGCGTTATATTGATTCAGGATACACTAGACAATGTCTACCTATAAGATGTATAACCGACTTATTATCAAGATTGATAAATTCTAAGTTTTGGCGAACACGCCGGTTTACCGACTCTTGATTGTTGGAATCGAAGTTTATAGTAGATATTGAAAAGTATAATACTCCACTCGCATAATAATATAATGAGCTGTCATAAATACTCCTTGAATGGGCATTAGAGATGCTAGAATGCAAAGTTACAAAGTAAACAGTCGAAGTCGAAGTTTCTCGTTCTGCCTGTTTTGTGCGTTATTTCCACTTCGATGTCGTCTCATATGATCGTTGCGAATTTTTATGCTCCAGAGGTATCTATGTGAGATGATAGAAAACAGAGATACAGTGTGCAGACTGATGTTGTCGAAGTATCTCACTTGCCTATTGTTCTCGTTATATGTCCATCGAAGTCGTCCTATATGGTCAGTGCGATGGAATCTGCTATAACTGTAGGCATGTCAGATGCAAAAATGCAGAGTTACAGTGTATACATAGTCGAAGTCGAAGTTTCTCGTTCTGCCTGTTGTGTGCGTTACACCGGCTTCGATGTCGTCTCATGTGATCGTTGCGAACATATATGCTCCAGAGGTATCTATGTGAGATGATAGAATACATAGATAAAGTATGCGGACTGATGTTGTCGAAGTATCTTCACTTGCCTATAAATGTCGTTATATGTCCTTCACAGTCTTTCTTTATGGTCAGGTTAGGTTTCTGTTTCAACTTAAGGCATATCAGATTCTAGAATTCAGAGCCACAGTGTAAACATAGTTGATGCGAAGTTTCTTGTTCTGCCTGTTGTGTGCGTAAGACCCGTTTTGATGTCGTCTCATATGATCGATGCGAACTGATATGCTCCAGAGGAATTCATGTGAGGTGATAGAATACAGGGATACAGTGTGCAGACTGATGTTGTCGGAGTATCTTCACTTGCCTATTGTACTCGTTATATGTCCTTCGAAGTCATCTTATATGGTCAGTGCGATCGTATTTAATATAGCTATAGGTATGTCAGATTCTAGAATGTGCAGTCACAGTGTAAACATATTCGAAGTCAAAGTTTCTTGTTCTGCCTATTGTGTGAGTTATAACCGCTTCGATGTCATCTTATATGATCGTTGCGAACTAATATGCTCCGAAAGTATCCATGTGAGATGATAGAATACAGAGAAAAAGTGTGCAGACTGATGTTGTCGAAGTATCCCCACTTGCCCATTTATCTCGTTATATGCCCTTCACAGTCTTCCTATATGGTCAGTGCGATCGTATCTGTTCCAACTGTAGGCATGTCGGATGCTAGAATGCAAAGTTACAGTGTATACATAGTCGAAGTCGAAGTTTCTTGTTCTGCCTGTTGTGTGCGTTATACCAGTTTCGATGTCGTTTCATATGATCGATGCGAACTGATATGCTCCACAGAAATTCATGTGAGGTGATAGAATACAGAGATACAGTGTGCAGACTGATGTTGTCGAAGTATCTACACTTGCCTTTTGTACTTGTTATATGTCCTTCGGAGTCATCCTATATGGTCAGTGCGATCGTATCTACTATAGCTGTAGGCATGTCAGATTCTAGAATGTAGAGTTACAGTGTGAACATATACGAAGTCAAAGTTTTTTTTCTGCTAATTGTGTGAGTTATATCCGCTTCGATGTCGTCTTATATGATCGTTGCGACCTAATATACTCCGGAGATATCCATGTGAGATGATAGAATACAGAGATACAGTGTGCAGACTGATGTTGTCGAAGTATCCTCACTTGCCTTTAAATGTCGTTATATGTCCTCCACAGTCTTTTTTTATGGTCAGTGCGACCGTTTCTGTTTCAAATAAAGGCATGTCAGATGCTATAATTCAGAGCCACAGTGTGAACATAGTCGATGCGAAGTTTCTTGTTCTCCCTGTTGTATTCGTTATACCCGTTTTGATGTCGTCTCATATGATCTTTTCGAACTGATATGCTCCAGAGGTATTCATGTGAGATGATAGAATACAGGAATACAGTGTGCAGACTGATGTTGTCGAAGTATCTCAACTTGCCCATTATTCTCGTTATAAGTCCTTCAAAGTCGTCTTATATGGTCAGTGCGATCGTCAGATGCTAGAATGCTAAGTTACAGAGTGAACGTAGTCGAAGTGAAAGTTTCCTGTTCTGCCTGTTGTGTGCGTTATACCCGATTCGATGTCAACTCATATGATCGTTGCAAACTACCATGCTCCAAAGGTATCCATGTGAGATGATAGAATACAGAGAACAGTGTGCAGACTGATTTTGTCGAACTATCTCCACTTGCCTATTGTTCACGTTATATGTCCTCCAAAGTCGTCTCATTTGGTCAATGCGATCGTATCTGCTATAGCTTCAGGCATGTCAGATGCTGGAATGCTAAGTTACAGTGTAAACATCTTCGAAGTCGAAGTTTCTTGTTCTGCCTGTTGTGTGCGTTACACCGGCTTCGATGTCGTCTAAAGTGATCGTTGCGAACATATATGCTCCAGAGGTATCTATGTGAGATGATAGAATACAGAGATACGGTATGGGGACTGATGTTGTCGAGGTATCTTCACTTGCCTATTCTTCTCGTTGTATGTCCTTTTGAGTCGTCCTATATGGTTAGTTCGATCGTATCTGCAATTACTGTAGGCATGTCAGATGCTTGAATGCGGAGTTACAGTGTAAACATAGTCGAAGTCGAAGTGCGATCGTATCTGCAATTACTGTAGGCATGTCAGATGCTAGAATGCGAAGTTACAGTGTAAACATAGTCGAAGTCGAAGTTTCTTGCTCTTCCTGTTGTGAGCGTTATTTTGATCCAGGAAATACTAGACAATGTCTACCTATAAGATGTATATCCGACTTATTATCAAGATCGGTAAATTCGAAGTTTTGGCGAACTCGCCGGTTTACCGACTCTTGATTGTTGGAATCGAAGTTTTTGGTGGATATGAAACAGTATTGTACTCCACTCGCATATAATGAGCTGTCATATATACTGCTTGCATGGGTATTCAGGATGCTAGAATGCAAAGTTCCAAAGTGAACATAGTGTAAGTCGAAGTTTCTTGTTCTGCCTGTTGTGTGCGTTATACCCGCTTCGATGTCGTCTCATATGACCGTTGCGAACTAATATGCTCCAGAGGTATGTATGTGAGATGATAGGATACAGGAATACAGTGTGCAGACTGATGTTGTCGAAGTATCTCAACTTGCCCATTATTCTCGTTATAAGTCCTTCAAAGTCGTCTTATATGGTCAGTGCGATCGCCAGATGCTAGAATGCTAAGTTACAGAGTGCACATAGTCGAAGTGAAAGTTTCCTGTTCTGCCTGTTGTGTGCGTTATACCCGATTCGATGTCAACTCATATGATTGTTGCAAACTATCATGCTTCAAAGGTATCCATGTGAGATGATAGAATACAGAGACACAGTGTGCAGACTGATTTTGTCGAACTATCTCCACTTGCCTATTGTTCACGTTATATGTCCTTCGAAGTCGTCTCATTTGGTCAATGCGATCGTATCTTCTATAGCTTCAGGCATGTCAGATGCTGGAATGCTAAGTTACAGTGTAAACATCTTCGAAGTCGAAGTTTCTTGTGCTGCCTATTATGTGCGTTACACCGGCTTCGATGTCGTCTTAAGTGATCGTTGCGAACATATATACTCCAGAGGTATCTATGTGAGATGATAGAATACAGAGATACGGTATGCGGACTGATGTTGTCGAGGTATCTTCACTTGCCTATTCTTCTCGTTGTATGTCCTTTTGAGTCGTCCAATATGGTCAGTGCGATCGTATCTGCAATTACTGTAGGCATGTCAGATGCTAGGATGCGAAGTTACAGAGTGAACATAGTCGAAGTCGAAGATTCTTGCTCTTCCTATTGTGAGCGTTATTTTGATCCAGGAAACACTAGACAATGTCTACCTATAAGATGTATATCCGACTTATTATCAAGATCGATAAATTCGAAGTTTTGGCGAACTCGCCGGTTTACCGACTCTTGATTGTTGGAATCGAAGTTTTTGGTGTATATGAAAAAGTATAGTACTCTTCTCGCATATAATGAGCTGTCATATATACTGCTTGCATGGGTATTCAGGATGCTAGAATGCAAAGTTACAAAGTGAACATAGTCGAAGTCGAAGTTTCTTGTACTGCCTGTTGTGTGCGTTATACCCGCTTCGATGTCGTCTCATATGACCGTTGCGAACTAATATGCTCCAAAGGTATCTATGTGAGATGATAGAATACAGAGATTCAGTGTGCAGACCGATGTTGTCAAAGTATCTTCACTTGCCTATTGTTCTCGTTATATGTCCTTCGGAGTCGTCTCATATGGTCAGTGCGATCGTACCTGCTATTGCTGTAGGCATGTCAGATGCAAGCATGCTGAGTTACAGTGTGAACATATTCGGAGTCAAAGTTTCTTGTTCTTCATATTGTGTGAGTTATAACCGCTTCGATGTCGTCTTATATGATCGTTGCGAACTAATTCGCTTCAAGAGTATCCATGTGAGATGATAGAATACAGAGATACAGTGTGCAGACTGATGTTGTCGAAGTATTCTCACTTGCCTATTCATCTCGTTATATGTCCTTAACAGTCTCCCTATATGGTCAATGCGATCGTATCTGTTCCATCTGTAGGCATGTCAGATGCTAGAATTCAGAGCCACGGTGTAAACATAGTCGAAGTTTCTTGTTCTCTCTGTTGTATTCGTTATACCCGTTTTGATGTCATCTCATATGATCTTTGCGAACTGCTTTGCTTCAGAGGTATCCATGTGAGATGAAAGAATACAGAGATACAGTGTGGAGACTGATGTTGTCGGAGTATCTCCACTTGCTTTTTGTTCTCGTTATAAGTCCTTCAAAGTCGTCATATTTGGCAGTGCGGTCGTCAGATGCTTGAATGCAGAGTTACAGAAAAAACTACCCGCTTCGATGTCGTCTCATATGATGTCGTCTCATATGATCGTCGAGAACATATATGCTTCAGAGGAATTTATGTGAGATGAAAGAATACAGAGATACAGTGTGCAGACTGATGTTGTCGAAGTGTCTCACTTGCCTATTGTTTTCGTTATATGTGCTTTGAAGTCGTCCTATATAGTCAGTGCGATCGAATCTGCTATAACTGTAGGCATGTCAGATGCTAGAATGCAAAGTTACATAGTCGAAGTCGGAGTTTCTCGTTCTGCCTGTTGTGTACGTTACACCCGCTTCGATGTCGTCTCATATAATCGTTGCGAATTTTTATGCTCCAGAGGTACCTATGTGAGATGATAGAAAACAGAGATACAGTGTGAGTAGTGTACCTACGTTCGCCTCAGGCCAAGATGGCCGCCGCCGGATGTGACGTCACAACCGTTCCTGTGGTAGAAGGTGTTGGCTGCACGGGTGACAAGATGGCCGCCGGAAGTGACAAGTGACAGATGACGGGTGACAGATGACAAGTGACAGACACGTGACCGATAACCTAACCTAACATTACTCCTCCAACCAACCCTTTCGAAATGACTGAAAGGGCCTTCGATGATGACGTATGATGACCGATGATGACCGATGATGATCGATGATGACCGATGATGACCGATGATGACCGATGATGACCGATGATGACCGATGATGACCGATGATTGATGACAGATGACAGATGACAAGTGACAGATGACATGGAACACAAGGAATGACAGATGACACGTGGAAGTACTCTGAACTTAGCCCCCTAGACTCTGGACTCTAGAGCTTATGGGTGTGTCCTAGGACATTCTTCTTCTTCGTTTTGAATTTTGAAAGGTGGTGGATGACAATCTATTGACCGTGCTCACCTGATTTAGGTTGGTATTACTACAATTGGTAACACTTTGTTTCAAGGTCACCCGATATGCATGTTGGAGAGGTGGCCGATGAGTCATCCTCATCTCGACTTCATAGAACAATGCCGCCTTTGTTTGCCATATGTTATCTAGCCTTCCTCTAGAACAATGCCGCCTTTGTTCTCTCTATGCCACTGTCAGCGTTCCTTGGAATTCTGGCTATTGGGAAATTGCGACGCAATATTATACGAGAACAATGCCGCCTTTGTTTGCAGGTGTCCGATTACGTAACAACCTCATCCGATTGCATCATCCTCATCTGTGTGAGAACAATGGGTCCATTGTTCTGACGCAGGTGGCCGATGAGTCATCCAACAGACATGTTCAAACTTGTTGTTGTCACGAGCCATCAATCATGGATATTGGATGTGTCTCAAAGCTTATATCAGCTGTGCGCATGCGTAGCTACCACTACCACTATTCAGACTTGACATTTGAATCAGTGTTACAATGTCCTTGGACGAAGAAAGAAGCAAGTTGGAGGAATTTGGGGAGCGGGTTCGACAGCTGAACAAAGACATAACATTGTACGAGGACAAAACCAAAGCGTTGATTCAATTGGAGAATCTGAGTTTGTGGGATAAAGTTTTCATCAGCTGTGGAAGAGTACCAGCAGTAGAGGTGCCTGTTGAGCAGAGACGACACATCCAGCCTCAAAATGTCACGGGTGGCATTCATAGTTCTGACAGCAATTTTGAATAACGTATTGTATACAAATGTTCCCAAAGATGTCAAGAACATGGCGATATGTTTCAATGACTCGAAAGAAGATTGCAATCGATAATCGTGGTCAGCGATGCGAAATAAGTTGGTGAACAGTGGATGTCTACCAGTATTCTACAAAGAGATACCAGAGACGAATAATTCCTTCTTCAAACTCAAGTTGATGTTTTCCGGTGGATCTGAAGAGGATACCGACTGGCAAACTATAGGAGCCCCCACAACAGGAATACAGAATGAATTTAAAAAGATGTTCATAATACTAGGTTTGACATTAGCAGCTACGTTCGTTTTGATTGTGAAAGGCCTAATGAAAGCTGGGTACAAATATCGTGAATTAAATGATGGAACTTATACAAGGTGTTTCAATAAAACTCCCATCCTTATCATAATGTTCATTGAGCCGAACACAGTACATCTTCATTTAGGTAATATTACATTTATAAACCACTGGTAAAGTTGATCAACGTTCCGTTGGGCACACATATATTTTCCATTGGCGTGGTTGGGGCAGTACGATATAGTTTGCTGGTAGGTTTTACTAGAACAGGGTGTTCCATCATACAAAGCAACATCGTATACAGTTGGGAATACTTCAAGTTCTTCACATTTCGTCTTCAAAAAGTCAGCTTTCTGATTGCCCCTCACGTACATACATTCAACCGAATGCAAGAGATATTCTTCCAAAATGTTGTTCAGTTCCGTATATTCAACATCACCAGCATCATATGGTATTCCATGAAAAAATTTCTCCACATAACATGTAGTTTTCTTGTCACGTCCACTGATGGTAGCGAACGGTGTAGGCGGTTTGAATAGGAAGTTGGATCTCTGGCCGCCAATTTGAATGGTCAGCTCTTTCGGGTGGAAAACACTGTCAAGAGTGAAGCCTTGAATGTCGACGAGTGCGATCCTCATGACGGCTGACGATCGAATGCGAGCTCGAGCAGTTTGCAGTTGGTATATATACTCAAATCAAGGTTCTGACGACCTCCGTTAGAGGGAAGTACTCTAGCAGACAGTCATGTACGATGATGCAATAGGCTTTGGTGTCAGCAGGGAATCCTTTATCGGCTCCGATTTCAAGCTTTATATCAACTGTCGATGATTTCATGGTCTCTTCCTGCCTCGAGCAATCAATCACAAATAATGCATGCTGTTTGAATTCCCTATAATAAAAGATTGGGTGAACCTCCGTCGAATGTGAATAGCTCGAATAGAACCTGGTATAGTTGTAGTAAGCAAGGGTGTGGTCTTGTTTAGCAAAATCCAGCTGCATTCTCTCATTAGGCCAATATTCACCATTAAGGGCTTATCTGATACTAACTATGCTCGTGTTATCAAAGTGGGTAGCATCAGCTTCTGCATTGTCACGTTTAGATTTCTGGAAGCACACAATAACGTACCGAGGACGTTCCACCGAAGCGCTCGTTTTGACTGCCCAGATTTCACTTTTTGCGCCGTTTGTAAGAGCAGGCAATTGGCTGAGGTCCCATTTCCTGAATGGAATCAGTATAGGTGTATCATTTTTGATGGGTTGCATCAGTTGTAGTTTGATTTCATCGTTCGGAAATGCGTGCTTCACTTTCAGCACTGCACTATGTATTTGTACTTCAACTGTAGCAGTAGTGGTTGTAGGTCCATTGGGGAGTTCCTGTACTATCACGCAATCGTTATCATTACGAGCTCGAATCAGTCGGATTGTTTGTTTTCCATAGGTGATTGAGGTGTAGTCATTGAAAACGTTGAACAGGTGCTTCAGTGGTATCAACGAACTGAATGTCTTGTCAATTGCATTCAAAAGCGGTTCATCAGAATACGTCCATCCGGCTGTGGATAAGTGTTTGGAATCATCAGGTTTATAGCACATGAATCCTCGCACACTACTCACGATCCCTGGATCTCTGACTACTTCTATCTCTCTTGCACTCTGCACATAACTGCAAGAATCGAAAAGAAATGCTCCACAGTTAGGGGCCAAGTACACATTTCCAGCTCCTAGAACTTTTCACCATCAATATTCGGTATGGAATGATAGGTGTGAAATCCTAGTACAGCTTTGTAATAGCTTTTCAGAGGGTGCAGTAGTATCGGTGAGGAGGGTGTGAAAGAGAACTGGTTGGTGGTACTCGTCAAGGTCAACAGTAGAGACATGACGTACCTAATGACACACAGCTATACTTATGAATATTAATTCCAAGACAACTCTACACTTCAAGAAATAATTACAACCATGACATTCAAACTATGAGCTGACCGGTCCATCAACGCCCAGATAGCACGGAACGTCCCGAAGACGTCCATTTCAGGTCCATTTTTGGTCTGAACGTCCAGGACCTTTTATGGACGTTTTTAAGACGTCCATTATTGGACATACTCCGGACGTCCAGAAAAAGACGTCTTTAAAACGTCCAATTTACAGACTCTCACGGTATATCAGTTTTAATTAATATGAGTAGGTAGGTATATCTTAATTTTAAAATTTGAATTATTGAATTGATCATGGGCATAAATGATATCAAAAAATTTATTATATATCAGCTGTATCAATATATTGAATTTCATTTTATTATTAATATCATGAATTTGAAATATTTATGATTTCAACTGATTTGTACCTACTTATATAGTTACGTTGAATTGTATTACTTCAATCACATAATACCTATACAGTTTGACCATTCTTAAACCCACACTGAAGTATTCATACAAGCCGCGCTTTTATAATAAGATTTGATTGAATCACTGAATATGTATTGCAACCGTAGAACGCATGCGTGTTCAGCGTTGCCAGACTTACTATTTTAGCAGTAGATCTACTGTTTTTGTCTCCGTTCTACTGTTCAACTATTCGATAAGGCAATGGTCTGATTGTTCATGTTTTGATATGACATAACTACCTAATATGCAACAATGAAAAATTAATGGGACATCACAGTAAGAAGATGTATGATGAAAATATACTGCAACTATCAAATTCAGTCTGATTAGTAAAAATTAGCTTTTATTTCCAATCTGGTTGCGGTTTTTACAAATTTTATTTTTTATTTCATTATCTCTTGTTATTCTTCGTTCGATTTTTGATAGGCATAGAGACCGAATATGATTTTTTTTTTCGTTTTTTATATAGGTGACTATGTTTTTTCATTTATGATAGCAAATTGTGATGATTATCAAAATCTTCTTTTCAGTTTTGATGATCTACTGTTTTTTCCCCACCCATATCTACTGCTCCGACAAATTTTCATCAGGCAACACTGTGCGTGTTACGTGAAACGAAAACGTAAGATGATGGAAGATGGCGTCCGTCAGTTGACCACTGCCGAGTGCTGATTAAACTGTGATTCAGGTCCAAGGACATTCTGAACTTTTCGGGTTATTTGATTGTAAAAGCAGTGAATAAGTGAAATCTTTGCGGATATCATCTATCAACTGGTGAACTCCGATCTCGAGTTCCATCGAGATGTTTATTTGTGCTAACAGCAGCATGAAGGCAAGTATGGCTATCGACGCTATCCTTTTATTTTCATTCGCTTGAAGATGCTTGAGTAAGAACATCAAATCTGGAGTTGAAAACATCCTTTCTAAATAATTTGATCTCATGCTAAGCTCTACCTAATCCTATTTCTATCATCTACAAAAGTTTATATTTTTGTATATAGTTAAAACATAATATAATTCGTGCAAGGTTCATAGATAGGTTATATAGGTACCTACCTAAGAATCAGTTAATGTTTGGAATAAGTTCTCAATGAAATAAAAATAATGAAGTATTCCGCTATATACTGACTACTACACGTTGAAAGTGGGTGTGTGTTTATGGTTTATGGTATTCACAGAAGATGTTATTGAACATTATTATTATTTACAGATCCAGTGAAAAAGACAACACAAGGCTGCCAATCAGAAAAAGACATCATCGCGCCTGCGTACCTGGATGAATCACGCGACGTTTTTAGTGCTGCAGCTGCTGATATACAATATGGAAGAGTGAAATTGGAACAACTACCTGAACCTCTGTTCATATTATTGTTTGCTAATAAATGTTTACTAATATTCAAGTATTTCATTCTTCAGATGGGTCAGAAAATCAATAATCAATATTATCTGAATGTCCTCAATACGTCCATTTCTCATACCAAAAAGGTCCTAGTCTGGACCTAAACTGGACGTCCCCGAAACATCCTGATTATTAACAATGGACGTCCTCAAAACGTCCATAAGACGTCCGTCGTCCGGAAATGGACGTCCCCAAAACGTCCTGAATGTCCAGAGTGGACGTTTTTAAAACGTCCATAAGACGTACTTGTGCTGATTGGGCGTGGGTTCGAGCATCAGGTCTATTATAGTGGATGTTCTTTCTATAGTCCTGTGGTAATTTATGCCAAACATCCAATAGTTCCCAAGGTCTAACATGTTGGATCAGATAGTTGATGGGGAAGAGTGCCAATTCTTCTGCGGAAAAGTCTTGCAACGCCTTCTCACGGTGGAGATATGCTAAAACGGCTTCCATTGTATAGGAACTCCAGACAGAGATGACCACAGTTGATTTGGTTATATTTCTGGAATTGATCGTTATTGTGATAGAGTTTGACTCTGCCCAGATATTGGACAAGTTCTCTCGGTGGCTTCAGGCTACCGAATGAATCGAAATACTCGATTTTCAAATGTTTAACATGCTTTGTCAACTCGACATCAAACAACGGTCGATTGGGTAGCTTCATCGGAAGTTTTTTTGCTTTTTCAAAAACAAGCCAAAACCTCCTTTGGCGTTTCTTCTCAAGTACAGTCCTTTGCCAATAGTTTCCATAGCCTTGTTATGTCGATGGTCTTCTTCCATCTTTTTCTTCGCATTCCTAGCGTCAATGACAGTCTTTGCGATTGCTCCAGCACCTCCAGCTAGAGATCCTAGTGCACCAAGAGCAGCAAAGATTGGTAGCAGTGATAGAATCCCACCGGATTTGGCATCGAAAGATATAATTCCTGGTATTTCAACTTTTTTCTTTCCACCTGCTTGTTTAACGGCATGCCTAGCAGCTTTCGAAGCAAACGATGCAGCCTGTTTCAAATTGGTCGAGGAATTCATTTTCAACGTCTTCCCGATTTTCCCCACGATAAGTTTTTTGAAAGAACATCCCATCCCGAGTTTGCGTTTCACCTTCATCCCGGAAGTAACTACTAATGCTGCAGCTCTTCCACCGAACTTGGTTTCTCTCGACCTCACACGTTCCCAGGCAGCGTTATCCAACACCGAATCCGCTTTATGAAGTTCTTCCAAAGACGTGTTCTGTGAATATGCAATGTCGTGTTGTTTGCAGGCAACGTCTAAGGGATTGATGCCAGGATCACCACGTGCAAGCCGTTTCTGAAGTTTGGTTCCAGCTGTAACGTAAAATCAGTTATTCAATCTCTAACCTCACTTTTGTACTTACGTCCACAGTATTGATAGCCACCAGGTAGGTGTACCTCGAATGGTAATTTGTTCATAAGAGAATTCAAAACACCCTCTCCCTTGTATACAATCATTGGAATCTTTGCACCTCTATCACGAGATGAAAGTCATTCAACAAGACCAGATGCTACCTATCGAAAATTTGGACCTTCACACGTCACCAAGGACACCGAATAAACATGGAAAATCATTACCCAACTCGTTCCGAGCAATCATGTGTGGACCGAGTGGTTGTGGCAAGACAAACGCCATGCTATCGTTACTCTTCAATCGAAATGGCTCGAGATTCGGAGATGTCTACGTGTACTCCAAGTCGTTGTATCAACCGAAATATCAGCTACTTCAAGAGGTGTTGGAAACAGTGAAGGAGGTTGGATATTTTCCGTTCAGAGACAACGATGAAATAATAAGCCCATCTGAGGCGGAACCCAACTCGATTTTCATATTTGACGATGTGGCGTGTGATGAGCAACAAAAAATTCGAGAATATTTTTCAATGTGTAGACACAAAGATATCGATGCTGCCTACAAACTTAATCTAAAATTCCTAAGCAGTTATTGAGAGACAATTGTAACATGGTGGTGCTGTTCAAACAGAACGAGATCAACTTGAAGCATGTGTTTGATGAACATGTCTCGCCAGACATGAGCTTTGACGACTTTTGAAAATTGTGCTCCGAATGTTGGAGTGTCACATATGGTACTCTAGTGATTGTCAAGGATTTTGATCTGCATAACGGCAGATATCGCCAAGGTTTCGACGAATATATAAAAGTGTAGTCATTCGACATCATGAGGTCGTCAAGTCAAGTCATGCGCAGAAGAAGAATGCCATCCAAACGTTATGACGATCAGGCTGCAGCACGTAAACGGAAAATTGCAGAGCTCACGCGCACAATCAGGAGAAAGTACTTGGCCTTGAAACTGGGTTAATCTGAGGAGGACGAATCGCTGAACAAAATGTTCAAGCCCATATCCGAACCATTAGAAGAAATTGTGAAAACGTCAAAGGCCAATCGTGATTTACTGGCAAGAGCCCAGTTTAGCACCGGTATGAAGAAAGAAGAGCCACCTGAACTGAAAAAAGGAGAATAACAGCCTCAGCGAACGCAGTTTATTCCAATGGAAGAGGTGCGCGGAACCGGAAGTTTTGTGGATGATGATGATCAATACGAATATGATGATGATATCCTGTTCAACGAAAATATCGCTCCAGAACAAAGTATTCCGTATGATGTAATCGATGAATACCTAGACCAATACTTAGTCATGGTGCATCCATATCTCAAAGAACATTGGGATTACAGCGACAAAATAGATCAGATATATGGTCCAACTCACGATCCTCAAACGTCGAAATGGTTTCTGGGGACGCAGGAAATTGACTTTGATGAAAGAACTGGATTTATAAAGATTGGTGGTAAACAAGTACGAGGAACTCCAGGGGTGTATCAGCTCATTTTCTATGATGATCCTTCAGATTATAACGATGAAGATATGCAGGCTCACAAGGAAATTTTGAAGCTGAGTGATCGCTATATAAACAAGGATGGAAAATTGAAAGGGTCTAAGAGATGGAATTATACGAACGTCATCAAGCCACTTATAGTACAGATGCGAAAAAATAGCGGTAGGCGTTCAACGATTGGTAGTGGTTTGACGTACAACGAAAACCCCGTGGGATATATCTATTGGGACGATCCAAATGAACTCGTAGACCGCTTGATCTGACCAGTAGGAATTTTGTATCGTCATACACGAGTTGTGTGATTTCACAAAAATCTCCGCATGCAAAGGTGATCGGATCATACTCATCTGCATGGGTTGGTAACTGTTCGAGAAAGAAATCCATCAATTTCTGTCGCAGCAAGTCGATGAAGATGTTCCACTCCAACACACCAAAAGATATTTTGTTTGGTGTCATGTGAGGTGATATAACTATGGCTGGACTGAATATTCTGGCTGGACTCAAACCGACTTTCAATTCAAAGCCACTCACTGGGAACGATGTGCTGAGCAGATGGCGTTTTTCGGCTTTGGCTGCATTCTCGTACATTTCCAACATACTGTCTACGTCTCGATCATAATCACCACTGGATATACGCGAGAATGGAATATTACTGCTAACTACCGACATACCACTATCTTGACTCGACATGTCGATTAAGACTGGGACTGAAACCGGCTCCGAGCAGCTATTTATATCCCTCCACCTCTCCATGATGATCACACGGAAGGCCCCTGACTTGTTGAAATCTGTCTGTATTTTCCATAAGAATCTACACTAAATCGACATTATCTATCCAACTGTTATGTTTCTTGTCGAGTCCCAACCACTTGACGTACATTCTCTTTCCTTTTCTCTTCAGCACTTTTTCAATGAAGTAAATATCGGGATTCTTTGTTTTTTGTAATTCCTCCTCATAGAATGCGCCACTGATTGGCTGTCCATGCATGTCTTCGAGTAGGTAAGTAACAGGATTGGTTATCTTCACATTGACAATTTTGAATAACTCTGTCGTCCAGCTAGGTGTATAGCCTTTTTCGAAAATATGTTCTGCCTTAGATATGCGTACAATGTTGCCAACTTCCAGTTTACGTGGACCTGCGATTTTCAAATGGCTAAAGCTTTGATGTAAAATATCTTTCTCGGTTTCCTTGTTCACCTCTGAGGGTTTGAATCGAGTCGTTGTGTGCTTGGTATTATTGTATACATCAACGATCTGACGTGATATATCAATCCATTTGTAGGTGCCATTCAGACTGAAATATTTGTATAGTTTGTTTTTCAGCGTTCTTATCACTCGTTCAGCAATGACAGCCTTTTTAATGCTGAATGTGTTGTAATGGTTGATGTCATATTTTTTCATAAATTTTTCAAACTTGCTGTTGAAGGATTCCGTTCCTTTATCAGACTGTAGATTTACTGGTATGCACTCTGCATGTACCAATATATCGGCGAGAGATTTGGCAACCTCTTCTCCTGTCTTAGTTTTCAGTGGGCGTGTCCAGAGGTACTTGGAAAAGCAGTCAATCACTACCAGAATCATTTTATATCCTTCATTCTGATGGGCATACGGTCTCATTTCAGCCAAATCCATTTGCCATAAATCGTCCAATCCTTTGATTATGGTTCGTCGTCTGGGGTGATTTTTGCGAGCTGGAGCATGCAGCTCATTAACAAGTTGAATCTTGTCTCTCGAAGCCATAACGGTATATCAACTATTTATATGTCAATTTTTTTATCTCATTGGTGGTCAATTCTGTCTGTTCCATCGATTCTTCATTCGATATCTCCTCTCTGTCAACAGCTCTCTCAGCCAGCTTGAAATCAGATCTTATTCGTGAAATAACACCATCTACATAATTTTTCGTAGCCATATGTTCCGTTGGAGGATGTCTCGAAATAAACTTTTCAATATCCTTCATTTTGCTATCAATCATTCTCAATGTATCAGTCGACTGCCTGATGATGGTATCCAATGAGACGAGTTTATGTTTCAATTGGACTAATCCGATGATGTTGCCAGCTGATCTGCTACCGAACTTGTCAAGACTCATCATTGATGACTCTCAGTATATAAGGTAAGCTTCACGAAGTTCATTAACGATTGCCACTATTTCATTATCGAGTGATGTGTTTCCAGCTTCCTCAGAAGCAATGAGTAGTTTCAAGCGGTCTACGAGTTCATTTGGATCGTCCCAATAGATATATTTCACGGGATTTTCGTTGTACGTCAAACCACTAACAATCGTTGAACGCCTACCGCTATTTTTTCGCATCTGTACAATAAGTGGCTTGATGACGTTCGTATACTTCCATCTCTTAGACCCTTTAAATTTTCCATCCTTGTTTATATAGCGATCACTAAGATTCGAAATTTCCTTGTAAGCCTGCATATCTTCATCGTTATAATCTGAAGGATCATCATAAAAAATGAGCTGATACACGCCTAGAGTTCCTCGAACTTGTTTACCACCAATCTTTATAAATCCAGTTCTTTTATCAAAGTCAATTTCCTGCGTCCCCAGAAACCATTTCGACGTTTGAGGATCGTAAGTTGGACCATATATCTGATCTATTTTGTCGCTGTAATCCCAATGTTCTCTGAGATATGGATGCACCATGACTGGGTATTGGTCTAGGTATCGATCGATTACATCATACGGAATACTTTGTTCTGGAACGATATTTTCGTTGAACAGGATATCATCATCATATTCGTATCGATCATCATCCACGCAACTTCCGGTTCCGCGCACCTCTTCCATTGGAATGAACTGCGTTTGCTGAGGCTGTTATTCTTCTTTTTTCAGTTCAGGTGGCTCTTCTTTCTTCATACCGGTGCTAAACTGGGCTCTTGCCAGTAAATCACGATTGGCCTTTGACGTTTTCACAATTTCTTCTGATGGTTTGGATATGGGCTTGAACATTTTGTTCAGCGATTCGTCCTCCTCAGATTTACCCAGTTTCAAGGCCAAGTACTTTTTCCTGATTGTGCGCGTGAGCTCTGCAATTTTCCGTTTACGTGCTGCAGCCTGATCGTCATCACGTTTGGATGGCATTCTTCTTCTGCGCATGACTTGACTTGACGACCTCATGATGTCGAATGACTACACTTTTATATATTTGTCGAAACCTTGGCGATATCTGCCGTTATGCAAATCACAATCCTTGACAATCACTAGAGTACCATATGTGACACTCCAACATTCGGAGCAAAATTTTTTAAAAACGTCAAAGCTCATGTCTGGCGAGACATGTTCATCAAACACATGCTTCAAGTTGATCTCGTCCTGTTTGAACAGCACCACCATGTTACAATTGTCTCCCAATAATTGCTTGGGAATTTTAGAGTAAGTTCGGCAAAGGTAGGCAGCATCGATATCTTTGTGTCTACACATTGAAAAATATTCTCGAATTCTCTGTTGCTCATCACACGCCACATCGTCAAATATGAAAATCGAGTTGGGTTCCGCCTCAGATGGGCTTATTATTTCATCGTTGTCTCTGAACGGAAAATATCCAACCTCCTTCACTGCATCCAACACCTCTTGAAGTAGCTGATATTTCGGTTGATACAACGACTTGGAGTACACGTAGACATTTTTGAATCTTGCGCCATTTCGATTGAAGAGTAACGATAGCATGGCGTTTGTCTTGCCACAACCACTCGGTCCACACATGATTGCTCGAAACGAGTTGGGTAATAATTTTCCATGTTTATTCGGTGTCCTTGGTGACGTGTGAAGGTCCAAATTTCTGATAGGTAGCGTCTGGTCTTGTTGAATGACTTTCATCTCGTGATAGAGGTGCAAAGATTCCAATGATTGTGTACAAGGGAGAGGGTGTTTTGAATTCTCTTATAAACAAATTACCATTCGAGGTACACCTACCTGGTGGCTATCAATACTGTGGACGTAAGAACAAAAGTGAGGTTAAAGATTGAATAACTGATTTTACGTTACAGCTGGAACCAAACTTCAGAAACGGCTTGCACGTGGTGATCCTGGCATCAATCCCTTAGACGTTGCCTGCAAACAACACGACATTGCATATTCACAGAACACGTCTTTGGAAGAACGTCATGAAGCGGATTCGGTGTTGGAGAACGCTGCCTGGGAACGTGTGAGGTCGAGAGACGCCAAGTTCGGTGAAAGAGCTGCAGCATCAGTAGTTACTTCCGGGATGAAGGTGAAACGCAAACTCGGGATGGGATGTTCTTTCAAAAAACTTATCGTGGGAAAAATCAGGAGAACGTCGAAGAAGAATCCCTCGACCAATTTGAAACAGGCTGCATCGTTTGCTTTGAAAGCTGCTAGGCATGTCGTTAAACAAGCAGGTGGATGGAAAAAAGTTAAAATACCACGAATAATTCCTTTCGATGCCAAATCCGGTGGAATTCTACCACTGCTACCAATCTTTGCTGCTCTTGGTGCACTAGGATCTCTAGCTGGAGGTGCTGGAGCAATCGCAAAGACTGACACAGACGCTAGGAATGCGAAGAAAAAGATGGAAGAAGACCATCGACATAACAAGGCTATGGAAACTATTGGCAAAGGACTGTACTTGAGAAGAAACGCCAAAGGAGGTTTCGGCTTGTTTTTGAAAAAGCAAAAAAACTTTCGATGAAGCTACCCAATCGACCGTTGTATGATGTCGAGTTGACAAAGTATGTTAAACATTTGAGAATCCCACGTTTTCGGGGTGTTTTCATGCGTGACAACTCACCAAGCAGTGGACCCCGTCAACGCGAATCTGCAATCCTAAATTTGGACGTGT
Organism: Phaedon cochleariae; assembly: GCA_918026855.4. Lineage (NCBI taxonomy): Eukaryota > Metazoa > Arthropoda > Insecta > Coleoptera > Chrysomelidae > Phaedon > Phaedon cochleariae. The sequence goes on from OU896713.1 coordinate 32,831,992, forward strand.
CAAAGAACCAAGGCACTCATTGGGTAGCTTACAGAAAGATAAATGATGTCGTCGAGTATTTCGGTAGCCTGAAGCCACCGAGAGAACTTGTCCAATATCTGGGCAGAGTCAAACTCTATTACAATAACGATCCATTCCAGAAATATAACCAAATCAACTGTGATCATCTCTGTCTGGAGTTCCTGTACAATGGAAGCCGTTTAAGCATATCTCCACCGTGAGAAGGCGTTGCAAGACTTTTCCGCAGAAGAATTGGCACTCTTCCCCATCAACTATCTGATCCAACATGTTAGACCTTGGGAACTATTGGATGTTTGGCATAAATTACCACAGGACTATAGGAAGAACTTTGATCTGAGAATTCGTTTGCCTTGTTACATCCACTATAATAGACCTGATGCTCGAACCCACGTTGATGGACCGGTCAGCTCACAGTTTGAATGTCATGGTTGTAATTATTTCTTGAAGTGTAGAGTTGTCTTGGAATAAATATCCATAAGTATAGCTGTGTGTCATTAGGTACGTCATGTCTCTTCTGTTGACCTTGACGAGTACCACCAACCAGTTCTCTTTCACACCCTCCTCACCGATACTACTGCACCCTCTGAAAAGCTATTACATAGCTGTACTAGGATTTCACACCTATCATTCCATACCGAATATTGATGGTGAAAAGTTCTACTACTACGAGAACGATAATCGTGAAGTGCTGAAAGAGATTCAGTTTCCGACCGGCTGTTATGAGATAGAAAATATTGAGGATTACATTCGGAGACAAATTCAAGAAGCTGATGCAGATTCCACTTTGAAGCCCAACAACAATACTTTGAAGTGTGAAATCTATAGTCGACAACATACCATCAGTTTAGAGGAAGATAACACCCAACAAACATTTTAGGCATAATATACGTCATTTCGACCTTAGAATAGGTCAACGACTTATTTGGCCTAAGTGAATATTACGTCTTATTTACTTCAAATTTACCAATATGGGGAAAAAACTGGAAGTAATTCAGAAGACGAGGATAGGGATATTAGGGTATCCTGACCAATAGGTCGAGGAAACAATTAGGTGAAATTTCCCTAATTCTAGTCCGATAGTGGTCTGATTTTAGTAATTCTGACGTTATTCATTACCTACTTATGGGTGAGTTTACTAAGATTTCTACCTGGTTTACTGTCATTTGGTTGGGTTCGGAAAACAAATATGTACCGTGTTTCACGATCGACTATACCTACTCATTTACGTGTGGAGACTTAGGGGTTTATGAACATGGCGTTCAAAAGAAAACTCGATAGTAGTGGAAGTGTGTAGATAATATGCATGTTGTTTAGCTTATTTGAGGTTGTTGTGAATCATTATTCAACCTGCGATGCAAAATTTATTGTGATAATGTTGATTTTACACATGTAAAATTAGTGGGCCCACAAAATTTTTGGATTTGTAGAGAAATACTGGATGATATTCTTTGTGTTTTCGAATTATTTTTCAACAATTCCATCTAAAAATGAATCAACTGGTAGAATATGATCATATATGCGAAATTTAACCTTTTCTGTATAACTATTCATTAGGATGTGGTCGCTATGTAGAGATTTCTTCATTTTCCGTCAATGGCGAAAAAGGTTCGAGCCAACAAATATGGCGACGGTTTCATATTGGACTTGAAAGTCGAATTTTCCAGAATCTTCAACTTTCAGGGCGAATAGGCTTCGTTCATAGTCGAGAATTCTGTATATTCTGACTATGGAGCCCAATTTCCCCATATTGGGATTTCAGACTATATCAACGAGTATATTATTTGAGTAGCAGTCAACCTGATGGATTAATATTATCAGATGTTCCCTATAATCATATAATTTGTCAAATGTTCGTTGTTCGCTTTCAATTTCTTATTCTGCACCACGGTATGTTTTCTAATTGGTCGCTGGATGATAGGCTTCATTTTTCAGCGAATCAGAAAAGTCCATCGCCGTGTTGTCATCTCTCGAACAGTGTTGCCGTTCTAGTATACTTTTAGTACATTTGCCATTTTTGTACGTTCTCAACCGAAGTGTAATAATTGATACCTGTTTTTTTTTTTATAAAAGTTATTTGAAATATGCATTCAGATCTGACCAATGGAATAAGTGGAAGTAAAACTTCGAATGTCAAAACAAATCGATGGTTTAGATGATCAAACATCATCGTAATGTATAGAAAGATATCATGATTTGCTTTAGAAGCGTTCAAGCGGTAAGCTACCTGAACCACTCACTGGTGATAAAGAATGAAACATTCAAGACTCATACATTGCGCTTGTCTCCAGTTTTTAATATTTTCATAAATTAATGATCATTTCAAAACATTTGCCGACCTCAAAGCACCAGGATCAATAATAGTCATCAACTTTGAGAACATGATTTTAGGACTAATTTTGGTATTCTCGGCTCTCTCAAGGACACTTCGTTCTATAAGGATTTCATAGTGGTAATCTTGCCTTCATCGGATATGAAGTTGGTACTGATTAGGTTAAAAAAAGTCTAAGAAACTCCTTCGACTCAATTGGTCAAAAATAGGCAAAACAGAGTATAAATCCGACTTATTTTCTCCATCTACTTTTTCCCTGACTTTATGATCGTTTATGAAGTTAGAATTTGGTAAATTTCAACTCCAATAAATATCCTGATAGTTCGAGGGCCTGGAAGACATTTTACTGGTAATTTTGTTGTTAAATATTACCTAATTCTTAACTAAATGCTCACTAGGACCATGAAGTTATGTTTGAAGTCTGTAATGAGTAGTTTCCAACTATGCAATTTGTCTATAAAGTTGATGGTTTTTATAGAAAATGTTGAGGTCCTAACCAGGCATTTTACAACCTAATCCATAACTTTCAAGTTACTCAGGGCATAAAGGTAAAATATTTTGTCGGAAATTAGTAAATTTCGACTTCTCCGAGTAATTTCTCCTCTCTGCTTGGTATAATTCTCTTAAAATGTTGGTTGAGCAGCTTTGGTGAGTTGTTGGGATTCTCGAAGAGGATCTTGGAACCTGGCCGAGTTCACTGTTCAGATCGTCTTGTGAACATTCTGAAAGTATCAAGCCTACATTTCGATTGCAACATCACTGAAGGGTCGTTTTATGCAGACAGGCCTGCTCACACTATATTGAGCTTCCCCATCACCGTAGATCCTGGTTACGCTATCAACGAACGTCCAAATACCCCTCTCTATTTACCTGTGAGAAGTAGCCTGAGAGACATCACTAACATTACCGTTAGAGTGCTGGATCAGGACCTGAGACCTGTTAATTTCCGAGGAGAAAAGGGCACCCTACACTTGGACTTGCAAGAACGTTGAATGGGTCTAGTAGTTGATAATAAAAGATTAACCACAAACTCCTCAGTATCAGCGGGACCTCCGAAGAGACAGAAGCTCACTCCAGAAGAAGTTCTCTTTCTGCAAGCAATCGGATTACGAGTGAAAAATGAACAAGCGCGAGTATATTCGTTCGGAAGAATCAACAGCACCAACTTTCAACCACACAAACCCAATTTTTGATCTGTATTGTCGGCCCAGATATGATGAAACCATTCGAAAAGAAGAATATCGCTCCTACATCCCATACGTCAAATCCTTCAATAACAATGATATGGTGGAAATCAACATAAATCAAGCAGACACATTTTTTGCAATGCATGAGTCTTTGCTGGAAATCGAAGGAACGTTGAATGTGCAAGGAGCTGGAAATGTGTACTTGGCCCCCAACTGTGGAGCATTTCTATTCGATTCTTGCAGTTATGTGCAGAGTGCAAGAGAGATAGAAGTAGTCAGAGATCCAGGGATCGTGAGTAGTGTGCGAGGATTCATGTGCTATAAACCTGATGATTAGTCACAGCCGGATGGACGTATCCTGATAAACCGCTTTTGAATGCAATTGACAAGACATTCAGTTTGTTGATACCACTAAAGCACCTGTTCAACGTTTTCAATGACTACACCTCAATCACCTATGGAAAACAAACAATCCGACTGATTCGAGCTCGTAATGATAACGATTGCGTGATAGTACAGGAACTCCCCAATGGACCTACAACCACTACTACTACAGTTGAAGTACAAATACATAGTGTAGTGCTAAAAGTGAAGCATGTATTTCCGAACGATGAAATCAAACTACAACTGATGCAACCCATCAAAAATGATACACCTATACTGATTCCATTCAGGAAATGGGACCTCAGCCAATTGCCTGCTCTTACAAACGACGCAAAAAGTGAAATCTGGGCAGTCAAAACGAGCGCTACGGTGGAACGTCCTCGGTACGTTATTGTGTGCTTCCAGAAATCTAAACGTGACAATGCAGAAGCTGATGCTACCCACTTTGATAACACGAGCATGGTTAGTATCAGATTAGCCCTCAATGGTGAATATTGGCCTAATGAGAGAATGCAGCTGGATTTTGCTAAACAAGACTACACCCTTGCTTACTACAACTATACCAGGTTCTATTCGAGCTATTCACATTCGACGGAGGTTCACCCAATCTTGGATTATGGGGAATTCAAACAGCATGCATTATTTGTGATTGATTGCTCGAGGCAGAAAGAGAACATGAAATCATCGACAGTTGATATAAAGCTTGAAATCGAAGCCGATAAAGGATTCTCTGCTGACACCAAAGCCTATTGCATCATCGTACATGACTGTCTGCTAGAGTACTTTCCTCTAACGGAGGTCGTCAGAACCTTGATTTGAGTATATATACCAACTGCAAACTGCTCGAGCTCGCATTCGATCGTCAGCCGTCATGAGGATCGCACTCGTCGACATTCAAGGCTTCACTCTTGACAGTGTTTTTTTACCCGAAAGAGCTGACCATTCAAATTGGCCGCCAGAGATCCAACTTCCTATTCAAACCGCCTACACCGTTTGCTACCATCAGTGGACGTGACAAGAAAACTACATGTTATGTGGAGAAATTCTTTCATGGAATACTATATGATGCTGGTGATGTTGAATATACGGAACTGAACAACATTTTGGAAAAATATCTCTTGCATTCGGTTGAATGTATGTACGTGAGGGGCAATCAGAAAGCTGACTTTTTGAAGACGAAATGTGAAGAACTTGAAGTATTCCCAACTGTATACGATGTTGCTTTGTATGATGGAACACCCTGTTCTAGTAAAACCTACCAGCAAACTATATCGTACTGCCCCAACCACGCCAATGGAAAATATATGTGTGCCCAGCGGAACGTTGATCAACTTCACCAGTGGTTTATAAATGTAATATTACCTAAATGAAGATGTACTGTGTTTGGCTCAATAAACATTATGATAAGGATGGGAGTTTTATTGAAACACCTTGTATAAGTTCCATCATTTTATTCACGATATATGTACCCAGCTTTTATTAGGCCTTTAACAATCAAAACGAACGTAGCTGCTAATGTCAAACCTAGTAATATGAACATTTCATCAAATTCATTCTGTATTCTTGTTGTGGGGGCTCCTATAGTTTGCCAGTCGGTATCCTCTTCAGATCCAGCGGAAAACATCAACTTGAGTTTGAAGAAGGAATTATTCATCTCTGGTATCTCTTTGTAGAATACTGGTAGACATCCATTGTTCACCAACTTATTTCGCATCGCTGTCCACGATGATCGATTGCAATCTTCTTTCGAGTCATTGAAACATATCTCCATGTTCTTGACATCGTTGGGAACATTTGTATACAATACGTTATTCGAAATTGCTGTCAGAACTATGAATGCCACCCGTGACATTTTGAGGCTGGATGTGTCGTCTCTGCTCAACAGGCACCTCTACTGCTGGCACTCTTCCACAGCTGCTGAAAACTTTATCCCACAAACTCAGATTCTCCAATTGAATCAACGCTTTGGTTTTGTCTTCGTACAATGTTATGTCTTTGTTCAGCTGTCGAACCCGCTCCCCAAATTCCTCCAACTTGCTTCTGTCTTCGTCCAAGGACATTGTAACACTGATTCAAAGGTCAAGTCTGAATAGTGGTAGTGGTAGCCACGCATGCGCACAGCTGATATAAGCTTTGAGACACATCCAATATCCATGATTGATGGCTTGTGACAACAACAAGTTTGAACATGTCTGTTGGATGACTCATCGGCCACCTGCGTCAGAACAATGGACCCATTGTTCTCACACAGATAAGGATGATGCAATCGGATGAGGTTGTTACGTAATCGGACACCTGCATTGTTCTCGTATAATATTGCGTCGCAATTTCCCAATAGCCGGAATTCCAAGAAACGCTGACAGTGGCATAGAGAGAACAAAGGCGGCATTGTTCTAGAGGAAGGCTAGATAACATATGGCAAACAAAGGCGGTATTGTTCTATGAAGTCGAGATAAGGATGACTCGTCGGCCACCTCTCCAACATGCATATCGGGTGACCTTGAAACAAAGTGTTACCAATTGTAGTAATACCAACCTAAATCAGGTGAGCACAGTCAATAGATTGTGACGTCATCCACTACCTTTCAAAAAGAAGAAGAATGTCCTAGGACACACCCATAAGCTCTAGAGTCCAGAGTCTAGGGGGCTAAGTTCAGAGTACTTCCACGTGTCATCTGTCATTCCTTGTGTTCCATGTCATCTGTCACCTGTCATCTGTCATCTGTCATCTGTCATCAATCATCGGTCATCATCGGTCATCATCGGTCATCATCGGTCATCATCGGTCATCATCGATCATCATCGGTCATCATCGGTCATCATCCGTCATCATCGAAGGCCCTTTCAGTCATTTCGAAAGGGTAGGTTAGAGGAGTAATGTTAGGTCAGGTTATCGGTCACGTGTCTGTCACCCGTCATCTGTCACTTGTCACTTCCGGCGGCCATCTTGTCACCCGTGCAGCCAACACCTTCTACCACAGGAACGGTTGTGACGTCACTTCCGGCGGCGGCCATCTTGGCCTGAGGCGAACGTAGGTACACTACTAGTGTGCAGACTGATGTTGTCGAAGTATCTTCACTTGCCTATTGTTCTCGTTATAAGTCCTTCAAAGTCGTCTCATATGGTCAGTGCGATAGTCAGATTCTAGAATGCAAAGTTACAGAGTAAACATGGTCGAAGTCAAGGTTTCTTGTTTTGCCTGTTGTGTGCGTTATACCCGATTCGATGTCAACTCATATAATCGTTGCGAACTACCATGCTCCGAAGGTATCCATGTGAGTTGATACAATACAGATACAGTGTGCAGACTGATGTTGTCAAAGTATCCTCACTTGCCTATTCATCTCGATATATGCCCTTCACAGTCTTCCTATATGGTCAGTGTGATCGTATGCTAGAATGCAAAGTTACAGTGTAAATATAGTCGAAGTCGAAGTTTCTTTTTCTGCCTGTTGTGTGCGTTATACCCGTTTTCATGTCGTTTCATATGATCGATGCGAACTGATATGCTCCAGAGGTATATATGTGAGATGATGAAATACAGAGATACAGTGTGCAGACTGATGTTGTCGAAGTATCTCACTTGCCTATTGTTCTCATCATATGTCCTTCGAAGTCGTCCTATATGGTCAGTGCGATCGAATCTGCTATAACTGTAGGCATGTCAGATGCTAGAATGCAATGTTACAGTGTATACATATTCGAAGTCGAAGTTTCTTGTTCTGCCTGTTGTGTGCGTTATACCAGTTCTGATGTCATCTCATATGATCAATGCGAACTGATATGCTCCACAGAAATTCATGTGAGGTGATAGAATACAGAGATACAGTGTGCGGACTGATATTGTCGAAGTATCTACACTTGCCTTTTGTACTCGTTTTATGTCCTTCGAAGTCATCCTATATGGTCAGTGCGATCGTATCTACTATAGCTGTAGGCATGTCAGATTCTAGAATGTGAAGTAACAGTGTGAACATATACGAAGTCAAATTTTTTTTTCTGCTAAATGTGTGAGTTATATCCGCTTAGATGTCGTCTAATATGATCGTTGCGACCTGATATGCTTCGGAGATATCCATGTGAGAATACAGACATACAGTATGCAGACTGATGTTGTCGAAGTATCCCCACTTGCCATTAAATGTCGTTATATGTCCTTCACAGTCTTTCTTTATGGTCAGTGCGATCGTTTCTGTTTCAACCAAAGGCATGTCAGATGCTAGAATTCAGAGCCACAGTGTCAACATAGTCGATGCGAGGTTTCTTGTTCTCCCTGTTGTTTTCGTTATGCCCGTTTTGATGTCGTCCCATTTGATCTTTGCGAACTGATGTGCTCCAGAGGTATTCATGTGAGATGATAGAATACAGGAATACAGTGTGCAGACTGATGTTGTCGAAGTATCTCAACTTGCCCATTGTCCTCGTTATAAGACCTTCAAAGTCGTCTTATATGGTCAGTGCGATCGTCAGATGCTAGAATGCTAAGTAACAGAGTGAACATTGTCGAAGTGAAAGATTCCTGTTCTGCCTGTTGTGTGCGTTATACCCGATTCGATGTCAACTCATATGATCGTTGCGAACTACCATGCTCCAAAGGTATCCATGTGAGATGATAGAATACAGAGACACAGTGTGCAGACTGATTTTGTCGAACTATCTCCACTTGCCTATTTTTCTCGTTGTATGTCCTTCTGAGTCGTCCTATATGGTCAGTGCGATCGTATCTGCAATTACTGTAGGCATGTCAGATGCTAGAATGCGAAGTTACAGTGTAAACACAGTCGAAGTCGAAGTTTCATGCTCTCCCTGTTGTGAGCGTTATTTTGATTCAGGAAACACTAGTCAATGTCTACCTATAAGATGTATATCCGACTTATTATCAAGATCGATAAATTCGAAGTTTTGGCGAACTCGCCGGTTTACCGACTCTTGATTGTTGAAATCGAAGTTTTTGGTGGATATGAAAAAGTATAGTACTCCACTCGCATATAATGAGCTGTCATAAATACTGCTTGCATGGGCATTTAGAATGCTAGAACGCAAAGTTACAAAGTAAATATAGTGTAAGTCGAAGTTTCTTGTTCTGCCTGTTGTGTGCGTTATACCCGCTTCGATGTCGTCTTATATGATGTTGTCTTATATGATCGTCTTGAACATATATGCTTCAGAGGTATGTATGTGAGATGAAAGAATACAGAGATACAGTGTGCAGACTGATGTTGTCGAAGTGTCTCACTTGCCTATTGTTCTCGTTATATGTCCTTCGAAGTCGTCCTATATAGTCAGTGCGATCGAATCTGCTATTGCTGTAGGCATGTCAGATGCTAGAATGCAAAGTTACAGTGTATACATAGTTGAAATCGAAGTTTCTTGTTCTGCCTGTTGTGGTGCGTTATACCCATTTCGATGTCGTCTCATATGATCGTTGCGAACTTATATGCTCTAGAGGTATCTATGTGAGATGATAGAATACAGAGATACAGTGTGCAGACTGATGTTGTCGAATTATCTTCACTTGCCTATTGTTCTCGTTATAAGTCCTTCAAAGTCGTCTCATATGGTCAGTGCGATCGTCAGATTCTAGAATGCAATGTTACAGAGTAAACATGGTCGAAATCAAGGTTTCTTGTTCTGCCTGTTGTGTGCGTTATACCCGATTCGATGTCAGCTCATATGATCGTTGTGAACTACCATGCTCCAGAGGTATCCATGTGAGATGATAGAATACAGAGATACATTGTGCGGACTGATGTTGTCGAAGTATCTCTTCTTGCCTATTGTTCTCGTTATATGTCCTTCGAAGTCGTTCTATATGGTCAGTGCGATCGTATCTGCAATTATTGTAGGCATGTCAGATGCTAGAATGCGAAGTTACGGTGAGATCAAAGTCGATGTCGAAGTTTCTTGTTCTCCCTGTTGTGAGCGTTATCTTGATTCAGGATACCTCAGACAATGTCTACCTATTAGATGTATAACCGACTTATTATCAAGATTGATAAATTCGAAGTTTTGGCGAACACGCGTTTTACCGACTCTTGATTGTTGGAATCGAAGTTTATAGTAGATAAGAAAAAGTATAGTACTCCACTCGCATATAATGAGCTGTCATATATACTCCTTGAATGGGCATTTGAGATGCTTTAATGCAAAGTTACAAAGTAAACATAGTCGAAGTCGAAGTTTCTTGTTCTGCCTGTTGTGTGCGTTATTCCCGCTTCGATGTCGTCTCATATGATCGTTGAGAATTTTTATGCTCCAGAGGTATCTATGTGAGATGATAGAAAACAGAGATACAGTGTGCAGAATGATGTTGTCGAAGTATCTCACTTGCCTATTGTTCTCGTTATATGTCCATCGAAGTCGTCCTATATGGTCAGTGCGATCGAATCTGCTATAACTGTAGGCATGTCAGATGCTAGAATGCAAAGTTACAGTGTATACATAGTCGAAGTCGAAGTTTCTCGTTCTGCCTGTTGTGTGCGTTACACCCGCTTCGATGTCGTCTCATATAATCGTTGCGAATTTGTATGCTCCAGAGGTATCTATGTGAGATGATAGAATACAGAGATACAGTGTTCAGACTGATGTTGTCGAAGTATCTTCACTTGCCTATTGTTCTCGTTATAAGTCCTTCAAAGTCGTCTCATATGGTCAGTGCGATAGTCAGATTCTAGAATGCAAAGTTACAGAGTAAACATGGTCGAAGTCAAGGTTTCTTGTTCTGCCTTTTGTGTGCGTTATACCCGATTCGATGTCAACTTATATGATCGTTGCGAACTACCATGCTCCAAAGGTATACATGTGAGTTGATACAATACAGATACAGTGTGCAGACTGATGTTGTCAAAGTATCTTCACTAGCCTATTGTTCTTGTTATATGTTCTTCGAAGTCGTCTTATATGGTCAGTGCGATCGTAACTGCTATTGTTGTAGGCATGTCAGATGCGAGAATGCGGAGTCACAGTGTAAACATAGTCGGAGTCGAAGTTTCTTGTTCTGCCTGTTGTGTGCGTTATACCCGATTCGATGTCAACTCATATGATCGTTGCGAACTACCATGCTCCAAAGGTATCCATGTGAGTTGATACAATACAGAGATACAGTGTGCAGAATGATGTTGTCAAAGTATCTTCACTCGCCTATTGTTCTTGTTATATGTCCTTCGAAGTCGTCTCATTTGGCCAGTGCGATCGTATCTGCTATAGCTCCAGGCATGTCAGATGCTGGAATGCTAAGTTACAGTGTAAACATATTCGAAGTCGAAGTTTCTTGTTCTGCCTGTTGTGTGCGTTACAACGGCTTTGATGTCGTCTCATGTGATCGTTGCGAACATATATGCTCCAGAGGTACCTATGTGAGATGATAGAATACAGAGATACGGTATGCGAACTGATGTTGTCGAAGTATCTCCACTTGCCTATAAATGTCGTTATATGTCCTTCACAGTCTTTCTTTATGGTCAGTGCGATCGTTTCTGTTTCAACTAAAGGCATGTCAGATGCTAGAATTCAGAGCCACAGTGTAAACATAGTCGATGCGAAGTTTTTTGTTCTGCCTGTTGTGTGCGTAAGACCCGTTTTGATGTCGTCTCATATGATCGATGCGAACTGATATGCTCCAGAGGAATTCATGTGAGGTGATAGAATACAGAGATACAGTGTGCAGACTGATGTTGTCGCAGTAACTTCACTTGCCTATTGTACTCGTTATATGTCCTTCGAAGTCATCTTATATGGTCAGTGCGATTGTATTTACTATAGCTATCGGTATGTCAGATTCTAGAATGTGAAGTTACACTGTGAACATATTCGAAGTCAAAGTTTCTTGTTCTGCCTATTGTGTGAGTCATAACCGCTTCGATGTTATCTCATATGATCGTTGCGAACTAATATGCTCCGAAAGTATCCATGTGAGATGATAGAATACAGAGAAACAGTGTGCAGACTGAAGTTGTTGAAGTCTCCTCACTTGCCTATTTATCTCGTTATATGCCCTTCACAGTCTTTCTATATGGTCAGTGCGATCGTATCTGTTCCTTCTGTAGGCATGTCGGATGCTAGAATGCAAAGTTACAGTGAAAATATAGTCGAAGTCGAAGTTTCTTGTTCTGCCTGTTGTGTGCGTTATACCTGTTTTGATGTCGTTTCATATGATCGATGCAAACTGATATGCTCCAAAGGTATATATGTGAGATGATGAAATACAGAGATACAGTGTGCAGACTAATGTTGTCGAAGTATCTCACTTGCCTATTGTTCTCGTCATATGTCCTTCGAAGTCGTCCTATATGGTCAGTGCGATCGAATCTGCTATAACTGTAGGCATGTCAGATGCTAGAATGCAAAGTTACAGTGTATACATAGTCGAAGTCGAAGTTTCTTGTTCTGCCTGTTGTGTGCGTTATACCAGTTTTGATGTCGTTTCATATGATCGATGCGAACTGATATGCTCCACAGAAATTCATGTGAGGTGATAGAATACAGGGATACAGTGTGCAGACTGATGTTGTCGATGTATCTACACTTGCCTTTTGTACTCGTTATATGTCCTTCGGAGTCATCCTATATGGTCAGTGCGATCGTATCTACTATAGCTGTAGGCATGTCAGATTCTAGAATGTGAAGTTACAGTGTGAACATATACGAAGTCGAAGTTTTTTTTCTGCTAATTGTGTGAGTTATATTCGCTTCGATGTCGTCTTATATGATCGTTGCGACCTAATATGCTTCGGAGATATCCATGTGAGATGATAGAATACAGAGATACAGTGTACAGACTGATGTTGTCGAAGTATCCTCACTTGCCTTTAAATGTCGTTATATGTCCTTCACAGTCTTTCTTTATGGTCAGTGCGATCATTTCTGTTTCAACTAAAGGCATGTCATATGCTAGAATTCAGAGCCACAGTGTGAACATTGTCGATGCGAAGTTTCTTGTTCTCCCTGTTGTATTCGTTATACCCGTTTTGATGTCGTCTCATATGATCTTTGCGAACTGATATGCTCCAGAGGTATTCATGTGAGATAATAGAATACAGGAATACAGTGTGCAGACTGATGTTGTTTAAGTATCTCAACTTGCCCATTGTTCTCGTTATAAGTCCTTCAAAGTCGTCTTATATGGTCAGTGCGATCGTCAGATGCTAGAATGCTAAGTTACAGAGTGAACATAGTCGAAGTGAAAGTTTCCTGTTCTGCCTGTTGTGTGCGTTATACCCGATTCGATGTCAACTCATATGATCGTTGCGAACTACCATGTGTGCGTTATACCCGATTCGATGTCAACTCATATGATCGTTGCGAACTATCATGCTCCAAAGGTATCCATGTGAGATGATAGAATACAGAGACACAGTGTGCAGACTGATTTTGTCGAACTATCTCCACTTGCCTATTGTTCACGTTATATGTCCTTCAAAGTCGTCTCATTTGGTCAATGCGATCGTATCTGCTATAGCTTCAGGCATGTCAGATGCTGGAATGCTAAGTTACAGTGTAAACATCTTCGAAGTTGGAGTTTCTTGTTCTGCCTGTTGTGTGCGTTACACCGGCTTTGATGTCGTCCTATGTGATCGTTGCGAACATATATGCTCCAGAGGTATCTATGTGAGATGATAGAATACAGAGATACGGTATGCGGACTGATGTTGTCGAGGTATCTTCACTTGCCTATTCTTCTCGTTGTATGTTCTTCTGAGTCGTCCTATATGGTCAGTGCGATCGTATCTGCAATTACTGTAGGCATGTCAGATGCTAGAATGCGAAGTTACAGTGTAAACATAGTCGAAGTTTCTTGCTCTCCCTTTTGTGAGCGTTATTTTGATTCAGGAGACACTAGACAATGTCTACCTATTAGATGTATATCCGACTTATCATCAAGATCGATAAATTCGAAGTTCTGGCGAACTCGCCGGTTTACCGACTCTTGATTGTTGGAATCGAAGTTTTTGGTGGATATGAAAAAGTATAGTACTCCACTCGCATATAATGAGCTGTCATATATACTGCTTGCATGGGCATTTAGGATGCTAGAATGCAAAGTTACGAAGTAAACATAGTCGAAGTCGGAGTTTCCTGTTCTGCCTGTTGTGTGCGTTATACCCGCTTCGATGTCGTCTCATATGACGGTTGCGAACCTATATGCTCCAGAGGTATCTATGTGAGATGATAGAATACAGAGATACAGTGTGCAGACTGATGTTGTCAAAGTATCTTCACTTGCCTTTTGTTCTCGTTATATGTCCTTCGAAGTCGTCTCATATGGTCAGTGCGATCGTACCTGCTATTGCTGTAGGCATGTCAGATGCAAGCATGCTGAGTTACAGTGTGAACATAATCGGAGTCAAAGTTTCTTGTTCTTTATATTGTGTGAGTTATAACCGCTTCGATGTCGTCTTATATGATCGTTGCGAACTAATTCGCTTCGAAAGTATCCATGTGAGATGATAGAATACAGAGCTACAGTGTGCAGACTGATGTTGTCGAAGTATCCTCACTCGCCTATTTATCTCGTTATATGTCCTTCACAGTCTTTCTATATGGTCAATGCGATCGTATCTGTTCCATCTGTAGGCTTGTCAGATGCTAGAATTCAGAGTCACAGTGTGAACATAGTCGAAGTCGAAGTTTCTTGTTCTCTCTGTTGTATTCGTTATACCCGTTTCGATGTCATCTCATATGATCTTCGCGAACTGCTATGCTCCAGTGGTATCCATATGAGATGATAGAATACAGAGATACAGGGTGCAGACTGATGTTGTCGAAGTATCTCAACTTGCTTTTTGTTCTCGTTAAAAGTCCTTCAAAGTCGTTATATTTGGCAGTGCGATCGTCAGATGCTAGAATGCAAAGTTACAGAGTAATCTACCCGCTTCGATGTCGTCTTATATGATGTCGTCTCATATGATCGTCGAGAACATATATGCTTCAGAGGGATTTATGTGAGATGAAAGAATACAGAGATACAGTGTGCAGACTGATGTTATCGAAGTGTCTCACTCGCCTATTGTTCTCGTTATATGTCCTTCGAAGTCGTCCTATATAGTCAGTGCGATCGAATCTGCTATAACATATATATATATATATATACTATAACAGTTTTTCTTTTCCAAAAGGTTATACAGCACGACAGCTCTATGTCAGAAGCACTTGGGCATGGATCTAAGTCTAAGGATGTCTCACCTGTTATTGTCAATTATCTTGGACGCCACTGAAATTCATTTAATCAGAAAAATTCAGAAAAACTTGAGCTAGAATTTGATTAATTTTCACTGCAAGTGAGCTGAGAGATGATCAGTGAAATGAAAGAAGATTTCCCATGAAATATCTACAATTTAATATCCCCTCTATGAATGACACTTCACAGGAAAATAATATATGCATAAAATATTGAAATATAAGTAACCAATACTATATGATTCAAACCACCAAAGAAAACAATGTCACTTTGACAATGTGACTAGGTCCACAAAGAAACCATATTGATATGTTAACATATAAATAGTACAACTCAATTCATGATAGATCATTGAATCAAAACATGTCACACATCATGATGTTCAATATAAAATCCCCAGGAAAAATTCATGAATTTTTGCTGTCACATAATAATCAAATGGAGGACAAATAATAATGATGATATGAATTGAAGTTTAGGGAGTAATATTTCTTTAAATTCAGCTCCCTAGGGGGAATATGTCAAAGTAGTGGTAGTCAACAAAATAAATATGAAAAAAAAATGACATGACTGCATTTCTTACTAATCTATCCTGACAAGTGGCTTGTAGAGATGTCTTGATGGCTGCTAAACCAATTTATGCAGGGTGACAAATTGGGAATCAGGATTGATTGTTAGTTGGTTGGCTGTACAACCACTGCCATCATGGAAGGTGAAGGTGATGACCAGTGAGCTTGAGACATAGACTGGTTACTCCAACAGGAGGCACCTTGAAGAATGCCACAGCCTGATGACATGGTCTTGTTGAAATGATCAAGGCAGCAGATATCCTGCAGCATGGAGGTCTTATCACACTTTCCCAGAAAGCCCTATAAAATTGCATTCATCTCGACCTGCTTTTCTACCTGATGGAAGTGAATGACTCACCCCTGTATATAGGAGGCTCCTATTTTGAAGAAAGGCAGCCGAAACCACCAACGGCATGAACGAAAAAATTAACCGGCATGGCCGTTGTCTCAAAGGAATGCCAGGATGCATTGGCTCAAGAAACTACATGAAAACCGTGCACAGCACCTACATTCAATTGTACCGCTGCACTCTATTTCGAGGAGTCACAATCCTCATGAAAATTCACTATTTCATGAAGAAATTTAATAGAATTACTTATTAAAGGCCATCGGAATTATACCGCCTTCCACGAGCCATCAAAAAGATCAAGATGTCACCTCCTTTTCCGGAAATCAATCCTACTCCTTCAGAAAAGTAAATCGAGATCTCGAGCTGAATCGAGTTGTACCGAAAGAAATGCTCCACTTGTCACTTGTCGCTCATTTTTCTAAGTCTTCTTTTTATTTTATTCATAATTTTATTCAATCACGGATGTTTGCTTATTGGTACTCAGGAATCAATATTTTATAAAATAACAAAAAAAAGGTAATTTCCTTATTATCAGGCTAATTATTATGAAACTTTGATTACAAAAATCATTTGCAACGATAGTTACGAGCGCGACCGACAACACCCGACGTCGGCGACAAGGCATGTACACAGTTTAACCAAAAACGAGAAGAAGAGTGAGGTTGGTTGCATAGATTTAGACCATCTAATGAATAATAAAATAAATTGATGGAAATGCAACACAGGACTGACTTTACTTGCCAGTGGCGTTTCATGAATTTCAGTACTGGTGAATGAAAACGCTACAATACATAGTCGAAGTCGAAGTTTCTTGTTCTGCCTGTTGTGTGCGTTAGACCCGTTTTGATGTCGTCTCATATGATCGATGCGAACTGATATGCTCCAGAGGAATTCATGTGAGGTGATAGAATACAGAGATACAGTGTGCAGACTGATGTTGTCGAAGTATCTCCACTTGCCTATTGTACTCGTTATATGTCCTTCGAAGTCATCTAATATGGTCAGTGCGATCGCATCTTCATTAGCTATGGGCATGTCAGATTCTAGAATGTGAAGTTACAGTGTGAACATATTCGAAGTCAAAGTTTCTTGTTCTGCCTATTGTGTGAGTTATAGCCGTTTCGATGTCATCTTATAATATATGATCGTTGCGAAATAATATGCTCCGGAAGTATGTCGGATGCTAGAATGCAAAGTTACAGTGTAAATATAGTCGAAGTCGAAGTTTCTTGTTCTGCCTGTTGTGTGCGTTATACCCGTTTTGATGTCGTTTCATATGATCGATGCGAACTGATATGCTCCAGAGGTATATATGTGAGATGATGTAATACAGAGATACAGTGTGCAGACTGATGTTGTCAAAGTATCTTCACTTGCCTATTGTTCTCGTTTCATGTCCTTCGGAGTCGTCTTATATGGTCAGTGCGATTGTACGTGCTATTGCTGTGGGCATGTCAGATGCAAGAATGCGGATATACAGTGTAAGTCGAAGTTTCTTGTTCTGCCTTTTGTGTGCATTATACCCGCTTCGATGTCGTCTTATATAATGTCGTCTTATATGATCGTCTCGAACATATATGACATATATGCTTCAGAGGTATGTATGTGAGATAAAAGGATACAGAGATACAGTGTGCAGACTGATGTTGTCGAAGTGTCTCACTTGCCTATTGTTCTCGTTATATGTCCTTCGAAGTCGTCCTATATAGTCAGTGCGATCGAATCTGCTATAGCTGTAGGCATGTCAGATGCTAGAATGCGAAGTTACAGTGTATACATAGTCAGAGTCGAAGTTTCTTGTTCTGCCTGTTGTGTGCGTTATACCCGTTTTGATGTCGTCCCATATGATCGTTGCGAACTTATATGCTCCAGAGGTATCTATGTGAGATGATAAAATACAGAGATACAGTGTGCAGACTGATGTTGTCGAAGTATCTTCACTTGCTTATTGTTCTCGTTATATGTCCTTCGGAGTCGTCTTATATGGTCAGTGCGATCGTATCTGCTATAGCTGTGGGCATGTCAGATGCTAGAATGTGAAGTAACAGTGTGAACATATACGAAGTCAAAGTTCTTTTTCTGCTAATTGTGTGAGTTATAATATCTGCTTCGATGTCGTCTTATATGATCGTTGCGACCTAATATGCTTCGGAGATATCCATGTGAGATGATAGAATACAGAGATACAGTGTGCAGACTGATGTTGTCGAAGTATCCTCACTTGCCTTTAAATGTCGTTATATGTCCTTCACAGTCTTTCTTTATGGTCAGTGCGATCGTTTCTGTTTCAACTAAAGGCATGTCAGATGCTAGAATTCAGAGCCACAGTGTAAACATAGTCGAAGCGAAGTTTCTTGTTCTCCCTGTTGTATTCGTTATACTCGTTTCGATGTCGTCTCATATGATCTTTGCGAACTGATATGCTCCATAGGTATTCATGTGAGATGATAGAATACAGGAATACAGTATGCAGACTGATGTTGTCGAAGTATCTCAACTTGCCCATTGTTCTCGTTATAAGTCCTTCAAAGTCGTCTTATATGGTCAGTGCGATCGTCAGATGCTAGAATGCTAAGTTACAGAGTAAACATAGTCGAAGTGAAAGTTTCCTGTTCTGCCTGTTGTGTGCGTTATACTCGATTCGATGTCAACTCATATCATCGTTGCAAACTACCATGCTCCAAAGGTATTCATGTGAGATGATAGAATACAGAGACACAGTGTGCAGACTGATTTTGTCGAACTATCTCCACTTGCCTATTGTTTACGTTATATGTCCTTCGAAGTCGTCTGATTTGGTCAATGCGATCGTATCTGCTATAGCTTCAGGCATGTCAGATGCTGGAATGCTAAGTTACAGTTTAAACATCTCCGAAGTCGGAGTTTCTTGTTCTGCCTGTTGTGTGCGTTACACCGGCTTCGATGTCGTCTTATGTGATCGTTCCGAACATATATGCTCCAGAGGTATCTATGTGAGATGATAGAATACAGAGATACGGTATGCGGACTGATGTTGTCGAGGTATCTTCACTTGCCTATTCTTCTCGTTGTATGTCCTTCTGAGCCACAGTGTAAACATAGTCGATGCGAAGTTTCTTGTTCTCCCTGTTGTATTCGTTATACCCGTTTTGATGTCGTCTCATATGATCTTTGCGAACTGATATGCTCCAGAGGTAGCCATGTGAGATGATAGAATTCAGGAATACAGTGTGCAGACTGATGTTGTCGAAGTATCTCAACTTGCCCATTGTTCTCGTTATAAGACCTTCAGAGTCGTCTTATATGGTCAGTGCGATCGTCAGATGCTAGTATGCTAAGTTACAGAGTGAACATAGTCGAAGTCAAAGTTTCTTGTACTGCCTGTTGTGTGCGTTATACCCGATTCGATGTCAACTCATATGATCGTTGCGAACTACCATGCTCCAAAGGTATCCATGTGCGATGATAGAATACAGAGGTACAGTGTGCAGACTGATGTTGTCAAAGTATCTTCACTTGCCTATTGTTCTCGTTATATGTCCTTCGAAGTCGTCTTATATGGTCAGTGCGATCGTACCTGCTATTGCTGTCAGATGCAAAAATGCGGAGTTACAGTGTAATTATAATCGGAGTCGAAGTTTCTTGTTATGCCTGTTGTGTGCGTTATACCCGCTTCGATGTCGTCTTATTTGGTGTCGTCTCATACAAACATATGAGTTGACATCGAATCACGTATAACGCACTCAACAGGCAGAACAAGAAACTTTGACTTCGACCATGTTAACTCTGTAACTTTGTATTCTAGCATCTGACGATCGCACTGACCATATAGGACGACTCCGAAGGACATATAACGAGAACAATAGGCAAGTGAAGATACTCTGATTACATCAGTCTGCACTCTGTATCTCTGTATTCTATCATCTCACATATATACCTCGATCATATGAGACGACATCGAAGCGGGTATAACGCACACAACAGGCAGAACAAGAAACGTCGACTTCGACTTTGTAACTTCAAATTCTAGCATCTCAAATGCCTATTCAAGAAGTATATATGACAGCTTATTATATGCGAGTGGAGTACTATACTTTTTTATATCCACCAAAAACTTCTATTCCAACAATCAAGAGTCGGTAAACCGGCGTGTTCGCCAAAACTTCGAATTCATCAATCTTGATAATAAGTCGGATATACATCTTAAAGGTAGACATTGTCTAGTGTTTCCTGAATCAGAATAACTCTTACAACAGAGAGCAAGAAACTTCGACTTCGACTATGTTTACACTGTAACTTCGCATTCTAGCTTCCGACATGCCTACAGTAATTGCAGATACGATCGCACTGACCATATAGGACGACTTCAAAGGCCATACAACAAGAAGAATAGGCATGTGAAGATTCTTCGACAACATCAGTCCGCATACCGTATCTCTGTTTTCTATCATCTCACATAGATACCTGTGGAGCATATATGTTCGCAACGATCACATAAGACGACATCGAAGCCGGTGTAACGCACACAACAGGCAAAACAAGAAACTTCGACTCCGACTATGTTTACACTGTAACTCAGCATACCAGCATCTGACATGCCTGAAGCTATAGCAGATAGCACTGACCAAATAAGACGACTTTGAAGAACATATAACGAGAACAATAGGCAAGTGGAGATAGTTCAACAACATCAGTCTGCACACTGTATCTCTGTATTCTCTCATCTCACATTGTTTCAACAAGTTGTATTTCCTAATATAATTCTGTATTTTCCCATGACTCATTTCAATATATTTTCATAAAATCGTTTTGTTTTCACGATGAGTAACCAAAATGCAATACGTTCGACCCTCGTAAGGTACTGATCTATTTCTCATCCTTCACATATATATGGGTCACTTCTGCGACTTCTCTCATCGTCCCAAGGACGAGTTTTTCTTGTCAGCGAGGAGAAAAAGAGATTTTTTGGACAAGAAAGCGAGAACGACGCGGAAGGCATTCGTTAAGCTTTCACCGCCGCTTTCGATCGCATATACGCGTATTCAACAAATAGGAAAGACTTTATCTAGTTAACAACGCTGTTTTCTTTTGAAAAACCTATGGTGCATGTTTGTTAGTGTGAATGAACAACAGAACTTAGTTTAAGACGGCTACTCAGAATCCAGTTTTTTAACTACCCGGAGGGCCCTCCCGACCAGGGACGCTGAGCTCCATCAGCAGTCAGCATTCCAGAATAAGCCGGAAAATTCATCAAGCTACAATCCGAGTAAGTCGCATTCGTGACCTATCTGCCATATTATCGTGAAATCCTATTTTATTCTGTCTCATCATTGGTTACCTATCGATGCCAAAAGTTTTATGAAAAATACAGTACATTTTGAAGCAATCCACATCTATGAGCTTTTGAAAAAGAAACATGGTCCTTCGAGCCGGATTCAAGGCCCTTTTGGCATTTTTTTAAATTTTTTCATTGTGAAAATTTTCAGGGGTCAAAATTGGAAATCTTCCAAAACTCGAAAGCTTATCGATTTTCTTATCCAGCTGGTCACGTTAGACAGAATTAATTATTCGCTTCGTTAATTTCTTTAGAAAATAGTGATTTTATGTTCAAAATTCAGAATTGATAATTATACGCATTTTATCAATCTACTGATAGCCATTTTGTTTAATACATGGTCCCAGGTAAAAGCTACGAGAAGCCGGCATTCCTAATACGCATGATCAACTCGATCACCTGGTCTTTGAGCTCTCCATTTTGGACTTCTATTCTTCCTTTTCGCATACATATCGCACTGTTGTCAAATCACCTCAATTATCTGGGAAAATAAATCAACCTAGTTTGAAGTCAAATTCATATTCCTGCTTATTCTCTTCAGAATCATGACCGAAAAACTTCGACGTTACCAAGCATTACGACAAAGTGCACTCAATGACATTACTGTTCTCGATGCATTAGGTAAAGCGGCGCAAACTGATAGGACGAAGAAAATATCGTTCAAAGTACGTTACACGGTGATAGAATCCATTCATGAAGAATTTCACAAATATCATTCTAATATCTTGACAATATTATCGGCCGATGAAAACATCGATTTGGATCAGGAAGATAAGCTCAAAGGAGCCTTCAATGATGCCTACTTCGATGCCAAATCCATTTATTCTGATATTTTCAATTGGGACCAAGATCATTCTATCCTACCAGTGCCGCCCCAGAGTCAGTCATCAGGTTCCGCGCATTCATATGTAAAATTGCCGCAAATAGAACTTTCAAAGTTCAATGGAGATTATCGCGCATTTCCCACCTTCAAGGACATGTTCGACGCGTTAGTACATTCCAATGATTCCCTCAGAAACATCGAGAAATTTAACTATTTAATTTCATCTCTGAGAGGTCCCCCTCTTACATTAGTTCAGTGTACGCCCATGACGGCAGTCAATTATCAAACTGCTTATGACAGTCTGATAAAACGTTATAGTAATAAACGCGCGCAAGCAGATGCCTACTGGGCCGAAATTGAGAGTCACCCGAAATTAACTTCGGAAAATCCTCAAGCTCTTCGAAAACTGCTGGACACGTTTTCGGAAAATCTTGCGGGATAGAGAACTCTCAATATACCCACCGATACTTGGGATTCCGTTTTTGTCAATATGCTACTCAAACGCGTTGATGCAGAAAGCGCAAAAGCATATGAAAAGGAACATGGTTCAACAAGTATTCCTGCATATCAAACTCTATTCAATTTTTTGGATCAGCATTGTACCGCTTTAGAATCAATCAGTCTCGATTCGCTACCCAATCGATCGAAAAAAGTACATATACAATCCGCCCCACCGCTGCAGAAACCGAAATTCTCGCATAGTTCATCATACTATCAAAATACGCCAAGACAAACTAATTCTTCTTTCCTCACTCGGACTGAGAAATCACCCCCGTCAAAATGTGTTTTATGTAACGGAGAGCATTTCTTATATCATTGTCCCGAGTATATAAATCAATCGCAAAATGAAAAATATAATTTTTGTAAAAACCTCCGCCTGTGCATAAATTGCTTAAGTAATGTTCATGATACACGATCTTGTCGTTCAACTCCAAAATGTAGAATATGTGGTAGGTCATCACATCATACTACTTTGCATATCGACAGAGATAATAGCGCTACCATGAATTTGAATCCATCGAATTCAGAATCTTTCTCCGAACCCGTAATTGAACCAAATGCATCAAATTCAACAAATTCTAGATCTGTTAACACTTGTACTGCATCTAGGAACAAAACTAGCCAGGTTTTATTATCGACGGCAATTGTTGAAATCCGAGATAGTAGAGGGATTTACCAAAAGTTCCGAGCCCTTCTAGACTCAGCTTCGGAGACTTCCTCAATTTCCCAGAAATGCTATAATCGTCTATATTTGAAAAAATTTCCAAGTCCGATAACTATCCAAGGTCTAGGGGAGTCTTAGAAAATTGGCAACACTGGAGGAGTCACACTGTTCCTCAAACCAGTAAAAAAGGACAATCCCGTTTTTGTTATCGATGCTCTGATATTGCAAACGATCTGTGATTGTTTACCGTCTACGCCTATTCCTATTCGCTCTTGGTCTCATTTAAACGATCTCGAATTAGCAGATCCAAATTATTTTCAACCGGGTGAGATCGACATTTCACTGGGAGCGGATATTTTCTCACAACTTTTGTTGAGTGGCCGCGTCTTGGGTCACTCCGGTGCCCCTGATGCACTACAAACTGTTTCCGGTTATGTTTCATTAGGCAAAATTGATACTTTCAATAACCCGCGTGTTATCACATTTTTTTGTAGCTCTTCCGAGTCAATACCGCTAGAGGACACAATTAGACGTTTTTTCGAGATTGAATCCGTCCCAGAAAAACCGCATTTGAGTTTCGATGATGAAATATGTGAAAAAATATTTACTGAAAATGTTTATCGCGATTCATCGGGGCGATTTGTAGTACCATTGCCTTTTCGCGAACACGCTCCTCAATTTCCTGGTAACAGATCTTTAGCTGTTCAACGATTTATTTCTCTAGAAAGGAGACTTCTGAAAAACCCTGCGCTTTATAATGAATATTGTAAAATTATTCAAGAGTATCTAGATCTGAAACAAATGGAGGTCATATCCGATTCGGATATCCCTCTTTCAAATTTTTATCTACCACATCACGGTGTGGTACGCCCCGACAGGAGAAGTACCAAGCTTCGTATAGTTTTCAACGCATCTTCGCATATGCCTAATCAACCATCGCTCAATCAATGTCTACATGTAGGTCAAAAACTCCAGACAGATATTTCCACCATACTGTTGAATTTTCGATTGCATAAAATTTGTTTTACAGCCGATATACGGCAGATGTACCGACAAATTTGGGTAGCACCACAGTATCGTGATTATCAAAGACTGGTTTTTAGTTTCTCACCTAAATATAAAATTCCCGATTTTCGACTCAAATGTGTCACATTTGGATTCAATTGCGCTCCTCATCTCGCTTAACGTTCCCTTCATGAATTAGCTAATCAAGAAGGAAATTTATTTCCGGAAGCTGCTTCGGTTTCGAAACAGATACTTATATCGATGATGTATGTACTGGCACTTCTGCTTTGGTGCAGGCTAAACATTCACGAGATTCATTAATTTCTCTTTTGAAGAACGGAGGATTTGAATTACGCAAATGGACATCAAATGATCCCGCTCTATTGGAAATATCTCCACCTGAACATATTTCACTTGATCCTTTATATTTTGAAAATGAACCTAACTCTACTTTGAAAGTCTTGGGCCTTTAATGGGACCCTGTACGTGATTGGTTTTGTTTCACTGTTTGCCCTCTCGATCGACAATGCACAAAAAGAAATTTGTTATCTGAGCTGGCAAGGGTGTTCGATCCCTTAGGGATGCTTACCCCGACGACATTTAGCCTGAAGCATTTGATACAAAAACTCTGGTATCTCGGTCTGAATTGGGATGAAACCCCTAGTGAGGATATAATACGCATATGGTCAAAATATAAATCAGAAGTACACCTGCTATCAGATATTCGCATTCCGCGCAGGATAGTTTTTGATGATTTCGAATCAGTCGAAATCCATGGCTTTTCGGACGCCTCTGAGAAAGGCTACGGCGCCGTCATTTATTTTCGAGTTTCTAATTCGCATGGATCTTTATCAACTTTCTTTGTTTGCGCTAAATCGAAGGTTGTGCCAGTGAAGAAGATCACCATACCACGCTTAGAACTTTGCGGCGCGGTACTTCTCGCGAAAACAGTGAATTGGGATGTGGACTCCTACGAGGGTCGATTGAAATTTAGTAAAATTTGTACCTATACAGATTCGCAAATTGTACTTGCTTGGTTGAGGGCGGAACCTACAAGGTGGACGACCATTGTCGCGAATCGCGTTTCATACATACAAGATGAGCTTTCCTTATCTTCTTGATATTATGTAAATACGCAAATAAATCCAGCCGACGCGGCGTCACGAGGATTATTACCCTCGGAAATGATTAACCATATGCTTTGGTTCCGAGGACCCGAATTTTTATATATACAAGGTGACCACTCAGCTCAAAATCATTCTTTACGAGATAGTCACTACGAAACGCACGAAGAAGAACGAAAAATATCCCTGATGGCTTTGTTGAAAACTAATTTCATCGACGAAATTTTAAATCGATTTTTATCATTTTTAACAGCTCAAAGAGTTGTAGCCTATTCATCTCGATTCACATACAACCTAAAAAATCCTGAAGATAAACGCATTGGATTTCTAAACTCGGGAGAACTTGATTTCTCATTAAAAATTATGATCAAACGCACACAACTTCTGTCTTTTTCTCATGAAATTGAAACTCATAAATTTTCCAAACCACTCAAGAAATTGAACGCATTCATCGACAATGAAGGAATACTTAGGGTAGGGGGTCGCCTAACTTACTCCCCTTTAGTTTTTGAAAAACTCCATCCGATTTTGTTACCACGCAACTATAGATTCACAGAACTCTTGATCGAATACTATCATAAAAAATATTTACATGTAGGCATGCGCACCGCACCGTCCAATTCTTAATCTCTCAGAAGTTTTGGATCCTATCGTCACGTCGCGCAATCCGTTCCATTCTAGGAAAATTTATGAAGTGCTGGAAAACGAACCCAATTCCTTTCCAACCCTCTATGGGAAACCTCCCCGCTTCGAGAATATCTCAGATTAAACCCTTTTCAAAAGCAGGGGTGGATTATGGGGGTCCTTTTTTCATTTGCATGAATCGAACACGACGTGGCCAGACCATGAAGGCCTACCTCTGTTTATTTATCTGCATGGCCACCAAGGCAGTTCATCTAGAACTAGCTTCAGATCTGACCGCAGACGCGTTTCTAGCCGCCTTACGCCGCTTTATCGCTCGTCGGGGTAGATGTTCGGCCCTCTATTCCGATAGAGGCACCAATTTCATCAGAGGTCATCGACAACTCGAAGATGTCTTACGAAACGTGGCATCTTCGGAGAATATCGAACATCATTTTTTGCCAGGTAACGCTCCACACATGGGAGGGCTCTGGGAAGCCGGAATTATAGCAGTTGAAACACATATCAAAAGAGTTTTTGGAGAACAAGTTTTGAGCTACGAAGAATCTCAGACTCTTCTTGTTCAAATTGAATCCATCCTTAATTCTCGTCCGCTTACGCAATTCAGCTCAGATCCTAATGATATTTCCGCATTAACACCAGGGCATTTCCTAACATTGGAACCCCTATCAGCATTACCTGAAGAATCCCTACCGGATGTCCCTATGAATCGTTTGACGCGATGGCAAATGATTCAGAGATTAAATCAAGAATTTTGGCGCAGATGGAATACCGGATATCTGCATACGCTACAACAACGCAGCAAGTGGTTAGATTCGAACACCCCTGTCAACCCAGGTAGTTTGGTTTTGATTGAAACTGACGATGTACCACCCTTACAGTGGACTCTTGGCCGTATTCAAACCCTTCATCCAGGTGCTGATGGTGTCACGCGTGTCGCCACTGTTAAAACCAAAAATGGAGAGCTCACAAGACCACTCGTGAAGTTATGTGCTTTACCTGTCACATAACTTTGCATCACGTGATCTTTTGTGTTTGTCTGGAGTCATGTGAAATATATATATATATATATATATTTCAATTAATTTTCAGTTTTTTTTTTGAAGTTTGACATTTCGAACTTCTCGTTCAGGTTTTTTGAATTTATTTTTTTTATTTTTTCTCTACTACATATTTCCATTTGAAAAAAAAGCCGCGTTGTTAACCTGCCTTTTCGTGGGGGAGTATGTTTCAACAAGTTGTATTTCCTAATATAATTCTGTATTTTCCCATGACTCATTCCAATATATTTTCATAAAATCGTTTTGTTTTCACGATGAGTAACCAAAATGCAATACGTTCGACCCTTGTGAGGTACTGATCTATTTCTCATTCTTCACATATATATGGGTCACTTCTGCGACTTCTCTCATCGTCCCAAGGACGAGTTTTTCTTGTCAGCGAGGAGAAACAGAGATTTTTTAGACAAGAAAGCGAGAACGACGCGGAAGGCATTCATTAAGATTTTACCGCCGCTTTCGATCGCATATACGCGTATTCAACAAATCGGAAAGACTTTATCCCATTAACAACGCTGTTTTCTTTTGAAAAACCTATGGTGCATGTTTGTGAGTGTGAATGAACAACAGAACTTATTTTAAGACGGCTACTCAGAATCCAGTTTTTTAACTACCCGGAGGGCCCCTCCCGACCAGGGACGCTGAGCTCCATCAGCAGTCAGCATTCCAGAATAAGCCGGAAAATTCATCAAGCTACAATCCAAGTAAGTCGCATTCATGACCTATCTGTCATATTATCGTGAAATCCTGTTTTATTGTGTCTTATCATTGGTTACCTATCGATGTCAAAAGTTTTATGAAAAATACAGTACATTTTGAAGCAATCCACATCTATGAGCTTTTGAAGAAGAAACACACATGGATACCTTTGGAGCATGGTAGTTCCCAACGATCATATAAGTTGACATCGAATCGGGTATAACGCACACAACAGGCAGAACAAGAAACTTCGACTTCCATTATGTTAACTCTGTAACTTTGCATCCTAGCATCTGACGATTGCACTGACCATATAAGACGACTTCGAAGGACATATAACGAGAACAATAGGCAAGTGAAGATACTTCGACAACATATCATATCACATGGATACCTTTTGAGCATATCAGTTCTCAACGATCATATGAGACATCAAATCGAACACAACAGGCAGAACAAGAAACTTCGACTTCGACTTTGTTTACACTGTGGCTCTGAATTCTAGCATCTGACATGCCTACAGTTAAATAAGATACGTTCGCACTGACCATATAGAAAGACTTTGAAGGACATATAACGAGATTAATAGGCAAGTGAGGAGACTTCGACAACATCAGCCTGCACACTGTATCTCTGTTTTTTATCATCTTACATAGATACCTCTGGAGCATATCAGTTCACATCGATCATATGAGACGAAATCAAAACGGGTAGAACGCACACAACAGGCTGAACAAGAAACATTGACTCCGACTATATTCACACTGTAACTTTGCGTTCTAGCATCCGACATGCCTACAGTTATAGCAGATACGATCGCACTGACCATATAGGACGACTTCATATTACATATAACGAGAACAATGAGCAAGTAAAGATACTTCGACAATATCAGTCTGCACACTGTATCTCTGTATTCTATCATCTCACATAGATACCTCTGGAGCATATATGTTCGCACCGATCATATAAGACGACATCGAAGCGAGTATAACGCACACGACAGGCAGAACAAGAAACTTCGACTCCGACTTTGTTTACACTGTAACTCCGCATTCTAGCATCTGACATGCCTGGAGCTTCGAAGGACATATCACGAGAACATTAGGCAAGTGAGGATACTTCGACAACAGTAGTCTGCACACTGTTTCTCTGTATTTTATCATCTCAGATGGATACCTTTGGAGCATATCAGTTCGCAACGATCATATGAGACGACATCGAAGCGGGTATAATGTACACAACAGGCCGATCAAGAAACTTCGACTTCGACTATGTATACTTTGTAACTTTGCATTCTAGCATCTTGACGGCCAATTCAAGAAGTATATATGACAGCCCATTATGTGAGAGTACTATACTTTTTCATATCCACCAAAAACTTCGATTCCAGCAATCAAGAGTCGGTAAACCAGCGTGTTCGCCAAAACTTCGAATTTATCAATCTTGATAATAAGTCGGTTATACATCTTATAGGTAGACATTGTCTAGTGTTTCCTGAATCAAAATAACAACAGAGAGAGCAAGAAACTTCGACTTCAACTATGTTTACACAGTAACTTAGCATCCTAGCATCTGACATGCCTGGAGCTATAGCAGATACGATCGCACTGACCGAATAAGACGACTTCGAAGGACATATAATGAGAACAATAGGCATGTGAAGATAGTTCGCCAACATCAGTCTGCCCACTGTTTCTCTGTATTCTATCATGTTACATGGATACCTTTGGAGCATGGTAGTTCGCAACGATCATATACATCGAATCGGGTATAACGCACAAACGCACACAACAGGCAGAACCATAAACTATGATTTCGACTATGTTTACTCTGTAACTTTGCATTCTAGCATCTGACGATCGCACTGCCAAATATGACGACTTTGAAGGGCGTATAACAAGAACAAAAAGCAAGTTAAGATATGTAACACTCCACACTCTGAGTTCAGAATTTGAAAAATTTTGAAACAAAAAATATGAAGTTTATACTTATGCCTTTGGGCTGCTCAGATTGATACGGTAGGGTGTGAGTTCAAAAGTTACAATTTTACTGTTAAGATGGTAATCCAGTAATATGAATTTTAAGGATGATTTTAAAGTGCCTAATTTGACTGTTAGATATATTTGGGCGCCAGGCTTGCAACAGACAAAAGCCAATCAGATACTTCCTAAAAAACCTTGCTTGGATGAGAAGACAAAACAAATATACAGAGAATCAATTAAACAATTTATTTCCTTGAGAAAATTACAAAGGGCTGAAGGCCAGAAGAATTCAAGATAACAATACGTTGTTTGAAGTGGCTGAAGGCCCTAAAAGAATATTGAAAATTATGTGAGACTGAAGTGGCTGAAGGCCCAGAAACAAGATTGAGAATTATTTGAAAATACTGAAAAATTTAAAAAACAAGAGAAATGGAGCAAAATAAATTCAGAACATTCAACTTTACAAGAGCTATTGATCCGATCTGATTCCAATTGAAGGTCTTGGCACTTGGATGGATTATACCTGGTTGGCCGAATGAATTGTCCAAGAGGGTTTCCTTAAGGTAATTGGGAGTTCAACCTCCAGAGTCAGTTCAGCTTCCAGCTCTTGGTTCTGCTTCCAGAGTAACCAAGTACTGTGGTGGGTACTTCTGGAGATGGAAGTAGTAGGGTATAGCCTCTCCTTCAGTTCTGACTGCTCAGTAGGGAATCTCCAGGTGTTACCGTCCTTTACAACCCTCTTTGGTTAACCAGGATCCTCGATGCAGGTATAGACGTAGAGTGCATGCGGAAATATACGAGGAATCAGAAAGTTGTCGACAATGTGATCAAAGGGACGGAAGGATATCCTTTGAACCGCTTACTGAGTTTTATGTTCTGAATGTAGATATTGTGGAAATTAACAATTTGAAATTTCAAGAACTCAGAAAAGTATAATGAATTAATTTCAAAGAAAGAACTTGGCACTTGCAAATTGAGTCCCTTTAAAGGACTAGAGAAAATTGACTCAAATTAGAAATGGAAATAAATGAGAATCAAATGATTAACTTGTAATCCAACTCAGAGAGAAAATATTTGAATAAATCAAAATAATGAGATATCCTGGTATTGATATATTATTACAAAAAATCAAGGAAAAATTATCATTTATCTGATGAAAAAAACCAAATTTAACTTTGATAATTTGGCGATACTGAAATTCAATAAAGAAAAGATATGAAATTGGAATACTGAATGTAGGTGGCAAATCCTTCAACTAAAATGCCGAGAAAACTACCTTCTAGTGAAAGAAAAAAAAATTGTAATATTTATATACAGGGTGGCAAGTCCTGTTCAAAAGTTGAATGCCAGATAATAGGTACTATTTCAAGTTTGAAGTTAACAGGTAATTTACTTGTCCGTGAAAGTAAAAGAAAAGGTATATATATACAGGGTGGCAAGTCCTAGTTCAAAAGTTAAATGCCAGATAATAGGTAAGTACTTCAGGTGTGAAATTGACAGGTCTGGAATTAAGATCTGGTATATCTGGAGATAAGGAAATAGACATGCATTGACATGTGGTTTGTTGAGTTGACCAAGTAGATACTGACAGTAATATATGGAGAAAAATCTCACTTCCAGAAAACTTGAACTATAGGTTGTGCTTTCGTCACAAGAAGGCAAAACCTATACAGGAACCAGAAATATGTTGACTGAACAGGCTATAGAGAGAAGGAGACCTTCCTCAGGTTGCATTTATTTCTCAGAGAGAATGAAAAATAACTTGGAAAAGAAATTCACAAGTTTATAATAGAAATTAAATGCTCACCTGAGAAAGAATCCTGAAAAGGTACAGCCTGGACGTCAAGGTTCCACTTCAAGGCTCTAGGTCCTGTAGGCTCAAGGTTCCTGGACGAGACACAGAGGAAACTTCAGTTCAGGTTTCCTGGATGAACATCTGAGGAACTGCGATGATGTGTCGAATTTCTGATAAGTACCTAAAATGATTTCAAAAGAGTAGATACTATTTCCAACTTATTGATTGAGAAAAAAAATTAGCGAAAAAGCTGTTGATAGCAACAAGTACAAAAAGCAGATTTAAGCGGCAAGGCAGGTGGTACTTAACCTTCCACTGAAAAATAATGGTATATGATTTATTATATTATAAATCTGCAATTTTACAAAAATATTGTTAACCAGTGCTAATAAAATATAGGAAGAACTCAAATATCGAATAAATTGATATCGAAGACCAATTATTACATAAGAAACGACCAGATAGGAATTGTAACCTCAATTAACTCGAATGCAATTATCTCTCACAAAAATGAAATTCGATCAAAAATATATCAATTAATATTTAAATCAATAGGTAATAATCAACTCTAACAAACCAAATGTCTGCGATGACAAGTTATTTCACTCGAAAAATAAAGATAGATCCAGACCTACCAGATATCTTCAATTCACACAACCTATCACCTCAACCTTTCAAGTCGGTAGTTCAAATCAGAAGGACTTTGATTTTCCTATTCGTTCTTCGCGAAAGATCCTGTCCTATCAATCCCTTCTCCTGATTGGTTATTCAGTCTCCCTTCTTCGATCTTCTGTGACGCTGTCTAGCGGGAAGGACGAGCGCGCAAGACTTGATGAATTCGATATGGTTATTGAACCGTTGAAGGGCTGATAAGCGGAAGTAGATAGAAGAACGAATGGACGTCAGATAATTAAATGATTGATTAATTGAAAAACATCTCAATGGAACGGAATAATCGTTACACACCACCCTAACTCGGTGAAAAAAATTTGGAAACTCTAGGAGATTACAAATTTTTTTATTGCAGAAAACATTACCCCAACCTTCTTCCTAGTAATCCTAGCAGACAAGAGAAGGCACTTCACATTTTGAATTCAAATATTTATTCATCTCAATATAGGTATTCATGAAATTCATATAGTAAGAGTTAGAAAAAATTACAATATCTACAGAAGGTATTTACAAGATTTACAAATTATACAAGATTTTCAAGATTCTTTTTCATCACATGTGGAGTGACTATGTGAAAAAGAAAAAAGTTATTAATTCAATAAGATATAAGAATTTCAGATTGTATTCGAAATTGAGTGAACATTCAATGAATTATAAATTTCACCTCATAATTATTATTCCTCTAAGGAATTATCTCGATATGGAATTTCAATGATTCAGTAGGAAATACATTATTTCATTTCAAAAATTTTTGTATTTGTAATTCATAAGTTGAACATCAAAAGACAGGTAGGTAAGATGAAGGCTAAGACAAGGTATTCCGAATGAAATAACTTTTCATCAAATAGACATAAAAATTTTGAAAAGATCTATACCAGAAAACTTCGAACTGTCAAAAGTTACCTATAAAAAAATTACATCGTTATGTAAACTAAAAAATCTTCACCAAATATAACTGGGATGCATATGGCCCAAGAGCAAACCATCCCCACCACCAGAACCCATCAACAGCATGTCCGAAACCAAATGTGGTGTAATCAGGGATGGAAGTTGACCCCACAAAACCAAAATTGCGCATCTCGAGAATGAGAGAGAAGCCTCACTTTTTGGTTTCCTCAAAGAGCACACTGACTCCGGACATCCTGCCGACAAGCACCAGGGATGCAGACGGGAAACTCCAGGGACACCCACCTCAATTGTCCAGCCATAGGGAGAAGCTGCCATCCCAACAGTAGTATAGCCACTGTCACGCTGAAATTTCAAAAGTGCTACAAACAGTCATAGATGAGAAATCGAAGGATAGAAAAGATAAGAGATAGAAGGGAAAACGAAGGAAGAATAGCGTTAAACCTGATTGGGAATCAAGATGGCTCAGGAGGATTCATTTGCCACCCATCTCTAGCCAGTAGTTCATCAAAATGAACTCAGCAGACACTATCAAAAGTCGGTCGGTGAATAACGTTTGAGGAAGAAAAGAATAGTTTTTCCAAAGTGCTCTCTACACAACCAACGTACCCGTAGACCGAACTGAGAGGTGCAGGGAATATTCGATATTCTATAAAACAGTTTAGTGAAACTACCCTCTTAAAAAAACAAAGGGAGTTGGAGTTATTCAGCAACAGACCAATGAAGCTTGACAGAGTTCAAGTTGTGCCACCGCTCTAGAGACTAAGGAAAAGATAGAAAAGATAAAAGAGAAGAAAAGTACAAGGTATTAAGGCAGACCGAAGGAACCAGGAAATAATTCAAACTCAACCGAAACAAGTTTTGACATATTAGCTCATTGATTTACCGTTATTGATTCGTAAAGTATCTGACAAGAACAAAAGTCATCGAAAATTTTCGAATGAGAAGATAATATCAGTAAGTCACTGATATAAAGGTAATTAGATAACATTCGAATGGGAAGATAATATCAGTGAAAACAGTAAGTCACTGACATAAAGGTAATTATATAACATCACCTCCAAATAAGAGAAAAATATTGTTTGACAATAAATCGATAATGTAAAGTCCATAATCTCGTAATAAGATACTATATTGTCCAAACGATAAGATAACATAAGATAGTAGCAAATGCTTGATACCAATAACCAAATTTACTGAAAGATATATAGATATTTTCTCAAAATTGAATCAATCACTTGAAGAAAAAAAAATCACAGAGGAAATATAGAATCTGTCTTTCAAATTTGTTGAAAAGTTGTCTGATCTGAAAGTTCAGAGATAACATCAAGGCATTATCAAAACATAAATACTTCCAAAAAGTACAACTAAAATCAACAGGTATATATTATTGGAACATCAGCATGTGCACTACTTTTTCACTCGAATGACTCTTTCTTGACGCAAGATACTTGAGATACTTTCAAGATAATTGCAGATAAGTTACCGCAATGCAATAAAGTGAAGGTAATTTAGGTACAGGTTTTACAGTGGAATGATGGAAAGATTCCTAGAAGTGGCCAGTTATAAGACTTTTACTTATCATCTGGTAAAATGCCATGGTGAGAGGATTCTTAGGCCCCTCTCACAGAGCCCAAAAGATAGAAAAAGTAAACGATAATGGAAAGAGAAACGGCTAATATGTCAATTCACGATACAAAACGATAATAGGAGATATTTAACTATCCGAATCTTCGGAATCAGCGCTAAAATATTCATCTTCGGTTGGGTTTTCATCATTGTCGATAAAAGAGGATTTTGAGTCTTTGACGTGCCAACGTCCTAAGTTTTTG
Source organism: Phaedon cochleariae (assembly GCA_918026855.4). Lineage (NCBI taxonomy): Eukaryota > Metazoa > Arthropoda > Insecta > Coleoptera > Chrysomelidae > Phaedon > Phaedon cochleariae. The sequence goes on from OU896713.1 coordinate 32,867,028, forward strand.
CCATCCATGTCTTTGAGCTCATATACTAGGTTTGATATCACTCTAGAAACAATGCAAGGTATGAATTTAGGAGCCAATTTAGAGGAATATTGATTAGGAGCTGAAGATAGAGTAATATTTTTCTTCCAAAGTCTGTCGCCTACATGAAATTTAACTTCTCGTTTCCTCAAGTTATATTTACGAGAATTTCGAAGATAAGCTTGATGTAACTGTTTACGAACATCAACAAATAATTTGGGAAGTTCCTGAACATCATCAATTCGCTGTGATTTTTCAGAGATAATAGGTATGTTATTTTCATTTTCTGAAACTTTGCCATAGAAATCTCCTGTCACCGGAATATTCCTAGCAAAATTCAAGAAAGCTGGAGAATAGCCAGTTACATCATGTTTTGCTAGCCTTATGGCTTGAGCAACCTTGTAGATAGAAGTATCCCATGTTTTATGATTTTCATGAATATAACAGCGAATTGATGTGACAATTACTTTATTAACTCTCTCGGTAAAATTAATTTGGGGATGATATTTGGCATTATACCAAATTTTCTGTACTCGATAATCTTTCATTAGTTTCTTAAACTCTTTGCTGACAAATTGGCTTCCATTATCTACCATGATGATCTGAGGTACACCATAGATTAGAAAAACGTTATTTTCCAGAAATTTAATTATACCTTTCGAGGTAGCTTTAGACATCGGATGGACTAAGACATATTCCGTGAACCAGTCAGTGACAATCAAGACATACTGATTACCATTTTTGGATCGGGAATAGGGACCTAACAAATCTGCAGAGATACATTGAAAAGGGAAATTAATATTTTTGTAGGATCCCATATGACCAGCTTGAGGTAAATTCGAACTTTTACAGGCAGCACAAACAGGACATTTCCTCACATACTTATAGACATCCTTGCAAATTTTAGGCCAGTAGTACAGTTCCAAGATACGAGAAAGAGTTTTAGATATTCCTAAATGTGCAGAAGTCTCTCTGTCATGATAAAAGTCAAGAATTTCCGGTCTATTTGCAGAAGGCACTATAATTTTCCAGTCAGTGAGATTGCTGACAATATTATGATGAGATAAGATATGTTTATAGAGAATGCCATTCTCAAAACGAAAAGAGGAATAATTTTCAGGATTTTCTTAAACTTTCTTCACCATAGAGGTATACCATTTATCAGGCTGGAAGGTGGATACATCGATAACAGATACATCAGCAACTGATCGAGATGAGGCATCTGCAACCACATTTAAAGAACCCTTTCGATGTTTAACGGTGAAATCAAACTGAGATAACTTTACTGCCCACCTAGTCAAACGTCCAGAGGGATTTGAGAGATTATGAAGGTATATAAGGGAGGCATGGTCAGTTTCCATTGTGAATTTCGTGCCTTCAACATAGCTTCGGAACTTTTCTATACCAAAAATGACAGCTAATAACTCTTCTTCAGTTACTGTATATTTTCTTTGACATGCAGTGAGTGTTTTACTGGCATAAGCCACTGGATGTTCTACGCCATCACATTCTTGGTATAAAATAGCACCTACACCTGTGTCTGAAGCATCACACTGAATCACAAAAGGTTTTGTGAAGTCAGGGCTTGCTAGAACTGGAGCAGAAGTAAGACGAAATTTAATTTCACTAAAAGCCATTTCTGCCTCAGGGGTCCAAGTAATTGGTTGGCCCTTTTTGCGACCATGAAGAAGATCAGATATAGGGGAGCAAATAGAAGGAAAATCTTTGATAAACCGACGATACCAACTGACAAGACCTATCAAACGTTTGATTTCGATGGTATTTTTTGGAGTTGGATAATTAATAATCGCAGAAACTTTCTCAGGATCTGTTCTCAAACCTTGTTGGTCCATAACAAAACCAAGATAGACAAGAGAAGGACGACAAAACTCACATTTGTCTAAGTTTACAGTGAGATTGGCATTTTCAAGGCGTTGAAATACTTCTTTCAAAATTTTGATATGAAGTTCGAAAGTAGGAGTAGCCACAATGATGTCGTCAAGGTAAACAAAGCAAAAAGGAGCCAATGAAGGTCCTATAACGATATCCATTAAACGAGCCATCAATTTCGGACTGTCACTTAGCCCAAAAGGAGAGACGAGAAATTCAAAAAGACCTCTTCCATAGACTGCAAATGCGATCTTAGGTCGAGATGACTCGTCCAAAGGAATCTGGAAAAATGCCTTCGTCAAATCAATAGACGTAAGGTATCTGGCGTCCCTCAACTTATTTAAGATACTGTCTATAAGAGGCATGGGATAACTGTCATTGACTGTGACTTCATTCAGTTTTCTACCATCAAAGCACACACGATATTCTCCTGAACGCTTGGGAACTAACCACAATGGGCTACACCAGGGAGATTGAGATGGTTGAATTACATTGAGTTTCAACATCTCATCAACTTCTTTTTTCAAATGTTTTTGCATAGCTGGAGATGAAGGATATTGACGTTGAACAATAGGCTTGGCATCACCAGTATCGATATGATGAGTCAACAAATGAGTTCGACCAAGCCTGTCTTTGGGAGCTATTGATTTAAAACAGTCAATGACTTCCTCAAGCTCAGATTTCTGAAAGGGAGTCAATTCAGGAAATGGTTTGATTGTGTTCACAGTACAGATAGAGGAATACGATAAATTACTGAAATTTGCTTCAATTCGAAAAGGTTTGAAAAAATCCATGCCAAGAATTAGAGAATGAGCAACAGAAGGTATGATCAGAATTTTCAACTCTTTGGAAACACCATTCAAGGAAATTGGAACTAAGATATATCCTAAAAAATCCTGAGGTTTGCCATCAGCAGTAGTGACATGAACCATAGATTCATATTGAATAGGAATATTATGTGATTGTGATAAACTGAAACCTGTGGAACCTAGGATAGAAGAGGTACTACCAGTATCAGCAAGGGCAAGAATTTTCTGTTCAAAAAGTTCAACATTAAGATATGGACGATTATCATTGGATTTCATGACAAAAAGGGGATTTAAATTCACGGGAGGAGATAAGAAATTTTTAACATAAGATAACCAATTTTGCCATTCACAAAGAGATGTTTTTAGTGGTCCTGTTTGTGTTGCTTCTTTTTCGATTTTCGAGCATTTTGGGACTGTGAGTTGGCTGTGCTGGTGCCTGGACTGTCGGTAAGTTGACTGGTGACGACGTCCAGTTTTTCGCCACCAGGAATCGCGTTTTTTGGATTGCATTTACGACATTTTGTTTTTACGGTATTCTTGAGACCACAACCATAACAAAATATTGTTTTTGGTTTTCGACACTCATTATAAGCATGACCAGCCAAGTCACAATTCCAACATCGATAGTTCGATAAGGTAGATATATTACTGGAAGGAAAATTTCTACGAACTGAAGGTTCGGAAGTAGGAAAGGAAGTACTGCCTCCACTAAAAGGACTACTCAAATCAGGCTCCAACAAACCAGTATTACGATGGGGTGGTGCTTTATAGCGATCAGCCCATAAACGAGATTCTTCTAATTTTTTGCACAATTCAGAAAGTTCAGAAACAGTTTTTGGATCATGTAAAGCTAAATTAGAAATGAAAAAAGGTAAAAGATTTCGACGAATTTTTTGAACTCGAGTTTCTTCATCAGGTTTGGTTGTTAACCTGTTGAAGAGACCTTCCATAGAAGAAATAAATAAAGCTTCTCTTTCATTGTTAGCTTGAGTTCTAGAATTTATTTCTCGTTCTAGATCTTCCTCATAGAAATAGGGAAGGAAATCTTTCTTCAATTCTTTGACCAGTTCATCCCAAGTTTGAAATTCACTCTTATTATTCACAAACCATGTCCAAGCAGAACCTTTGAATAAATCACAGGCGGACTGAAAAAGTTCCTGTTTTGAGACACCTCGTGCTTCTCGTAGCAATTCAACTTTTTCTAAGAAAGAGTTAACTGATTCTTTCTGATTTGAGCCAGTGAAAAAGATATTCCATTTGTATGGAGCAACTGATTTATTTGAAGGGAATATATTGCAGTTATTAGTAGGGAGTGTAGGGGTAGAAGTACTGGGAGGAGGAGATACTTTCAAATCGAAATTAGCTTCCAATTCCAACACAAGATATTGAATTTCTTTCCTGGCTGTTTCTTCATCCTCATCATCAGCTTTGAGATAATTGAAACGAGTTGACAAATGAGCTAATCGACTAGAAATTCTTCGGAAGGCAGGATCCAACTTAGAACCACTGAATGAAGCTATAGCTAATTTTAAATCTTCAATACTTTCTTTCATTTCAGTCACATCTTCATTATGTGAATAAGGATTCTCAAAGGTACCATGAAAACTGCGATTAGCATTTTGTTGACTCAGAAGTCCTCTCAAAATTTTACGTTTGTAATCAATGTTTCCAGTAGGTTCTACACTACGAAGCTTGAGCTCATAAGTCAATTCATTTATTTTCAAATGATTCGAATCCATGTTGGACTTGGAAGATAAAATTCAAAGCACAACTAATCAAAGATATGAATTATCGAAAGGCTTGTACTTTTGGGATGCTTCGGAATTATGTCTAATAGTGCAGAAAAGAGATGAAAGAAAACAATTATCAAAGTCAAAAAGATAATGAAAAATAGATAGTTGAGATAAGTTAAAAATGTTAAAATACCAAGTTCTTCAGAATCAGATACGCAGATATGTCAAAATTTGTTATCGATAAATTCCAAATTATAATTTATTTGGTCTTCCGTCAAGCAAGGATGAGATAAGAGAAAACAGTCAAATCGGGCTCCACGTTGTGAGCGACAATTGTGTAACACTCCACACTCTGGGTTCAGAATTTGAAAAATTTTGAAACAAAAAATATGAAGTTTATACTTATGCCTTTGGGCTGCTCAGATTGATACGGTAGGGTGTGAGTTCAAAAGTTACAATTTTACTGTTAAGATGGTAATCCAGTAATATGAATTCTGAGGATGATTTTAAAGTGCTTAATTCGACTGTTAGATATATTTGGGCGCCAGGCTTGCAAAAGACAAAAGCCAATCAGATACTTCCTAAAAAACCTTGCTTGGATGAGAAGACAAAACAAATATACAGAGAATCAATTCAACAATTTATTTTCTTGAGTAAATTACAAAGGGCTAAAGGCCAGAAGAATTCAAGATAACAATACGTTGTTTGAAGTGGCTGAAGGCCCTAAAAGAATATTGAAAATTATGTGAGACTGAAGTGGCTGAAGGCCCAGAAACAAGATTGAGAATTATTTGAAAATACTGAAAAATTTAAAAAACAAGAGAAATGGAGCAAAATAAATTCAGAACATTCAACTTTACAAGAGCTATTGATCCGATCTGATTCCAATTGAAGGTCTTGGCACTTGGATGGATTATACCTGGTTGGCCGAATGAATTGTCCAAGAGGGTTTCCTTAAGGTAATTGGGAGTTCAACCTCCAGAGTCAGTTCAGCTTCCAGCTCTTGGTTCTGCTTCCAGAGTTACCAAGTACTGTGGTGGGTACTTCTGGTGATGGAAGTAGTAGGGTATAGCCTCTCCTTCAGTTCTGACTGCTCAGTAGGGAATCTCCAGGTGTTACCGTCCTTTACAACCCTCTTTGGTTAACCAGGATCCTCGATGCAGGTATAGACGTAGAGTGCATGCGGAAATATACGAGGAATCAGAAAGTTGTCGACAATGTGATCAAAGGGACGAAAGGATATCCTTTGAACCGCTTACTGAGTTTTATGTTCTGAATGTAGATATTGTGGAAATTAACAATTTGAAATTTCAAGAACTTAGAAAAGTATAATGAATTAATTTCAAAGAAAGAACTTGACACTTGCAAATTGAGTCCCTTTAAAGGACTAGAGAAAATTGACTCAAATTAGAAATGGAAATAAATGAGAATCAAATGATTAACTTGTAATCCAACTCAGAGAGAAAATATTTGAATAAATCAAAATAATGAGATATCCTGGTATTGATATATTATTACAAAAAATCAAGGAAAAATTATCATTTATCTGATGAAAAAAACCAAATTTAACTTTGATAATTTGGCGATACTGAAATTCAATAAAGAAAAGATATGAAATTGGAATACTAAATGTAGGTGGCAAATCCTTCAACTAAAATGCCGAGAAAACTACCTTCTAGTGAAAGAAAAAAAAAATTGTAATATTTATATACAGGGTGGCAAGTCCTGTTCAAAAGTTGAATGCCAGATAATAGGTACTATTTCAAGTTTGAAGTTAACAGGTAATTTACTTGTCCGTGAAAGTAAAAGAAAAGGTATATATATATACAGGGTGGCAAGTCCTGGTTCAAAAGTTAAATGCCAGATAATAGGTAAGTACTTCAGGTGTGAAATTGACAGGTCTGGAATTAAGATCTGGTATATCTGGAGATAAGAAAATAGACATGCATTGACATGTGGTTTGTTGAGTTGACCAAGTAGATACTGACAGTAATATATAGAGAAAAATCTCACTTCCAGAAAACTTGAACTATAGGTTGTGCTTTCGTCACAAGAAGGCAAAACCTATACAGGAACCAGAAATATGTTGACTGAACAGGCTATAGAGAGAAGGAGACCTTCCTCAGGTTGCATTTATTTCTCAGAGAGAATGAAAAATAACTTGAAAGAGAAATTCACAAGTTTATAATAGAAATTAAATGCTCACCTGAGAAAGAATCCTGGAAAGGTACAGCCTGGACGTCAAGGTTCCACTTCAAGGCTCTAGGTCCTGTAGGCTCAAGGTTCCTGGACGAGACACAGAGGAAACTTCAGTTCAGGTTTCCTGGATGAACATCTGAGGAACTGCGATGATGTGTCGAATTTCTGATAAGTACCTAAAATGATTTCAAAAGAGTAGATACTATTTCCAACTTATTGATTGAGAAAAAAAATTAGCGAAAAAGCTGTTGATAGCAACAAGTACAAAAAGCAGATTTAAGCGGCAAGGCAGGTGGTACTTAACTTTCACTGAAAAATAATGGTATATGATTTTTTATATTATAAATCTGCAATTTTACAAAAATATTGTTAACCAGTGCTAATGAAATATAGGAAGAACTCAAATATCGAATAAATTGATATCGATGACCAATTATTACATGAGAAACGACCAGATAGGAATTGTAACCTCAATTAACTCGAATGCAATTATCTCTCACGAAAAGGAAATTCGATCAAAAATATATCAATTAATATTTAAATCAATAGGTAATAATCAACTCTAACAAACCAAATGTCTGCGATGACAAGTTATTTCACTCGAAAAATAAAGATAGATCCAGACCTACCAGATATCTTCAATTCACACAACCTATCACCTCAACCTTTCAAGTCGGTAGTTCAAATCAGAAGGACTTTGATTTTCCTATTCGTTCTTCGCGAAAGATCCTGTCCTATCAATCCCTTCTCCTGATTGGTTATTCAGTCTCCCTTCTTCGATCTTCTGTGACGCTGTCTAGCGGGAAGGACGAGCGCGCAAGACTTGATAAATTCGATATGGTTATTGAACCGTTGAAGGGCTGATAAGCGGAAGTAGATAGAAGAACGAATGGACGTCAGATAATTAAATGATTGATTAATTGAAAAACATCTCAATGGAACGGAATAATCGTTACAGATACTTCGACAACATCAGTCTGCACACTGTATCTCTGTATTCTATCATCTCACATGGATACCTCTGGAGCATATCAGTTCGCAAAGATCATATGAGACGACATCAAAACGGGTATAACGAATACAACAGAGAGAACAAGAAACTTCGACTTCGACTATGTTTACACTGAGGCTCTGAATTCTAGCATCTGACTTGCCTACAGATGGAACAGGAACGATCGCACTGGCCATATAGGAAGACTGTGAAAGACATATAACGAGATAAATAGGCAAGTGAGGATACTTCGACAACATCAGTCTGCACACTGTATCTCTGTAAGTAGTGTATCTACCTGTGCACGGGACCACACATAGGGAAATCAATGTGTTAGACAAAGAGCATGGGCTGGATAGTGGATCCGACAGAGATAGCGATATGGTTGGCTGTAGCTATTGACGTCTAACCTAACCTATCTCCGTTTGAGTCCACGTCAGCATCTAACATATGACAGGTGTCAAGAATAATAGGTGCTACAGTACCTTCGACCGAGACCCTCCACCGTGACCTTTCGTCGTGACCTTTGACCGTTGAATTTGACTTTTGATAATGACATTCAATCGTGACCTTAGACCTTCGACCGAGACCTCTGATTATGACCTTCGATCGTGACCTCCAATCGTGACCTTTGATCGTGACCTATGACCATTGCCTTCGACCTTTGAGCGTGACCTTTATTCGTAACCTTGGTCTGTGACCTTTGGTCTACCTTCGACCTCAGACCTTCGATCGAGACCTTCGATTGTGACCTTTGATTGCAATCATTGATATTAAACCGTAATCTTCGGCCTTGATATGTTACCTTCGACGTTCAAACGCAAGCATTGACTGACGATCTTCGATACATGACGGTAATTTTATGTTGGTCTCATGACTTTGTTTCCACATAGGCCTTGGCCTCATATGATCTTATGACCTTGGTATAATATTGGTCTCGAGTTGTTTCTCTCACGGTCCCAAGTCTCAAGACTCTAGACTCTCAGTTCAGCCCTCTCTGGTCACGTGACATATAACCAAAATGGTCGAAGTCATTCTATTCGATCCTATGGGTCGACTAGTTGTTACGCCACTGAGAGCGTTTCTTAGAATTCCAGACATCGCGATGCAATACATGAGAACAATGGGTCCATTGTTTGCAGGTGGCCGATGAGTCATCCTTATCTCGACTTCATAGAACAATGCCTCCTTTGTTTGCCATATGTTATCTAGCCTTCCTCTAGAACAATGCCGCCTTTGTCCTCTCTATGCCACTGTCAGCGTTTCTTGGAATTCCGGCTATTGGGAAATTACGACGCAATATACGAGAACAATGCCGCCTTTGTTTGCAGGTGTCCGATTACGTAACAACCTCATCCGATTGCATCATCCTTATCTGTGTGAGAACAATGGTTCTGACGCAGGTGGCCGATGAGTCATCCAACAGACATGTTCAAACTTGTTGTTGTTACGAGCCATTCAATCATGGATACTGGATGTGTCTCAAAGAACGTTTGCCGAATCCCCTCAATAGCTTATATCAGCTGTGCGCATGCGTAGCTACCACTACCACTATTCAGACTTGACCTTTGAGTCAGTGTTACAATGTCATTAGACGAGTACAGAAGCAAGTTGAAGGAATTTGGGGAGCGTGTTCGACAGCTGAACAAAGACATAACATTGTACGAAGACTAAACCAGAGCGTTGATTCAATTGGAGAATCTGAGTTTGTGGGATGAAGTTAAGTTAAAGCAGCTGTGGAAGAGTACCAGCAGTAGAGGTGCCTGTTGAGCAGAGACGACACATCCAGCCTCAAGATATCAAGGGTGGCATTCATAGTTCTGACAGCAATTTTGAATAACGTATTGTATACAAATGTTCCCAACGACGTCAAGAACATGACGATATGTTTCAATGCCTTGAAAGAAGACTGCAATCGATCATCGTGGGCAGCGATGCGGAATAAGTTGGTGAACAATGGATGTCTACCAGTATTCTACAAATAGATACCAGAGACGAATAATTCCTTCTTCAAACTCAAGTTGATGTTTTCCGGTGGATCTGGAGAGGATACCGACTGGCAAACTATAGGAGCCCCCACAACAGGAATACAGAATGAATTTAATTAAATGTTTAAATTACTAGGTTTCACATTAGCAGCTACGTTCGTTTTGATTGTGACATTCCTCATGGAAGCTGGGTACATGTATCGTGAATAAAATGATGGAACTTATACAAGGTGTTTCAATAAAACTCCAATCCTTATCATAATGTTCATTGAGCAAAACACACTACATCTTCATTAAGGTAATATTACATTAATAAACCACTGGTAAAGTTGATCAACGTTCCGCTGGGCACACATATATTTTCCATTGGCGTGGTTGGGGCAGTACGATATATTTTGCTGGTAGGTTTTACTGGAACAGGGTGTTCCATAATACACAGCAACATCGTATACAGTTGGGAATACTTCAAGTTCTTCACATTTTGTCTTCAAAAAGTCAGCTTTCTGATTGCCCCTCACGTACATACATTCAACCGAATGCAATAGATATTTTTCCAGAATGTCGTTCAGCTCCGTATATTCAACATCACCAGCATCATATGGTATTCCATGAACGAATTTCTCCACATAACGTCTTCGTCTAACGTCTTCTTAACTCATACAAGTCTCTGACTTTCGAGGGTTGCTTTGCAACTAAGCTGGCGGTTAAAAACACTTTTAAAACACACACACTTTTTTTTTTTTTTAAAACGTGTAGTTTTCTTGTCACGTCCACTAATGGTAGCAAACGGTGTAGGCGGTTTGAATAGGAAGTTGGATCTCTGGCGGCCAATTTGAATGGTCAGCTCTTTTGGGTGGAAAACACTGGCAAGAGTAAAGCCTTGAATGTCGACAAGTGCGATCCTCATGACGGCTGACGATCGAATGCGAGCTCGAGCAGTTTGCAGTTGGTATATATACTCAAATCAAGGTTCTGACGACTTCCGTTAGAGGAAAGTACTCTAGCAGACAGTCATGTACGATGATGCAATAGGCTTTGGTGTCAGCAGGGAATCCTTTATCGGCTTCGATTTCAAGCTTTATATCAACTGTCGATGATTTCATGGTCTCTTCCTGCCTTGAGCAATCAATCACAAATAATGTATGCTGTTTGAATTCCCCATAATCCAAGATTGGATGAACCTCCGTCGAATGTGAATAGCTCGAATAGAACCTGGTATAGTTGTAGTAAGCAAGGGTGTAGTCTTGTTTAGCGAAATCCAGCTGCATTCTCTCATCAGGCCAATATTCACCATTGAGGGCTAATCTGATACCAACTATGCTCGTGTTATCAAAGTAGGTAGCATCAGCTTCTGCATTGTCACGTTTAGATTCCTAAAAGCACACAATAACGTACCGAGGACGTTCCACCGAAGCGCTCGTTTTGACTGCCCAGATTTCACTTTTTGCGCCGTTTGTAAGAGCAGGCAATTGGCTGAGGTCCCATTTCCTGAATGGAATCAGTATAGGTGTATCATTTCTGATGGGTTGCATCAGTTGTAGTTTGATTTCATCGTTCGGAAATACGTGCTTTACTTTGAGTACTACACTATGTATTTGTACTTCAACTGTAGTAGTAGTGGTTGTAGGTCCATTGGGGAATTCCTGTACTATCACGCAATCGTTATCATTACGAGCTCGAATCAGTCGGATTGTTTGTTTTCCATAGATGATTGAGGTGTAGTCATTGAAAACGTTAGAAAGGTGCTTTAGTGGTATCAACAAACTGAATGTCTTGTCAATTGCATTCAAAAGCGGTTTATCAGGATACGTCCATCCGGCTGTGGATAAGTGTTGGGAATCATCAGGTTTATAGCACATGAATCCTCGCACACTACTCACGATCCCTGGATCTCTGACTTCTTCTATCTCTCTTGCACTCTGCACATAACTGCAAGAATCGAATAGAAATGCTCCACAGTTGGGGGCCATGTAGACATTTCCAGCTCCTTGCACATTCAACGTTCCTTTGATTTCCAGCAAAGACTCATGCATTGCAAAAAATGTGTCTGCTTGATTTATGTTGATTTCCACCATATCATTGTTATTGAAGGATTTGACGTATGGGATGTAGGAGCGATATTCTTCTTTACGAATAGTTGCATCATATCTGGGCCGACGATACAGATCGAAAATTGGGTTTGTGTGGTTGGATGTTGGTGCTGTTGATTCTTCCGAACGAATATACTTGCGCTTGTTTATTCTTCACACGTAATCCGATTGCTTGCAGAAAGAGAACGTTTTCTGGAGTGAGCTCCTGTCTCTTAGGAGGTCGCGTTGATACTGAGGAGTTTGTGGTTAACCTTTTATTATCAACTACTAGACCCATTCAACGTTCTTGCAAGTCCAAGTGTAGGGTGCCCTTTTCTCCTCGAAAATTAACAGGCCTTAGGTCCTGATCCAGCACTCTAACAGTGATGTTAGTGATGTCTCTCAGGCTACTCCTCACAGGTAAATAGAGAGGGGTATTTGGACGTTCGTTGATAGCGTAACCAGGATCTACGGTGATAAGGAAGCTTAATATAGTGTGAGCAGGCCTGTCTGCATAAAACGACCCTTCAGTGATGTTGCAATCGAAATGTAGGCTTGATACTTTCAGAATGTTGACAGGACGATCTGAACAGTGAACTTGGCCAGGTTCCAAGATCCTCTTCGAGAATCCCAACAACTCACCAAAGCTGTTATCTTTCTCAAAACTGATGGTATGTTGTCGACTATAGATTTCACACTTCACAGTATTGTCGTTGGGTTCCAAAGTGAAATCTGCATCAGCTTCTTGAATTTGTCTCCGAATGTAATCCTCAATATTTTCTATCTCATAACAGCCAGTCGAAAACTTAATCTCTTTCAGCACTTCACGATTATCGTTCTCGTAGTAATAGAACTTTTCACCATCAATATTCGGTATGGAATGATAGCTGTGAAATCCTAGTACAACTATGTAATAGCTTTTCAGAGGGTGCAGTAGTATCGGTGAGGAGGGTGTGAAAGAGAACTGGTTGATGGTACTCGTCAAGGTCAATAGTAGAGACATGACGTACCTAATGACACACAGCTATACTGATGAATATTTATTCCAAGACAACTCTACACTTCAAGAAATAATTACAACCATGACATTCTAACTGTCAGCTGACCGGTCCATCAACGTGGGTTCGAGCATTAGGTCTATAATAGTGGATGTAACAAGGCAATCGGATTCTCAGATCAAAGTTCTTCCCATAGTCCTGTGGTGAATTTTTGCCAAACATTTAATAGTTCCCAAGGTCTAACATGTTGGATCAGATAGTTGATGGGAAAGAGTGCCAATTCTTCTGCGGAAAAGTCTTGCAACGCCTTCTCACGGTGGAGATATGCTAAAACGGCTTCCATTGTACAGACAGAGATGACCACAGTTGATTTGATTATATTTCTGGAATGGATCGTTATTGTAATGAAGTTTGACTTTGCCCAGATATTGGACAAGTTCTCTCGGTGGCTTCAGGCTACCCAATGGATCAAAATACTCGACGACATCATTTATCTTTCTGTGAGCTACCCAATGAGTGCCTTGGTTCTTTGACACGTCCAAATTTAGGATTGCAGATTCGCGTTGACGGGGTCCACTGCATGAAAACACCCCGAAATGGGATTCTCAAATGTCAACTCGACATCATACAACGGTCGATTGGGTAGCTTCATCGAAAGTTTTTTTGCTTTTTCAAAAACGAGCCGAAACCTCCTTTGGCGTTTCTTCTTGTTGATGGGAAAGAGTGCCAATTCTCCTGCGGAAAAGTCTTGCAACGCCTTCTCACGGTGGAGATATGCTAAAACGGCTTCCATTGTATAGGAACTCCAGACAGAGATGACCACAGTTGATTTGGTTATATTTCTGGAATTGATCGTTATTGTAATAGAGTTTGACTCTGCCCAGATATTGGACAAGTTCTCTCGGTGGCTTCAGGCTACCGAATGAATCGAAATACTCGACGACATCATTTATCTTTCTGTAAGCTACCCAATGAGTTCCTTGGTTCTTTGACACGTCCAAATTTAGGATTGCACCCCGAAAATGTGGGATTTTCAAATGTTTAACATGCTTTGTCAACTCGACATCAAACAACGGTCGATTGGGTAGCTTCATCGAAAGTTTTTTTGCTTTTTCAAAAACGAGCCGAAACCTCCTTCGGCGTTTCTTCCCAAGTACAGTCCATTGCCAATAGTTTCCATAGCCTTGTTATGTCGATGGTCTTCTTCCATCTACTTCTTCGCATTCCTAGCGTCAATGACAGTCTTTGGGATTGCTCCAGCACCTCCAGCTAGAGATCCTAGTGCACCAAGAGCAGCAAAGATTGGTAGCAGTGGTAGAATCCCACCGGATTTGGCATCGAAATGAATTATTCGTGGTATTTTAATTTTTTTCCATCCACCTGCTTGTTTAACGGCATGCCTAGCAGCTTTCAAAGCAAACGATGCAGCCTGTTTCAAATTGGTCGAGGGATTCTTCTTCAACGTCTTCCCGATTTCCCCCACGATATGTTTTTTGAAAGAACATCCCATCCCGAGCTTGCGTTTCACCTTTATCCCGGAAGTAACTACTAATGCTGCAGCTCTTTCACCGAACTTGGCGTCTCTCGACCTCACACGTTCCCAGGCAGCGTTCTCCAACAACGAATCCGCTTCATGACGTTCTTCCAAAGACGTGTTCTGTGAATATGCAATGTCGTGTTGTTTGCAGGCAACGTCTGAGGGATTGATGCCAGGATCACCACGTGCAAGCCGTTTCTGAAGTTTGGTTCCAGCTGTAACGTAAAATCAGTTATTCAATCTCTAACCTCACTTTTGTACTTACGTCCACAGTATTGATAGCCATCAGGTAGGTGTACCTCGAATGGTAATTTCTTTATGAGAGAATTCAAAACACCCTCTCCCTTGTACACAATCATTGGAATCTTTGCACCTCTATCACGAGTTGAATGTCATTCAACAAGACCAGACGCTACCTATCGAAAATTTGGACCTCCACACGTCACCAAGGACAACAAATAAACATGGAAAATTATTACCCAACTCGTTTCAAACAATCATGTGTGGACCGAGTGGTTGTGGCAAGACAAACGCCATGCTATCGTTACTCTTCAATCGAAATGGCGCGAGATTCAAAAATGTCTACGTGTACTCCAAGTCGTTGTATCAACCGAAATATCAGCTACTTCAAGAGGTGTTGGATGCAGTGAAGGAGGTTGGATATTTTCCGTTCAGAGACAATGATGAAATAATAAGCCCATCTGAGGCGAAACCCAACTCGATTTCCATATTTGACGATGTGGCGTGTGATGAGCAACAAAAAATTCGAGAATATTTTTCAATGTGTAGACACAAAGATATCGATGCTGCCTACCTTTGCCAAACTTACTCTGAAATTTTTAAGCAATTATCGAGAGACAATTGTGACGTGGTGGTGCTGTTCAAACAGGACGAGATCAACTTGAAGCATGTGTTTGATGAACATGTCTCTCCAGACATGAGCTTTGACGACTTTAAAAAATTGTGCTCCGAATGTTGGAGTGTCACATGTGGTACTCTAGTGATTGTCAAGGATTTTGATTTGCATAACGGCAGATATCGCCAAAGTTTCGACAAATATATGAAAGTGTAGTCATTCGACATCATGAGGTCGTCAAGTCAAGTCATGCGCAGAAGAAGAATGCCATCAAAACGTGATGACGATCAGGCTGCAGCACGTAAACGGAAAATTGCAGAGCTCACGCGCACAATCAGGAAAAAGTATTTGGCCTTGAATATGGGTAAATCTGAGGAGGACGAATCGCTGAACGAAATGTTCAAGCCCATATCCAAACCATTGGAAGAAATTGTGAAAACGTCAAAGGCCAATCGTGATTAACTGGCAAGAGCCCAGTTCAGCACCAGTACGAAGAAAGACGAGCCACTTGAACTGAAAAAAGAAGAAGAACAGCCTCAGAAAACGCAGTTCATTCCAATGGAAAAGGTGGGTGGAACCAGAAGTTTTGTGGATGATTATGATCAATACGAATATGATGATGATATCCTGTTCAACGAAAATATCGCTCCAGAACAAAGTATTCCGTATGATGTAATCGATGAATCCCTAGACCAATACCCAATCATGGTGCATCCATATCTCAGAGATCATTGAGATTACAGCGACAAAATAGATCAGATATATGGTCCAACTTACGATTCTCAAACGTCAAAATGGTTTCTGGGAACGCAGGAAATTGACTTTGATAAAAGAACTGGATTCATAAAGATTGGTGGTAAACAAGTACGAGGAACTCCAGGGGTGTATCAGCTTATTTTCTTTGATGATCCTTCAGATTATAACGATGAAGATATGCAGGCTCACAAGGAAGTTTTGAAGCTGAGTGATCGCTATATGAACAAGGATGTGAAATTAAAAGGGTCTAAAAGATGGAAGTATACGAACGTCATCAAGCCACTTATTGTACAGATGCGGAAAAACAGCGGTAGGCGTTCAACGATTGGTAGTGGTTTGACGTACAACGAGAATCCCGTGGAATATATCTATTGGGACGATCCAAATGAACTCGTAGACCGCTTGAAACTACTCATCGCTTCTAAGGAAGCTGGAAACACATCACTCGATAATGAAATAGTGGCAATCGTTGATGAACTTCGTGAAGCTAACCTCATATACTGAGAGTCATCAATGATGAGTCTTGACAAATTCGGTCGCAGATCAGCTGGCAGCAGTGGTAACATCATCGGATTAGTCCAATTGAAACATAAACTCGTCTCATTGGATAACATTATCAGGCAGTCGACTGATACATTGAGAATGATTGATAGCAAAATAAAGGATATTGAAAAGTTCATTTCGAGACATCCTCCAACGGAACATATGGCTACGAAAAATTATGTAGATGGTGTTATTTCACGAATAAGATCTGATTTCAAGCTGGCTGAGAGACACAAATGACTACCAATGAGATAAAAGAATTGACATATAAATAGTTGATATACCGTTATGGCTTCGAGAGACAAGATTCAACTTGTTGATGAGCTGCATGCTCCAGCTCGCAAAAATTACCCCAGACGACGAACCATAATCAAAGGATTGGACGATTTATGGCAAATGGATTTGGCTGAAATGAAACCGTATGCCCATCAGAATAAAGGATATAAAATGATGCTGGTAGTGATTGACTGCTTTTCCGAGTACCTCTGGACGCGCCCACTGAAAACTAAGACAGGAGAAGAGGTTGCCAAATCTTTCGCCGATATATTGGGACATGCAAAGCGCATACCAGAAAATCTACAGTCTGATCAAGGAACGGAATTCTTCAACAGCAAGTTTAAAAAATTGATGAAAAAATATGACATCAACCATTACAACACATTCAGCATTCAAAAGGCTGCCATTGCTGAACGAGTAATAAGAACGCTGAAAAACAAACTGTACAAATATTTCAGTCTGAATGACACCTACAAATGGATTGATATATTACGTCAGATCGTTGATGAATACAATAATACCAAGCACACAACGACTCGATTCAAACCCTCAGAGGCGAACAAAGGGAAACGAGAAAGATATTTTACATCAAAGCTTCAGCCAATTGAAAATCGCGGGTCCACGTAAACTGAAAGTTGGCAACATTGTACGCATATCTAAGGCGGAACATATTTTCGATAAGAGCTATACACCTAGCTGGACGACAGAGTTATTCAAAATTGTCAATGTAAAGATAACCAATCCTGTTACTTACCTACTCGAAGACATGCATGGACAGCCAATCAGTAGCGCTTTCTATGAGGAGAAATCACAAAAGACAAAGAATCCCGACATCTACCTCATTGAAAAAGTGCTGAAGAGTAGAGGGAAGAGAATGTACGTCAAGTGGTTGGGACTCGACAAGAAACATAACAGTTGGATAAATAATGTCGATTTAGTGTAGATTCTTATGGAAAATACAGACAGATTTCAACAAGTCAGGGGCCTTTCGTGTGATCATCATGGAGAGGTGGAGGGATATAAATAGCTGCTCGGAGCCGATTTCAGTCTCAGTCTCAATCGACATGTCGAGTCAAGTATGTCGGTAGTTAGCAGTAATATTCCATTCTCGCCTATATCCAGTGGTGATTATGATCGAGACGTAGACAGTATGTTGGAAATGTACGAGAATGCAGCCAAAGCCGAAAAACACCATCTGCTCAGCACATCGTTCCAAGTGAGTGGCTTCGAATTGAAAGTCGGTTCGAGTCCAGCCAGAATATTCAGTCCAGCCATAGTTATATCACCTTACATGACACCAAACAAAATATATTTTGGTGTGTTGGAGTGGAACATCTTCATCGACTTGCTGCGACAAAAATTGATGGATTTCTTCCTCGAACAGTTACCAACCCATGCAGATGAGTATGATCCGATCACCTTTCCATGCGGAGATTTTTGTGAAATCACACAACTCGTGTATGATGATACAAAATTCCTACTGGTCAGAAAACACGAGGTTGAGTTCCACATTGACGAAAGAGATGTCACCCAGATCCTTGAAGCCGACCAAAGACTAGTGGCCCATCGAGTGGCTTGGTTGGAAGAAATGAACTTTTGTGCTCATTATCACAATATTTTAAATTTTACAAGGACTCATTTCAATAATAAAAGCTGTTTTGATGCATTACATGCATTTTGTGCAATATCTGATAATAGTTTGTTGAGCATGGCACTTAGAGAATATTTGTATTACTTCAAAAACAATGTACTGAATGATTTGGAAAAATAAAATAATGGAAATAGCTCAGTTTTTCTTTACTCCTAGTCAGGTATCGTTGACTTTCGTTGGAAACGTGAAAAACGTGACGTTTTTGACGTTTCTGACGTTTTGTAGCAGGTTCATTCTGAACGTTGATTCGTTAAAAACATGACGTTTTCAACGGTTTTTCGACGTTTTTGACGTTTTCTTTGACGTTTTTTTCGACGTTTTTGTGACGTTTTTTTGAAGTTTGTGACGTTTTCGACGTTTTTTCGACGTTTTTGACGTTTTTTTGACGTTTTTGACGTTTTTTCGACGTTTTTTGACGTTTTCTCGACGTTTTTCACGTTTCTGGAGTTTTTGACGTTTTGAAGCAGGTTAGTTTATTTGCAGCAATGATTTGGAACAATGGACTTTCGTTGGAAACGTGGAGAACGTGACGTTTTTGACGTTTCTGACGTTATGTAGCAGGTTCATTCTGAACGTTGATTCGTTAGAAACGTGACGTTTTCGACGTTTTTGACGTTTTTTCGACGTTTTCTCGACGTTTTTGACGTTTTTTTGACGTTTTTTGGACGTTTTTGTGACGTTTTTTCGACGTTTGTGACGTTTTTGACGTTTTCCCGACGTTTTTTGACGTTTTCTCGAAGTTTTTTACGTTTCTGAAGTTTTTGACGTTTTGAAGCAGGTTAATTTATTTGCAGCAATGAGACAACCAAATTTTCAAGAAACTTTTATCGAACAGTGAAAAATACATAGTGTATAAAAAAACTAAAATAAAGAATCTACATTATATAATAAATAAAGTGTATAGAGTAAAAAATAGTAAGCGTATATACAACTAGATTGAAAAAATCAGTGGTGGGGGTACAATATTATCAGTTGAGATTTCTCAGAACATGAAGGTGATATTGTTGAGGAATGTATATGGAAGAAGAATCATATGTCAGCTATGGAGGAATGTCCGAAAGGCAGGGTATCATAACAATTTGGAAGTAGGTGTCTCTTGGTGTCAAAAGGACTTAGCGCAATTTTCGACTGTTCAATTTTGAATACTTGATGGTTGAAGGAACGGATTGTCCGCTGTGTGACAGTCTGCTCCCCGAAGTCTTTCAAGCAAGCTACATAATCATTGAAGGATATCTTATTCCTAACCACATCAAATTCAACCCCTTTGGATTTTTTGGTGACTTTGGTATTGGTATTGGTAGGTTGGATGGTGACAGATGCGCTGCGACCTAATTAGATCTATTGTGCCCCATCTGCTCCTGCTATATCAAGGGTTTCCTGTTCATAGCAGCCCCTCGAGATTCAATTCCTTTAGGAATTTGAGGATTCTGAGGGGGTCTAGCTGTGGTATTTCTTCCACAGTCAGCTGGTGTGTTCCCAGTATGTTCAATCCTTTGTGATGTACAGCGTCACACTCCATCAGTATGTGATGGGGTGTTTCTGGCTCTTCCTCACAGAGTCTACAGGTGCCGTCCTCCTGTAAGCCTAGCTTCCTCAGGTATTCTTTGAGTCTGCAATGCGTCGTTAGAAATCCCGTTATTGCTTTGAGACTTCCTTTGCTGAGGTTTGTCAGTGTCTTAGATCTTTCTCGGTTGAAATTTCCAAGGAGATCTTTAGCCTGCCGTAGTCCTGGAAGTTTTCTCCATTGTCTGGCTCTCCAGGCTCCCTCCGCCTTCTCAAGTTCTCCTTGAAAATAGGAATTTCCAAGGCCGCAGAATGGCTCTGGTCCGATCAGTGGCGTTGAAGCTCCTTGTCGTGCCAGAGCGTCTGCTTGTTCATTCCCCTCCACTCCGATGTGCCCTGGCACCCAGAGGAGGATAACTTCATTGTTGCTGCCTAGCTCATTCAATTTGCTTAGGCATTTCCATACCATCTTCGAATTGATGTAGGTAGAGCTCAACGCTTTGATGGCTGCTTGGCTATCGGATAAAATCGCGATGTCCTTCTTCCGGTATTTCCTGTCTAGGTTGAACTGGATGCATCTTTCTATGGCGTGTATTTCCGCTTGAAAAATGCTGGGGAATTGTCCCATGGATTCGAAGTATTTGGTGCGAGGCCCAAAGACTCCTGCTCCAGTTCCCTCGGGTGTTTTAGACCCGTCCGTATACCAAGTAATGGTGTTCCTTCCCAGTGATTCGATGGATTCTGTGCTCCATTCGCGCTTGTTGCTCAGCTCCACTCGGAAATTCTTCTCAAAACTGAACTTTCTAATGATTTGATCTGTTGGAAGATCGGCGAGGTGTGCGATCTCATTGGGGGGTGAGCCCCTTACACTGTGTGTTTTCCCTCTTAGTCCGACCTTGGCTAACCTGAGATGTGCTCCATAGGCAGTTTTCCTCACCACGATGTGTAGAGGTGTGAGATCCAAAATGACCTCTAGTGCTGCTGTTGGAGCTGATCTCATTGCTCCTGTTATGCAAAGACATGCCAGTCTCTGCACCTTCTCTAATATTTTCCTTGTAGTGGCGAGTTCGGTTCTGCCGTGCCACACTACTGCTCCGTAGGTGATCATTGGTCTCACTAGCATGGTGTACATCCATCGCAGTATTGATGGGTTACACCCCCACGTTTTGCCTGCAAGGTTCCTGCACACCATCAGTGATGATTTTGCCTTACTGGCGATCTTTTCTACGTGTCTATTCCAGAGAAGCTTTGAGTCAAGGATGAGCCCTAGATACTTCACTTCCCCAAGTAGCACACTCATATTGGGCTGATATTCGACCAATATAGATGAAAAATTGGCGCAATATCGAGAAATCAAGTAGGCACAATATTGGATCCAAACATTCGACATGATATTGTAGATCGATATTGATTCGATGTTTCATGAAGAGATTGTTAAATTATTCAACAAAATATCTGAAATAATATTGATTTATAATCATCCTACAATATTGATTTGTTGATATGAAAAAAACAATGAAGTGCGTTGATTGAGAATCATTCATCATCTCTATATATGTAACTGATGTCTCATCGATATTGACCAACAATATAGTAGGTTGAAGATGATTAATATTTTTGGCATCAGCACGTAGTGATATATTATAAATATTGACACCAAATATAGATCAATAATGAGAAATAATCTTGTTATTATATTCATGACTGATGTTGAGACTAATTGAAAAAAAAATATCGATACATATTCAAAAGAATGCTTCAAATTATATCAGTATCTTATATTCATACTATATAGTAACTTAGACATTGGGTTGGAATATGGACGGGTTATTTATAAACAATTTCCCAAATATATCGCCAAGAAATATGTATTCCATATGAAATATCGGTATGCTAAGGTATTGATGGACGATATTCATGTTTCTATCAATCAAACGTTGATACAATATCTATCAATAATATTAATAGGAGATTCGAAACAAATATATACACATATTGAACAGAATGCTTGGAACAGAATCAATATCAAATATTCATAAAATATAGTTATGCGGATATTGGTTGAGAATATGTGGTGATCATTGATAATTGATATTCAAGATATATCTAAGGAATATATTAATTTTATATCCAACATCAATATGCTGGGATAATAGATGATCATATATGAAATAATGTCGTATTTGAAAGTTCATGGAACAATGATATTCCAATGTGGGGAGTGAATTGAAAAAAAACTATTGACAAATATCAAAAATGAAGCTCAGAGCTATATCGAAAACTAATATATGGACAATATAGTTGAATAGATATTGAGTGACAATATGGAGTGACTATTGAGAATCAAAATACCGTATATATCTACAAAAACATAAATCTTTCATATTGAACATCAGTATGATGTGATATTGATGGATCTCATTGGATAATGTCATAACTGAAAGTTAATACGAGATAGATAATGAATGAAAGTAGTATATTGATTACAAATATTGACACATATTTAAAATAATGTCGGAAATTATATCGATGGCCAATATCATTACATACAGGGTGTCCGGAAATTATGCGCAAAAAATCAAGAGGGTGATTCTACATGATGAAATAAAAAATTCTTTTTATATGTACGTGGGTCCAGAAATGCATAGTTTTCAACATACAGTGTGTTAAAACTTTTAAACAAGATCGGTTTTTTATGAATATCTCAAATGTCCTTCTACCAATTTCTTTGAAATTTGGTAATGATATTCTTTGTCATGAGGGGCTGATATAGCCATAATTCAATTGGAATTATAAAATCCAGTGGCGTCCCGGGGGGCAACCTACCGAATATTATTGTCAATAAAATGTGCGCCACTGATTTTTCTAAATTCTGTATCTCCATAACCTATTGACCAACTAAAAATACAACATTTTGGACTCCTGAATTATTTTGATAATTTGCTTCATTTCCATGGAAAAAAATAATTACCAATTTATTGCATAAATTTGTGCCAAAAAATTCCTTAAAAAACTGAGGTGAAAATAAATGCTTCATCAATGTTCATAGATAGGGAATAAGTATGAATATTCATTTTCTTCAAATATTCCTTGATACATGTTTGACACACTATACACTCTGTATATTGAGAACTATGTATTCTCGGACCAAAAAGGCGTAGTTTTCGATAATACAAAGTGTGTCAAACGTGTATTATAAAATATTTGAAGAAAATGAATCTCAATTCTCATTCTACGTCTATGAACATGGATAACACCTTTAATTTCACCCCTGTTTGTGAAGCAATGTTTTGCACGGGTCCATATACATCATCAGAACGTATCGACACAGACCGTCGATTAGTAGGAATTTATTTGACTAGAATAGTAAGAAATCAGAATAGCAAATCATCAGAACCATATTTCAGCGACTGCAATATGAACAACCCGTAATTTGTCGAACCGTACTTTGACAGACTGCATTATGTCAGAATGCATAAATCACAATAGTATATCGAAAGACTGCCATATATTCAGAAGTGTACTTTGCCAAACCAGTAAATAAAATACTCTTTATGTCGTCAGAATCTTAAAAATATATAATCGTAAAGTCATAGAACCGTAAAAGCACAGACTGTAATTCAGCGACCCGTACTCTGTAGACCACCATTTCATCAGAATGAACATTCCCGACCAGCAAACTGGCAGAATTGTGATGTACAGAATCTGAAAATGGCAGAATGCGAAAAGTTCATACCCGTAAAGAGACAGACTGTCGATTTTTGATACCCGTAAAATGAAAGATCCGTACAATGACAGACTCGTGAAAGCACAGACTGCCAATACTCTAGATCCGTAAAATGCAAGAACCGTACATCGACAGACTCATAATCCATCGGACTACCGGAATTTCCGATCTATAATTCATCAAAACCGTAAAACGACAGACCCGTAAAACAGCAGAATCGTAAAATAACAGACTCGTACAATGGCAGAATCGTGCAGCTACCAAACCCGTAAATTTTCAGAATTTTTTGGATTAAGACCCGTAAAACATCAGAACCGTACATCGACAGACCGTCAATATACCAGAATGTGTGAGACGCGTGGAGACTCGGAACAAGCGGTAGCGCATTGTTGCCAAGTTGAATCGATAGGAATTCCTTGCTATACCTACTCAAATCTGATTCAAACTGTTTTATGAAGAATTCTAGAGGGCTGAGAAAGGTTCGTACATTGTAGTATTTGTGTTTGATAATCTGTTTGATCCGAATCAGGAAGATATTGACATGATAATTTGATTCTATCTAGATAAAGAAGTATATATCATTCTTTTTGTTGAAAAATCATATAACAAAACATCAGACATGTGAATATAACGATGTTTTCTATGTATAATAGGTGAATCTATTCTCGGAGATTCTATAAGGCAGAAATGGAATCATTGTATGTCCATTTCTGAACATATAAATATTGGAGAAAAACATCAAACTTTCAAACTTTTTTATAGTCCAATGGTCTGAGATTCGGATCAGAGTGTATACCTTTCAATTTGATTCTCCAATTAAATAGTAGATGATATAAATAAAGAACTTGTAGCATTTGTATATCGCTATTCCGTTTCGGGAAACCTACTCCCCAAGAGTTTTCGAATCTAGTGATTTCTTATTGTCAATTGTGCTTAAATCCCTCACATGACTTCAGTTATAGATTATATATAGGGTGTCCCAAAATTGCTCTACTTGAAGTAGAGGTCGAAATAAGTTGATTGGACCCAATTCGTTTATATACCAAAATGTTCCGTTCGTCAATGGGGTACTTTGTATGTGATCAGTGAGGTACTTTGTATGTGATCAATTTCATTTGCGTTTCGGATATCATAATGACTTCATTCATCTTCCATGAAATGTCAAATCTCAAGCAATGACGGCTCGAAAATCCGCCTGTTGGTTGATCGAGGAGGTGTTTTACTTGATTATTTAGGATTTTTCCTCCTCGCTTCTACAAAATAATAATATGAGCATAATTTCAATAAACAGTGTGATTATTTAAGTGTGCAACATATGGGAATCTACTTAATGAATTGCACAACCAAAATACAGATAGTGCCAAGAGTTGGTGCATGTTCGATCATCATTTCAGGTGCACTCAGAATAGTTGCAAGTCAAACAGCATACAGGGTAGGTAAAAAGATATAAAAAGTGCTCAGGAGTAAAGTACCCGTATTTAAAAAAATTCAGCAGAATGTTATTGAGAAAAGTTGTTCACAAATTAAATTCGTACCTAAATACCAAAACATGGCTTCCTAAGACATTCTTCAGTTCTTCGAATCCTTTCGTTAATAAATTCCCTTTTTTTTTCAAATTCAATCATATTTTTGCATTCAACTTGGATTTCAATTTTTTTAGGAAATCACAAACTTCATGTTTGTTGCAACGATATTCAGCTCAACTTTGAAATTTTGCGAACCCCATTCTCAACAAGGTTAAACATCATTTATGATAATATGCATATTCAAAAAACCTTCATTCAATGTGAACATCTCGTATTTGAAATGTTTATGAAAAAGCTGAACAAATTGATCGACAACCATGATATCTTTTGAAAAATCACGGACACCCAAAGAACAGAACGAATGAGGGTTGACAGTAAATATTGAGGCAGTTTGGTGACATACTCCTTATCTAATGATGTTTCACCTTGTTGAACATATGGTTTGCGAAATCTCAAAATTAAGCTGTATATCGTTGCAACAAACCTCAAGTTTGTGATTCCCTAAAAAAATAAAATCCAAGTTGATTGCACAAACGTGCATTAATTTGAACAAAAGTATGATCAACTGATTTTGTTATGATCGAATTATGATAGTGTTTAGGGTGAATTTAAAAAAAAATACAAATTGGGAAGTTATTAATGGAACAAATCGAAACACCAAAATATATCTTAGGATGCCATGTTTTGGTATTCAGGAAAAACTTTCAATTGTAAAGAACTTTTTTCCATAACAGTTTGCTGAATTTTCTGAAATAAGGGTACTTAACTCCTGAGCATTTTTTATATTTTTTGACCTACCCTGTATGCTGTTTGACTTGCAACGATTCTAAGTGCACCTTAAATGATTACCGAACATGCATCAACCTTTGGCACTTTCTGTATTCTGGTTGTGCAATTCATCAAAAAAATTTACATATGTTGCACACTGTACAAGTACAGAGGATTTGCCCCAACATTTTACTGAAATTCAAATGGCACTCTGTATGAATAATTTTACGTAAGTCGATTGCGCGAAAAAATACCTTTCAAATGACATTTGTTTTCAAAATGGCGAATCATGCAGGAACCTTTTTGTCTGCAATCATCATGGACACATTGTGACGTCATCCGTCGAATTTTTGGCAAGCATCCTTATAGAATAAAAAAATTTACGAAGCACTTGGATTAGTTATTGATGGAACATATTTTTTAACGCTTGAAGCGCACGAAAGGAAATCCCTATGATAATTTTTTTTTATTAAGTCATCATTTCAAACAATTTTCTTAGTCTTAAATTCCCCCAAGAATGTGAAATAGAAATGGTACTTTATTCAAGGAAAGTTCAGTCAGTATAAAGAGGTCATTATGTTGTTTTAATAGAAATATCGAGGAATGTTGAATGAAAAAGTTGTTTGAAACCACCCAAACTTTTATTTTGTGTAGTTGTTTCATATACAGTGTCATTCGTTTTTTCGGGTAGGCTATTAGCTTTGTGTTTTTTTTTCAATGGAACACCCTGAATTCAGCTTTCCATGAAGATTTCGAGAATTCAATAGTTGATAGGATGTTCCATTTGAGAAATTGTCTATTATAAATGTGGAAATTGAGAATGAAAATCAAGCTGTTTCAGGATATCCCTTGGAAATTTTGAGTTTGGCTCGAAATTCTCTTTTATTTAATTTGACATGTGATGTGGAACTTTTCAAAACTACGGAAATATTGAAACTTCTCACTTTTCGTATAACCTGTGGTGTAAAGTGAAATATAACATAACTGGTTTAACTGGTGATGAAATATTATTCACTACAGCACCAGTTACGTTATTGAATATGTAGTTGGACGAAAAGAATAATGCATTTCAAGCTGCTTTCTCAATATCAGTTGGAAAAACTGAACTTGAATCAGCCATTTTTTACTGATGAAAGTATCGAACGAGTCTTTTTCGTGAATTTGGTCACTAATTTGCGACCATATTATTTTATGACGGATACTTCGAAGTGACGGGCGGAGTCGACTTGCCTATACTCAATTTTTGTACATAATCGGTAGAATTCATGTAGAAATGATGGTCATTATATTATCTGTTCGAGCGAAAATTTCTAGCAAAATTAGAAAAAAAAATTACACGTAATACGTTCGTTCGTCCCGCATAATCCCGTCGTCAAACAAACTGACGCGTTTCCTAACTACTGGTTACGTAGAAAGGACTGTACATTTCGAATTCACACTTCTTGGACTACCTCCATACTACGAAGTTCCCCAGCGATAAATGCGCTAATGCCAAATTGAAACTTTATCTCATAGAAAATTTCACTCAGAAACTAGTGGCGCACTGATTTTCTTCTCGGGTATGATTTTGGAGGCATGAACTCTGATAGTGATATAGATTTTTATATTTATATTTTATATGACTAAGGTATGGACATGGATCGTGAAGTGTTCAGTTCTTGGGATACAAGGAGTTGAAGTGTTTTCGCAAAAACTCATCGAGAACGATTGAATATGACGAACGACGTATAGGATTTCTACTTTAAATACAGTTCATCTCCATTGAATATTCATCACCTGATCAGGAAGTCGATCGTCATTCTACACGTTTTATTCAGTGATGTGTTATACAGCTCTACGACGGGTTGTGTTAGTTTCTTCTTCCATCATATTTGTTACGCCAATTCAAAATTTTTTTAATAATCAATCTCTTGAATTTTTCTTCAAATTTTATTAAAAAGCGCATTAACTTCATATGAGCTGAATCAAACTGTTCCCTCACTTTGGATAGCAGAGTATCACAAATACATTTTATGACTATATATAATGCTTTGATGAGTCGTACGTCGTACTTCTCAGTTTCTTTCTAGTAACGTAGCTGAAAAGAAATAGTTATTTCAGGTAGAAATTAAAAAACAACAATTTTTTCCATAATGTAGGCGCATACCTAGAGTTTTGTTTTACATATTTTTGAAGATCAAATAATCAGATAGGTGACGTCCCCCATTTTTTCCATACAAGGAGTGAACCGATTCCTTGCGTTCGTAGTGACTATCCTAATGCCAGAATAGCAGGCGTGAAGTTGGTAATTTCTTCCTGGATGTTTGGTCTTCAAATTTTGGGGTTGTGACTTCCGAAAACGGAAGTCACAACGTTTTTCATTGCTGATTTCAGATGCTGAATGTACGGGGGGTTACCTTCCATATAGCAAAAATTCCTGTGGAAGTCACTTAGACCCCTCTGTATCTGCAACTCCCGATTTTAGTTCCCGCGTATATAGTTGACGCTGTCATCGCACAAAAATATGTACGAGCAATGCACTATAACCTCCGCATTGTTGATACTACGTAGTCACTTCCAAGTGTTGTTACCATTTCGCGCCAAATAATCAGTTGTGAAGTTGAAGAACAAAAACCCTCTAGTTTAATAACTTCATATGTGAGAATGATGGCATCCAGAGGTAAAATCATGCTAGAAAATTCAATTTTGAAAATATAGGCACATACACCCATCTTGTTCGCTTGACCAACCTTAAAACATGATTCGGCATCTTTCGATCCTCCAGCAATGAAAAGAAATTTTCCTCCTGGTAGCCTCTTGAAGGAATCCATCAAATACTGGCTCAAAAATTTTTTGAGTGCCATTTTATTTGGTGTTGATTTCAGAAAATTCCTGTAGTTTGGCACTGGTCGACTTCCTGTAATACTGAATATTCCTAGAATATGATGTCCACGTCTCTCCATGTCTTTTATGGAATCCTTGATATCATATCTATCGAATACCAGAAGAACTGAATCACAGCGAGAATATTTTTTGAAAATGAAAAGCATTCTTTGAAGTATCTTCTCTGCCAAATCGTTGAGAGTCTTGAAAGATTTCTCATTCACTCCATTCAGAATGACCATTCCATCTATGAAATAGAAACTAGTCGTTGAACAAGTATCCGCCAATATGTTAACAATGTTGATATAACTTTTGGTCAAGATGTTTTTCTCATAGTCCTATCTTCATGAAAAAGAGAGAGTGGGACTGGTGTGAGTTCGTAGGGTAAAATATTAGTGAAATCTGAATCTTGGAACTGAGCTGCACTTGTAATTCTTCTGAACATAAACTCTGGATTTATTTTACTATTCTTTCCTGACTCCTTATAGCCAATTTGATCATCAGTGAAGTTTGACATTTTGAAAGGACTGACAGTTTTCCAGAAACAAACAGTGCGTATTTTGGTGAACCTGTCCTCTCGACCATGGGGCGATGTCGTAGTTTCTCATTATATATGTGGATGATGATGACAAAAAATGTCCCTGATGTTTAATTATTGTGCCCTGTTCAAGTACGGCAGACTGTGCGGTCTATCGTTCAATAACCCAATCATGATGTATAACTTATAGTCGGTGGTATTTCCTGGAAACATCGTCTCGCATACCGGGTAGCGGACGGTAGTTACAGGTGTACTTACAGTAAAACGCTTATATCGAGAAATCTGTTCAAGATAGATCTTCATATAATCGATACGAAATGATCGTTATGAATTTCCGCAGTTTTTCATGTGAAAAAAAAGTATCGTTCATTGGTCGAATAAGCAATTTATTGGGTGTTGAAGCAAACTGAAATGTGATGAAAAAGTGTTATCCTCTTATTCTTCTAAATTTTAAACATATTCCTAAATTTCAAGAAATAAATATACCTATATCAAAATGTAGTCGAATGTTTTCTCTATAATATGGAAAAATAACTCATTTCCTTATCTCTTATCATAGTTGTAATATATCAACCTAATTAGAGAAAACAAGAAATTGAATTTTTTTGACATTCATCCCAATATTTTTTCTCTCGACCAATGGAGAGTATCGTAAATCTTCAAAACACATGTAAGAACGATGCATATAATATAATTTCAAGGTTCCATCAAGTTATACTCCATGATTGGGTTACTCGATAAATAGAAGACTTTTCGCAAGAGATCTGCTGTTTTGCTTGTCTTCAGATTGTCTATGTGTGGATGCGTTTCGCCTGGTAACGTTCCACCCCGCGTACCATTCAACGAATTACGGGTTGCCTAAGAGGTCCAAATCCTCAGACCTCAGATACTGGTTGTTAGGTATACGAAGAAGTGATTGGCTATATCAGTGAAACTCATTGTGTGGTCGATCATACATTTATTCCGGTTCTGAATACCATTTACTTGAATAAAATGTTCTTGGGGTTAAAAACTTCTAACTCTTTCTTGGTCAACGGACGTCTACTCAATTTTTTTGTTCTAAAAGAACGAAAATTACAAAACTGTCGGTACCTATCTATAACACAATGAAAACCGAGTGGTACATATGTGTACTATATTGAAATTATTCATATGTGATTAACTATTACATACCTTATAGACCACACGTTTTCGCAAATTTTATATGACAGAACAATCACAAATATTTTTCAAAGAAACATCAAAATTTCACGAAATATACACAGTTTCATTAATAATTATCGAGAACATAACCTTATAATATCGGATTGGTGTATTTTCTGCTTGCTTGAAACGAATAAAGTGACTCAGAATTTTTGCAGCATCTGTGGTACATATTATGTGTACCGTTCAAACTGAAAGAGGGAATGATTTGGGGCACGAAGTACAAATTTTTGTTGGTCACACGAAAGGCAATATCCCAATTTAATAAAACTTTTGGAAGTTTTTGGAAATACTTCAAAGAAGTTTCGATAGAGTTGTTCGACAAATATCGAGGTAGACTACAAATAGATGTGCTGTACTAAGCTTTTTGTCGAGTTCGTCTGTCTGCATGGTATTGCTAGTGATAGAAGATAGAATGATAACCAAACGTTCGAAGAAGATTTTCCGTAGAAGTTTTCATGAACAAGTGAGAGGTCGCCGTTGTTCCAATGATGTCAAGGAGTAAGTGAGTGTGGCATCACCAACTAGGTGAATTAGTTTGATGTTTATATATCGACTATGTGAACTCCGTAATCATCAAAGATACAACATTTTTGGAAACAGCAACTACTCCAACATAATTTTCTTTAATATATGAGGTGACCTTGGACCATAGGCGCCACCAGATAAAAATAGGATATAGGGCGGACAAAATTCGAAGATGAAATCGGGTAACCTACGAATGAAAACTGAGTGTGAATACTCAAAGCTGATATTAATCTGTGTAATTCTCGAAATGTCATCTCCAACCATTCAGAACTTTAAGACTAATTTTCCATGATATTGACCATATCCACTCGTCAAAACTGAACCCATCACTAGTTCCTAAGCAGGTTTTTGAACAGCCTCTGTGAATCTGAGATAGAACAATCAATAAAACAATAATTGCATTGTCGAGTTTAGACGAAAATGTAGTTTACCTAACAAATGCCGAAAGTCATACTTTTCCGCACCTGTTTATTCAGATATAAAGAAATAGAGAATTCGCATTCGGTATGTGATGAAATTATCAATTCTCTCTCAGTATATTCAACAGAGAACAACTACTTTCCTGGTTGCGATTTTACTAAATATACTGTACGCTAGCACAAACCACGCCGACCGTAATATCTCATCTTCGAAGTACTTAGGCAAAACTCAGAAACTATTTATCCATAACGAACTAATCTATCCCTGATTGCAATATTTGTGGAAGGAAAACCGAATGGAGTGTAGAAACACATTGATTAATAATATATTCCAAAAGTTGAGTTCTTCAACAATATTGAATAAAATGAGACTGTTTATCCTGAACGCACTAACCTATTTGACCTGGAAAACCAGAATGAAGTAAAAAAACAAAAAAGTTGCAAAAAAAAGTTCAGACTGATAGTCGACAGCGCGAACCAGTAGACCATTTGGGTGTATGAATTTACTGCGTACAAGAGATTGACAACGAGAGAGCTTCAGTCGAATTCGTGTCAAAATCAAAAAAAAGTGTTTTCTTGCGTTCGAGCACAGTATATTTAGTGCGATGTGCTGACTCCGAGTATATCGGTAATGTTTGGAGATATGACGTATTATGGTGGGCGTGGTTTGTGCTAGCGTGCAGTATATTTAGTAAAATCGCTTCCTGGCTCTATGTTACGACGAACATTTAATTATTACTTTTGAACACACACGATAATAATTTGAAGATGAACTCTTCTGAAGTTGAGAATTTGCATTTTCCATAAAATAAAAATATATATGCACATAATATCATTCTGAATATACAACAGAAAACAACTACTTCTCTGATTATTTGCCACGTCGAATATTGATTTATTTATATCTGTTCAACATCCAGGAGGGAACATGAAAATAAAAATTATCTGAAATTGAGAATTGGCATTCTCTTTCAATGTTTTTTTTTTCATATTTTAGTTCCTCTGTTGATATTTTCTTCTGACATAAAGACTAAAGGTTTGGTTCCTTGAACAATTTTCTATCATCAATAATAACAAAGTCATCGATGGCTGCTGACACTCAACTTGGATTACCCTGAAGAGTATCCCTTGACACGTGGGATTCACAAGAACGTTTATTTGATAGCTTCCATAGTGAGTTTTACAAGAACGTTTATTCAATGGCTTCCATATGTATGTATGTATGTATAAGCATTTTTTCATCAACCCCTATCTACAGCACCGCACTAATTATCGTTAATAAAGAATTCTCGAAACTTAATTCCGTAGCTGAACTTCGATTTCAATCTAGTTTCGTATCACCTCCTTCCTTTTTCTAGAAATATGGGTACAAAATGCAAAATGAATGAATTTGGGTATGACATAGATTCATATAAAGAACATCCAATATCTTGTATCTATAATCAAACTTTGAAAACTCCAAAGTTTGTTGTAAAAAAAAATTGTAAAATTGTTCTATCCGTCATTCGGTTGCCCCCTTACGAGCAACCCTCAGAAGTCTTCGAAAGTCTTGTGCAAGCAAGGAATGACGGGGGCCTTACCTTTTAACGTGTGATTCCAAACACTTGTAACATCCCAAACACCTATTTCTCGAACCCTTCTCTCAACTTTCCCCAAGGAATTGTAGTTTTTGAGAAAATACTTCAAATAAACACTTTCTTCTCCATATAGCAAAAAAGTTGGGTGACGTTCATATATTTCATATTGAAATGTGGTCATTCATCACTTCATATCATATGAACGATCTTATTCTCGAGTGTACAAGAGCAATAGGAACATAAAAGCCGGTCGAACTGAAAGTATACGTAGAATCCCCACATGACGTGAGAGCAGGCAACACTGTGACCGGCGTTCGCTCTGCGCGTGGCTGGTAGGCCTCTCTGCAGTCTGTCATTTTACGGTTCTGCTGCATTACATTCTGATGAATTCCGATTCTGCCAATGTACGGTTCTGATTTTTTACGATTCTGCTGACGTACAGTTCCTATATTTCACGATTCTGTCGATGTACGGTTCTGAATTTTTACGAGATTCTGTTATTTTACGGATCTAACATTTTACTATTCTGCTGAATTACGGTTCTGATAGTTCACGATTCTATCACAATACAGTATATGACATTACAGTCTGATGAAGTACATTCTGTCATTGTACGTTCTGATATAATATGATTCTGATGGAATACGGTCTGTTGTATTACGAGTCTGTCGATGTACGGTTTTAGCATTTTACGATTCTTTCAATTTACAGTTCTGATATTTCGAGATTCTGTGAATATGCTGTTCTGATTTTTTGCTATTCTGTCAATGTACGGTTCTGACATTTTACTATTCTGTCGATAAACGGTCTGTTGTATTTTTATTCTGACAAAGTACGGTCTGCTAATGTGCGGTCTGTCATTCTGCGATTCTGACGAATTACGGTCTGTGTTGTTATGATTCTGACGGAATATCATTCCGCTGTGATGTTGGTTTGTTAGTTTTCGATTCTGTATATTTGCGGATCTGCGATATTGCTATTATAGAAAAATACACATCTGCGCATTTGCAATCTGTTATTGTCTGGTATGCTCATGTACAGTATACAAAATACGGTTTGAGGGATTGCGGTTCTGTGCATCTACAGTAGAGATAAATACGATTCCTATAAAATATTGTTCCGTTGAGTTACTGGTTTGAAAATGTATATTCTGATGGATTACGGATCTGCGATTTTACATTCTGGTGATTTGTGTGTTCCCGTTTTGCACAAATTTATACAATGAATTGGTATTTATTTTTTTCCATGGAAACGCAGCAAAATCGCAAAATAATTCAGGAGACAAAAATGTTGTATTTTTTGTTAATTATCAGGATATGGAGATAGAGAATTTAAAAAAATCAGGAGCGCACATTTTATTGACAAAAATATTCGGTAGGGTGCCCCCGGGACGCCACTGGATTTAACAATTCTGATTTAAAAATGGCTAAATCAGCCCCTCATGACAAAGAATATCATAACCAAATTTCAAGAGAATTGGTGAAATAATATTCGAGATATTCATGAAAAAACGATTTTTTCTAAAAAGTTCAACACACTGTATCTTGAAAACTATGCATTTCCGGACTCAAGTATATATGAAATAAATTTCATATTTTCTCATGCAGAATCACCCCCTTGATTTTTTGCGCATAATTTCCGGACACCCTGTATATGTATGTGGATATTGGCGAATAATATCTAGTAGCTATTGAGAAAGAAGTCTACAGAAATATCTACAAACAATATCTATAACATATTGAACAGCGCCTTTTCAGGATATTGATAAATCATATTGATCGTTCTCACACTTTGAAGTTGATACAACATTCATTTTCAATGCGCGAAAAATGTCGAAGTGAAATATACCTATATATTCAAAATATTGACCTAAACTATATCTAAGGTAGATATTCACACAATATCATCATCCAGATATTGAATGAGGATATAGAGTGGGTATCCAGGAACAATCTCCACAATATATCTTCAAAAAATTGTTATTTTATATTGAACATTCACGATGATACGATATTGATGAATCATCACGATCAATCTCTCATTTATATGTTGATACAACTTCGATTCTGAATGTGAGGGATACATTGAAAACAAATATTTACACATATTCAAAATGATGCCAGAAACCATATCGATGGCATATATTCCTACAATATATATATATACATATATAACAAGGGTAAGCTTTCGTGACTGTTCTATAATAATATTCTTGGAAATATTAGTGGGATGCAGTCTGGACCAATGGATTAATTAAATTTCTTCGTTATTTGTCGAGCTTTCGAAAATTTTTATTTTCTTTATCAAGACTAACTGAAAACATCGAATGGAACAATATATAAATGTACATCAATTGAAATTGGTATACTTACAAACATGAAATTCTATATAAAATTAGCACAAAAAGGAAACATAGGTGTATAAATAAAATGAAATGATTTGACAAAAAAATGTCATAGATGATGGTTGACTCATTTGAAGATGTTGAATACAGAGTGAGATAAATACTGATATATATATAAAAATACTGATATATAAAAAATGTTTGTAGATTATATATAAAACATGAATCATTCAAGGAGGACGAGTTGATTTATTATCTTTTTGTTTCTTTAGAAGGAATGTATAAATGGTACTAAGATCGTTGATGTCTGTTCTTTTGTTCATCGTTTTATCATTTTCATTAATATGTACCATTTCAAGAAAGAGGCGTTTGTTGAGATGTTTTTCATAATCCAGAATTTTGGCATTATGAAAAACATCTCAACAAACGCCTCTTTCTTGAAATGGTACATATTAATGAAAATGATAAAACGATGAACAAAAGAACAGACATCAACGATCTTAGTACCATTTATACATTCCTTCTAAAGAAACAAAAAGATAATAAATCAACTCGTCCTCCTTGAATGATTCATGTTTTATATATAATCTACAAACATTTTTTATATATCAGTATTTTTATATATATATCAGTATTTATCTCACTCTGTATTCAACATCTTCAAATGAGTCAACCATCATCTATGACATTTTTTTGTCAAATCATTTCATTTTATTTATACACCTATGTTTCCTTTTTGTGCTAATTTTATATAGAATTTCATGTTTGTAAGTATACCAATTTCAATTGATGTACATTTATATATTGTTCCATTCGATGTTTTCAGTTAGTCTTGATAAAGAAAATAAAAATTTTCGAAAGCTCGACAAATAACGAAGAAATTTAATTAATCCATTGGTCCAGACTGCATCCCACTAATATTTCCAAGTATATACATATATGTAGATATTTTCAGAAAATATCTAGTAGCATTTGAAAACGAATTTTCCGAAAAAATCTACAAACAATATCTGCAACATATTGAACAGCACTTTACTAGAATATCGATGAATAATATTGATTGGACATTATTACATTATATTGATTATTTCCACACTTCAAAGTTGATACAACATTTATTTCCAATATTGGGAAGAAGTTGAGGAGAAATATACATTTATATAGACGATATCGTCAGAAATTATATCGAATGCTCATATCCATACAATATAATTATCTAGATATTGAATGAGGATGAAAAGATCTATCTGCACAATATGTCTACAAAAAAATCTACTCCATATTGACCATCACGATGATCAGATATTGAAGAATTATATCGACCAATCGCTGATTCATATGTTGATAAATTTCCGAATCTGAATGTTAGGGGGCTCAAGTTTCGTTTAGCTGAAATCAGTTATGGAAAAACTGTTGCCATGGCGACGATCGTCATAGTGAAGAATAAACAAAAATCATATTCCTGTGGTGAAGAAATGCGTGGTTGCCAAGTTTTATCGGGTTTACTATAGATGAAATCAGTTGTGGAAAAACTGTTGCCATGGCAACGATCGTCATGATAACGAGTACCTAAACAAAAACCCGATTCCCGTGGTGAGGAAATGCGTGGTTGCCAAATTGTATCGGGTTTAGTATAGCTGAAATCAGTTATGGAAAAACTGTTGCCATGGCGACGATCGTCATGGTAACGCGTAAACAAGAATCATATTCCTGTGGTGAGGAAATGCGTGGTTGCCAAGTTGTATCGGGTTAAGTATAGATGAAATCAGTTGTGGAAAAACTGTTGTCATGGCAACGATCGTCATGATAACGAGTTAAACAAAACCCGTTTTCCGTGATGGGGAAATGCGTGGTTGCCAAATTGTATCGGGTTCAGTTTAGCTGAAATCAGTTATGGAAAAACTGTTGCCATAGCAACGATCGTCATGGTAACGAGTAAACCAAAATCCTATTCCCGTGGTGAGGAAATGCGTGGTTGCCAAGTTGTGTCGAAGAAAAATTGCTTCATTCATTAATTTAAAAAACACTCTGCAATTTAACTATCCTTCGCGTGCCGAGCTATTCGACGAAATCATAAATAAAGAGCCAATTTGAAATATTCATTAGCGAGGTATCGCGCAGGATATAGGAAGAGAGCTCGGAAGAGAGACCACAGGTACTGATTGTCTAATACAGATGGAAACATCTCGTTAGGCCCACCCACATTACCATTTGCTTTCATTTCGATACACTCATACCTTTCTTCAAGCGCACATTTTGATTCAGCAACAGTCTTCAAACATACACGAACGATGCCTTGCTACTAAATCTGAACGATATTGGAAAATATATGTTTTTTAGGAAGGATGTTGATTTAACTCGAGTCAGGTTAGATTGTTTATAAAAAGTAGTGTTCTTTTTTTTGCAGTCTTCAAACACACACGAACGATGCCTTGCTACCAAATCTGATCGATGTAGAAAAATATATTTTTTCCTAGAAGGTTCATTTAGGCCAAGTTAG
This sequence comes from Phaedon cochleariae, assembly GCA_918026855.4. Lineage (NCBI taxonomy): Eukaryota > Metazoa > Arthropoda > Insecta > Coleoptera > Chrysomelidae > Phaedon > Phaedon cochleariae. Next base: position 32,904,837 of record OU896713.1, read on the forward strand.
GTTAGATTGTTTAGAAAAAGTAGTATCCTTCCTTATGCGCTATTTGTTCCGCACTATTTTGTTGCTCGCTATTTTGTCTAGCTCTGTTCAATAACAGAGCCTATTTTCTCCTGACGTTATTTCCATATATGATTGTCAGAGAAGTAGTAATTTGGGAATTAATCAACGACGAACAGTCTTCAAGAAATTGATAAAAAGGGTTTTCATTCGAATTAAGTTATTGTTTGAATACTTTAGCAAGAACTTATGTGAAACAAAAGTTGAGGGTCAAAGATTGCACTGATTTTTCCATTTATTGATTAAGAAATGTCACAAGGGTGTCAGTTCGAAATGTCTTTGTTCGGCGAACTTTCTCTTTCGAAAAATCAGAAAGAGTTATGAATTTGCTCTGAGTCAAGGTTTGGTGCCAGCAAAACCTTATTGCAAGTCCAAATTTGAGGGATACAAATATACGGGAATATGATTTTTGTTTCCTCGTTACCATGGCAATAGTTTTTCCATAACTAATTTCAGCCAAACTAAACCCGATACAACTTGGCAACCACGCATTTCCTTACCACGGTAATTGGGTTTTTGTTTACTCCTTACCATGAAGATCGTTGCCATGGCAACAGTTTTTCCATAACAGATTTCAGCTCTACTAAACCCGATACAACTTGGCAACCATGCATTTCCTCACCACGGGACTTTTATTTCTGTTTACCTGTTACCATGACAATGGTTGCCATAGCAACAAATTTTCTATAACTGATTCCAGCTAAACGAAACTTGAACCTGTTAGGGATATATCTAGAATGAATATTGCAACATATTCGAAGTAGGTACAAATAAATGACTTTTTCCGTCGATCTCGTATTAACGACTAAGTTTAATGTGTTTATTAATGACCCCTATTAATGGACGATTTGTCTATTAATGCACGATTGTTTTATAGGCAACCAAACATACACCGCGTGCATTCATTGTTTATGCTATAACTAGCGGAATCTGCATTTAAATCGAAAATATGGATTTCATCGACCATTTTCCGTTAACGGGTTCGCCTTTCCAAGTTTCTGACACGATTTCAATCCCTGTTTTCTAACACAAAGAATTCATTTCCTATGTTGATCATTTCGACAAATGTCAAATGACACTAATGTCAGTAACAAGGCTACTGGGTGATTCTTAGCAGTTTCCGGATGGATGATGAATTCGCGAACCAAGTTTTCTTCATTGCAGGAGAAATGAGAAATATAGTCGACGGAAAAATGTTGTAACCAACTTGTATATTAAAAGGCGAATAATGATCTCGAACATTAATGCACTCGCTTCGCTCGCACGTTAAAATATCTCGATCATTAATCGCCCTCATTAATACACTAGTTGGTTAAATAACTATAATTTTGGACTGTTATTGATTCCAAAAAAAATTGTCGTAGTTGGTGATAGGAGCCAGGAAATGAAGTCACCCAATTGGTAAATTTGCATTTCAGATACCTATACTGAACTGAAACGAGTTTATCAAGAGTCATAAAAAAATAAAGGAGGTCAAATAAATACGCCACTTTATTCTACGTTAGAAAGGCAGAACTGTGAGAAATCTGTTTGTGGCCAGTGGCCGATCCAGGGAGCGGTGAAGGGAGTAATTATCCCTTGATCCTCGTCGAAGATTGATATATATATATATCATTTGTGTTACTTCATAGACGAAGTGCACAGAAAACGTCCCGTGCTGTAACTTCTGAATCAATAGAGATAGGATTTCGAAATTTCGTGGGTAGCAACTAGGTATACCAAATTAATCATTTATTGATAAAATCACTTCAGGTTTAACAGGAATCAACCTCAACTTTTTATGTTTGAATAGAAAACCCTGTATATTCTTTGACATTCATCTTGGATTTCCTGTATATACGTATCAAATTTTTATCAAAGTTGGGCCAACAGGGCCAACATAAATAATTTAGTAAAGTGAAAACCGCAACTCCCTATCTCCAAAGACAACTGAGAAAATCATCGATAATGGAACACATTGTATACATACAACGAAATCTAGGTACCTATATTGAAGTTTCATCATCTAACAATACTCATATGTTTCGAAAATCGCATTACCGTTATTAATAAAGCATCTATACTTAGTTAGGTATGTAGGTACAATATTTTGCCAAATCTAGGGATCCTATATTATACCATCATTATTCCACAATATTGTACCAATAACTTCTCAACAATATTGTTTCGATCTCGTGCTGAAATGAGACAACTGAGAAAATCATCGATAATGAAACACATTGTACAGGGTGGGCCACCAGTAACGCCTTGGTCTCTAGAAGGCTAACCACTTATCTTCTTGGAATTCTTCCTCTCTAGGAAGTTGCATGTCAACATAGGCTACCATTTAAAATCATTTCGAAACATACAGGGTGTCCCCAAAAACCATAAAACACTGAAGTTGAACTTTTTTCTATCGAACACCCTATATATTATTCCATTCTGAGATTCTCCCTGATGAGCTGATTTCAACGACCCATCATACTTGGGGTCTAGCAGTTATGATTACTGAAATATAGGGTGTGAAAATCGAGATTTTCCTAAATAGTTCAAGAATTTTTTGTGTCGAAACTATTCATAATTGGTCAAACCGGCTCAATGTCCCTATCTCAACTTTTTATTAACTATCTACTGATATTTAATTGGGACATATACCGGGTGATCAAGATTCTGAATTCTGCACCACCCTGTATTTGTTTCAATTAAATGTCAGTAGATAGTTGATCAAAAGTTGAGATAGGGAAATGTGAGCCGTTTTGTCCAATTATGAATGGTTTAGACTCAAAAAATTCTTGAACTTGGAAAATATCGATTTCTCACACCCTATATCTCAGTAATTATAACTGCTAGACCCCAAGTATGATGGGTCGTTGAAATCAGCTCATCAGGGAGAATCTCAAAATGAAATAATATATAGGGTGTTCGATAGAAAAAAGTTTAACTTCAGTGTTTTATGGTTTTTGGGGACACCCTGTATGTTTCGAAATAATTTTAAATGGTAGCCTATGTTGACATGCAACTTCCTAGAGAGGGAGAATTCCAAGAAGTGGCCCACCCTGTATATACCTACCCCGAGATCTAGGTACCTATTGAAGTTTCATCATCTAACAATACTCATATATGTTTCGAAAATCACATTACCGTTATTGATAAAGCATCTTCTATACTTAGGTATGTAGGTAAAATATTTTGCCAAATCTAGGGATCCTATATTATACCATCATTATTCCCCAATATCGTACCAATAACTTCTAAACAATATTGTTTCGATATCGTGCTGAAATGAGACAACTGAGAAAATCATAGATAATGGAACACATTGTGTATACCTACCCCAAGATCTAGGTACCTATTGAAATTTCATCATCTAACAATACTCATATGTTTCGAAAATCGCATTACCGTTATTAATAAAGCATCTTCTATACTTAGGTATGTAGGTACAATATTTTGCCAAATCTAGGGATCCTATATTATACCATCATTATTTCCCAATATTGTACCAATAACTTCCCAACAATATTGTTTCGATATCGTGCTGAAATGAGTAGGTATACATTGTGTGTGCTGCTGGATATCTTATGGCGAACACTGATGTGTACGTAACATGAAAGTATTTACGATTTCACTTAGGTACATGGACTTTGGTACTCGAATGATATCAATAGGTTAACTTATACTTGTTACATACTAAGTAGGTAAAAACATTTTTCTGACTGAACTTCTAAACTGCACGAGGGCATCGAGGGGTCGAAAACATTTTTGTATTTTGCAGCATCAGCACATGGTATGGCAAAAAAGAACATAATTGAACTAGTATCAATAATCGGGATAAGTAATTTTACCTCATTATTTTTTGCACCACTGTTATAATATACCACTCGCGATCCACGCCACACGCTGGAAGACTCTATGAGACATTTGAAAGAACTGAGCTAGTGAGTGGAGAGCAACAGGTAGTCACTCTATGACCCTGGTTGAGGTATTTGCCCGACAGTGTTGTCGGGTGTACTTGTAGACACGTTATACTAGAAACATTCGTTTCTTGTTCTGACGAGAATATCAGAATAATGCAAAAAACTAGAATGCCTACCTACGTGTATCTTGAATTAAAATTCCACAATAAATAAAATCATTTGTTTGATGTATTATTTGTGCACAAGTTGAGAATTCCCAAGTGATATGGAGGGAGCAACACAAAATGCAATATTCTTTTATTCATCCATTCATAATTTCATTTCATTTCATAACTTGTGTTGAAATGAAAATTTCATCACCAATTTTGTATTATTCCACTTCGCGCATTCGTTTATATACGTAAAGTAGGACGTTTAAAACCTTCCGTCAGTTTCGAATAGTGTCAAATTACATATCAAATCAGATAAAATAACTTCCACCCACTCACTGCAGTTGCTATGCGCGCATTGTTGCGAGCAAGAATATATTCAGACCTGAAATGAGCCATCTAGAGACAGAACGCAAAGAGACAGGGCGCAACAAATAGTCCGTGCAAAAAAATTTCAGGCAGACATAATCGCTCACGGCCGATCCTCAAAGAAAACATCATTGAAATAGCGAATCACTTTCGGCCCCAACAGTAAATGCCTTCACATTTTTTTCTCGATTAATCACTTTGGAAAAGAAGGGAGTCGTGGGGATCATTTGTGTATATCAAACCGTTGCACCATGCCTCATTTCGGGTCAGAATATATTCTTGCTTGTGCGATTGCAGTATTACCGTGAAATTGGTTGGACTTGGTTCGTGATTCCGCAATATTTTTGAACATCTAGTTTTGGGCGATTGAGAATGAACTGATTAAAATATCTGGACAAAATTGCTCTATCAATGTGAAAAACATTAGAATTCTGACACGTTGCAAATCGAGTTCATATGTCACATACAGTGACCTACCCTGAAAAAACTAGATTCGGGGTAGGTGAGGGGAAGATACACAGTATCAATTTGACCACCATGAACTCTAGAATCGATTTGATTGGTTTAAAAATGCGTCCATGCCAATAGTCATGGTTGTATTAATTCTTGCACCCTGAAAACCATATATCTCTGATTATTTTCTTCGTATGAATTCACACCAATCAGAACTTCAATTGCTCAATGTTTCTTGTATAATTTTGAATATACCGGGATATATTCATGTTACAATTAAATATAATCAGGAAGTCGGTCCTATAGCATTGAACACAATGAATATTTGCAATATCATTATTATTTTCATTTATCAATATTGCTCTACAATCACCTCAATGATAGTTTCAAGAGATAACAACACAAAATTGTAAACATAAAATTGACTGGAATATGCATCAGTAATATTGCTCTGATATTGAGATTTCATTATTGAATTGATATTAGGTGTTTGATATGGTACACATATATGAAATTTAAAAGGTGACTTCACTAAATTGAACCTGATGTTTGCTTGCAATATTGAACTCATCTTCATTTCTCAATATTGCTCCATTATCATCATGTTGATAGTATCTAGAGATTACGCCTCAATATGATATCAATATAAGTGACTGAACTCAAGATGGATGATATTGCTTGCACATTGTGATGACAACATCGAATTGATATTGGGATCTGATTATGTTACAAATATATGGAATCAGGAAGTTGGTTTCAGAATATTGAACACAATGATTATTTGATGATAGTTTCAAGAGATTACAGCACAATATTGTATACATAAAGTTGACTGGAATATGCATTAGAAATATTGCTCTGATATTGAGATTGTATCATTGAATTGACACTGAGTTCTCGATATGGTACACATAAATGGAATCAAGAAGTTGAACTCACGATATTGAACCTAATGATTATTCGCAATATCGAATTATCTTCATTTCTCAATATTACCCATTTATCATCCTGTTGATGGTATCAAGTGATTACACCTTAATATTATATCAATATAACTGACTGAACTCAAGATGGATGATATTGCTTGCACATTGTGATGACAACATCGGAATAATATTGGGATCTGATTATGGTACAAATATATAGAATCAGAAAGTTGGATTCACAATATTGAACACAATGATTATTTGCAATATGTTGACCATATTCATTTAACAATACTGCTCCTTTATCATCTTGATGATAGTTACAAGAGATTACAACACAATATTGTATACATGAAGTTTACTGAAATATGCATAGGTAATATTGCTCTAATATTGGGATTTTATCATTGAATTTACCTTGGGTTTTTGATATGGTTAACATGAATGGAAACAAGAAGTAAACCTCACGATATTGATCCTAATAGTTATTTCCAATATCGAATTATCTCCATTCCTCAATATTGCTTCTTTATCATCATGTTAATAGTATCAAAACATTACACCTCAATATTATATCTGTATATCCGACCGAACTCCATATGGATGATATTATTGCTTGCACATTGTGATCACAACATCGAATAAATATTGGGATCTGGTTATGGTACAAATATATGGAATCAGGAAGTCGATTTCACAATATTGAACATAATGATATTTCGCAATATTTAAATCATCTGCATTTCTCAATATTGCTGCAACCTCATCCTGATGAAATCCACTAAAGCAATATCGCTGGGATATTGGGATTTGATCATTGAATCCATATAGAGTTTGTGATATGGTACACATATATGGAATAAATTGATCGACCTCACGATATCCAACGTGATGATTCTTTGCAATATCGAGGTCATCTCCATTTTTCAATATTGCTTCATCATCAAACAGATGATGGTGTCATAAGAATACAACTCTTTATTGTATACATATAATTTACCAATATCCACACAAACAATATTGGTGGATTATTGGGATTTCATCATTGAATAGCGGTTTTTTATTCGATATGGAATACATATATGAAATCTAGAAGTCCACGTGACGATATTGAACCTGATGTTTTATTGCAATATCCTCCAAGATACATTCTATCGATATAGGTTACATATCCAATTGTAATATGAACTGATATCAGTCAATCAATATATCTATCATGAAGATTTATCAATATCGAGACATAAATCTTCAGGATATAGGAGGAATATAGATTTCATCAAATATGTCATTATGAATATCGATACAATGTAGGATTCTCAAGATCCTGAAAAATGTAAGCCTTTCAACATTGTATTCATATCGATCCGTCTAGCTCACTTATTCAATATCGTTACAATATCATTCGACCGATTTACGATATTCAAATATTGGGCCGATATTCTGTGCTACTGGGGTCTTGCTGCCATTCTAGGTCTTCTCCGTTTAGACGGACGACCCTTGAGTGCTGAACCTTCGTTCTTCTAGTAAAAGGTACCAGTGTGATTTCCGTTGAGTTAATTCTCAACCCCACCGAATGGCACCATCTTCTGGTAGTCTCTAGCTCTCTCTCTATGAGGTCGCAGAGGGTCCCTTCAAATTTGCCTTTGGCCATGATGACTATGTCGTCCGCATATCCAAAGAAAGTTACTTCGTTCTCAGTAAGAATCCTGAGTATTTCGTCTACGACTAGACTCCACATCAAGGGTGACAGTACCCCTCCTCATGGACAGCCCCTGTTCGTACTGATTTGAAAGCTGCTCTCGCCCACTTTCGTTTCCGCTGTTCTCGTGGTCAGCATTTGACACATCCATCTGGATGTGGTTCTGTCCACTCCCTTGTTCATTAGAGCTCTCTTTATTGCTTCATGAGAGGTGTTGTCAAATGCCCCCTCTATGTCTAGAAATGCGCATATGGCGATTTCTTTATGATCAAGTGATCTCTGGATGTTTTCGGAGAGTACGAAAAGGGCGGTCTCGGTTGATCTGCCCGCCCTATATGCATGCTGTCCTAGGTGCAAGGGCACCCTCTCCAGTATCTCACATCTGATGTAGTTATCTACGATCTTCTACAGTGTCTTCAGTAAGAAGGATGTGAGACAGATCGGTCTGAATGACTTCGGAAGGGTAGGGTCCTTCTTCCCTACTTTGGGAATGAAAGTCACACGCGCTCTCGTCCAGCTGCTCGGTATGTACCCGGACGCCAGACTGAGTTTGGCTGCCTTGATAATAAACGGCAGTAGTTCCTTATGCCCTTTTTGTAAAAGCGCTGAAAATATGCCGTCGATTCCAGGAGACTTGAATGGTTGGAAATAGTCGATTGCCCACTTCAACCTTGCCGGAGTGCAAATGGTTTTTGCAACATCCCAGTCTTCTCGTTTTGCTCTGCCTGGTTCTTCCAGTGTTCTTTTGGGATCATATGGTGTACTACCTGGGAAGTGCGTCTCCAGTAAAAGGAGAGCTCGTTGCTCTTCGTCTTCTGTATAGCTACCATCTGATCTTCTGAGAGACATTGGTCCTTGCTCCCTGCCCCGCGCCATGGCCTTGTACAGTCTGGCTGCAGGTGGACTTGAAGTGATTGTCTCACAAAAGTTCCTGAAGCTATTTCTCTCAGCTTTCCTTAATTCTTTGTTATAAATTGTCAGCCTTTCGGTGTAACCCTGCCAATCTCAGTCCCGCTTGGCCTAGGTGACTTCACCCCCCTGCACTTTGTAGGCATACATTTTTGAACGTGAGCCTACAAAGTGTGTTATTATTTTCAAATTTGCCCCATTTTTCATCAATCCCAGGACCTTTTCATTTACTTGCGAAATTCCATACGGGTTGTCAGGAGGGTAGTCGGAAGTGTCGAATTTGGACAAGTTATTTTTGATAAGTTCCGCATATACATCATCACAGCCAAGTTCGTAAATAAAACTATCGGTGTCTGTATACATTAATTTACATTTCTCGACCCCTATTGTTGGAAGCATGAAATCGTAATGGAAATCATACATACACGTTTTGGATAAATCCAAAATAGCCATCCCTATGTATAGGGGTTTGTTGAAGACTATTTCAGATTTAGCCAATCCGATAGCAATCAGATCGTCGCTCAAAATCGTCCTGCCACGAAGTTTTGAGCTGGCGATCATATTTTTAGCTTCATAGCGTCCATTCCATGATCTACATGATTTGACGACGCGATGTTTACGAATGTTTTTCTCGTCTTTTCAAACACAGCATTATTCATAAGTTTATATAGGTTTTTTTCGAATGTGTTGGTGGCTGCAGCTCTCAATCCAGTATTCAGATCAATGTAGGGCTTCAACCACGTAGACTGTTCAAATTTCGCTACTCTGTGAATTTTGGTGAGCTTCAAGCCATTAGCCAGAGCTTGTTTCAAATTAACATAATGGATGATGTATTCCTTTTTATGGTGTAACGTGGTCTTCAATTTTGCCAACTTGGAACCAGGTGGCTTGCGGTGTTCGGCACAGAACGGGAAGTCTTTATGTGAATTATGCAAGTTTTCTAGAAATTCCAAATCTACTTGTAAGATATATCCTTCTGGCGCATCGTCAGGAATCAATGTGACGTCAATGTTGACATCAGTCCATTCAAACCCCCCATAAGGGAGGGGCTTTGACATTGCCCATCCATATAGATTGTTAACGTCCAAGTAGAGAAGATGCTATGGTGGTTTGGTAGGATTATATGTTGAAGTGTACTTATCGTTGGCTTCAGAATAGCGGTTACAATAAACCGAAATACCGCCTCTTATCGCCTTTTCGACAAACATCAGCATGTCAACATCTTTTAGAATTTGTAACAATCATTTCGTGTACTTCAGCATACAATCCCACGTATAACCGTGAAGGGTGTAATACCAAGCCGGATCTAAGGTATAAGTCCTCAAAGCAGCTTCTCTGAATTGTTCGAAAACATCTGCCAGAAGAAGGATATCTGTTTTCATGTATAAATCCAAGTATTCACCTGAATTTTGACATCCAAATTGTTGCCATACGTTGTGAGCATGAGCGTACTTCACATCATCGATATGTTCATCGTTCAATTTATTATAAAAGTTCTCAATGGGTGGAAGTTCAGTTTCGTCTAATATGCTCGAACTATTGATGTGATCATATAGAAAAACACCTTTCTTTGTGAGTAGATCGAATTTAAAAGCGTCTAATTGGTTGAATTCTTTTCTTAAATTTTGGAAGCTTTCCTTCGTTAAATTGGATGCCAATTCGTTTAAACTGGCACCCAGGAATCTCAAAGAGTCGATGAATCTGAATTTAATACCGGTTTCAGAGTTCTGCTGGGTGGAAGAAATGTATTTGCCCATATTTATCGGAAGTACGCTCACCTGTCCACATTTGGCAATCTCTCTCAGAAGGAAATGAGGATCATATCCGGAAAAATTGTGGAACACTATGGGCACTACGAAGGACTTGCGGTACCCCAAATTACAAGATTGATGCGCCCACCCTCTGAAGGCGCCAGTGAAATGATGGTGGTCTTTTACAATGATATCAGTGCCCGCAAACGTCTTTTCACAGATATGGCAGTGTGTTACACCAACCTCATCTGGGAAATGAGTCAGAAAAACAATGTCTTTGATTTTAGACTGTACGAATTTCGCGACATCTGCCATTTCTGTGGCAAACCAATCCATACAATCAGGACCTCGATGACTCTTGTAATAGGACAAGCTATCATCATATGAGCATTTGGAATAGTACCCTGCGCTGAAGGCTGTGTGTTTTTGATATTCCGCCATTTTTTGAGAAATTTTGTCATCACAGGGCTCCAAAACCGATTCAAAATCTCCGTAGATGATGAATTCGGCCTTTTGCTTATATATATGATTTTTGAAAACAACTGAATCGTATTTGGGGAAAGAAATTTTGCATTTGTTAACATTTTCACATAGAGCACTGTGATCTGCCAATTTGGATTCGCTTGAAAAATAATTCAGACACCTATCACAAAAATATTTTTTCTATGAATCTTTACTGAGTTGTGAAGATAGCAGTCTGGACATGTCTTTGATCCAACAATAATGATACCTGAGGTCTTCGTCGTAATCATCTTCAGGCAAGACATCATGATCTTTGGGCTTGGGGAAATATTCAAGCGGTGAATGAGTAGTAGATTGACATGTCTGGGCTGCTTATGTTTCGTAAGTTTTATGGGTACTACTTCAAAATACTCTTTCTAACATGAATCAGTTTCAAGGCGTATACGTTCACTGAAATATCATCGAGTTTTTCAAATTTAGGAATATTGTTGAGAGTGACAGGTACATCCAAGCCTGCGGTATTTAAAACTTGGCTGTAATGAGGATACGAGCTGGGCCTGTCTACATGTTGGTCAGCAGGATGGAGAGCGCTCACGATACTCCAGAAGAAGCATGCCTCATCAGTGTTTTTCACATTGATGCAGGCTTGCTTTTTCAAAATTCCCTCTGGCAGCTTGATATAGGATGAACCATTGCCAATCTCTGATTTATTAACATTAACCTCTAAAGAAACAATTTCCCGCTAGGCCCAGCCACTACCCTTCTCCTGGAATTCCGAAAGTTTATTCAATACAGTATCAATCACATTTTTCGCAAACCAACAATCTAAATCCGTTCCTTCATCCATTGTAGCATTCTTCGTACTGAAATATTTGAATTCAATAATCTCTGCGTCATCCGATTTCTTGATAAACTCACCACAATAGGTTGTGTTGACTTTGAGCATGGTTAATTCCCTCAATATTTTTCTGATTTGAATTTTGAAAATGTGCGATGCGTCCTGCAAAAATTGCATCAACTCCTTATGACTCAAATTGATTATGAAACCCGTCCTTACTCTACTCTCAAAAACAGATTGAACAAGTCTCCATGTAACTCTATTTTTACGATTGCTAAGTCCTGCCCCAATATGATTCTTCTTCCTAATCAAACTTTGAAAACGTTTCAAATGCCCCACATTTGTTTCTAATTTTCTCAAAACCCCTGCTGTCGAATTGGTCCCCCTGATTGCCCTATTGAATACTCTTATATGCGTCCCTATTTGCCTATTCCATAACAGTCTCTCTTCTGCAGATATGTTCGTCTTCTTTCTCAAAATTTCCACTGCTCTTCCACATTCCTCAACAACGGCATCACTAGCAGAAGCAATACTATTGACATTCATGTTGCGAGAAATATCAAACGGAAAATAATATTTCACTCACCACTAATTTTCGATAATCTCAAGGAGGGCTTAAGGTCTGGTGTCACCCCTCTTGTGAATCAGGCTTTATTTGCCTGGGGTGAGAGCCGGAAGCTGAGGCTTGGAGATGCCAACTACCCTGCTTGGCAGAAAGACGTTAGATGCCTCGAGTTCCACCACAATAGCGTCTGGATCACCCTGATATTTTCAATGGGGTGGGGCTGGTTGATGAGCAAGCTACTCAGTACGACAGTTGGCTTGAAGGCAGCAGCTTGAGCGTTAATAACTGGAACATCCATCTGATACTTACTACTCCTAGTATTGGGTGGAATGATCACTAGTCACAAATAGGGTTGACCACATGGCCTTGAAACGTAATAAATAAAGAACACACCTTTCAGCTGGCACAACCCACACACAATATGCTCGTGTATCTCAATTCGCCTGTTGTTCTCGTTATATACCTTTGAAAGTCGTCTTTCATGGTCAGTGCAATAGTATGCAAGTCAGGTACTAGAATATAAAGTCACAGCGTTAACATACTCGGAGTTTTTTATCCTGGATGTTGTGATCGTCAAAATCGCTACGAAGTCGTCTTATATGGTCTATGCGATCTATTCTGCACCAATAGTGATCATGTGAGATGATAGAAAAGGGAGATACAGTGTGCACACTGATGGAATCTATGTATTCCTTCATATCCTCCAGAGTCATCCTATATGGTGAGTGAGATGGTATCTCCCACAACTGTTTGCATATCAGAAGCCGAGTGTGAAAATAGTCGAAGTCGAAGTGTTATTTTCTGTCTGTTGTGTGCGTTATACCCGCTTTGCGTTCTATTCTGCTACAAAGTATCCATGTGAGATTATAGGAAAAAAAAAGAAACAGTGTGCACACCGATGAAGTCGATGTATCCTCATTTGCCTGTTGTACTCGTTGAATACCCTTCAAAGTCATTCTATATGGTCAGTGCGATCTCATATGCCGCAACTGTATGCATGTCAGGATCTAGAATGCCAATTCCCAATGTTAACAAAGTCGCAGTCGAAGTTTCACTTTCTGTCTGTTGTGTGCGTTATACCAGCTTCTATGTCATCTTATATGGTCTATGCGATCTATTTTGTTCCGAAGGTATCCATGTGGGATGATAGAATGGAGCGATACAGTGTGCGCACCGATGGAAACGATGTATCTCCATTTGCCTTATGTACTTGTTATATACCCTACAGAGTCAACTCATATGATCAGTAAGATGGTATCTGCCCCAACTGTATGCATGTCAGGAGCTTGAATGCTGGTCCCAGTGTGAACATAGTCGAAGTTTCTTGTTCGGCCTGTTATGTGCGTTATACCCTCTTGAATGTCGTGCTATATGGTATTTGTCAACTCATCCGCTTTAATAGTATCATTTTGGAATGATAGAATGCAGAGATACAGTGTGCTCACCAATGAAGTCGTTGTATCTTCATTCGCCTGTTGTACTCGTTATATACCTTTCAAAGTCGTCCTACATGGTCAGTGCAATAGTATGCAATTCAGATACTAGAATGTAGAGTTACAGGATGTTGCGATCGTTCGAATCGCTTCGATGTCGTCTAAAATGGTCTTCGCGATCTATTCTGCTCCAAACGTATTCATGTGAGTTGATGAAATGGTGTGCACACCGATGAAGTCGATGTATCCTCATCTGCCTGTTGTACTCGTTGAATACCCTTCGAAGTCATTCTATATAGTCGGTGCGATATTATCTGCTCCAACTGTATGAATGTTAGAAGCCAGAATGCAGGTCCCAGTGTGAATGTAGTCGAAAACGGAGTTCCTTCTTCTGCCTTTGTGTGCGTTATACCCTCTTCTATGTCGTCTTATATGGTCTATGCAATAATTTCTGCTCTAATCCATGTTAGATGATCGCATAGAGAGATACAGTGTGCACACCAATGGAGTTGTTGTATCTTCATTCGCCTGTTGTAGTTGTTTTGAATTCTTCTGAGTCTTCCTATGTGGTCAGAGCGATCGTATTTGCTCCAACTGTATGTACATCAGATGCTGGAATGCAGAGTCACACTGTTAATTCAGCCGTAGAAGGTTCTTGTTCTGTCTGTTGTGTGCGTTTTACTAGCTTCAATATCCTGTTATATGGTCTTCGCGATCAATTCTGTTCCGGAAGTATCCATGTGAGATGATAGAATAGAGAGATACAGTGTATCAATCTATATGGTCAGTGAGATCGTATCTGCCCAACTGTATGCATGTCAGAAGCTAGAATGCAGATTCCCAGTGTAAACATAGTCGAACTCGAAGTTTTATTTTCTGCCTGTCGTGTGAAATATTCCTGCTTCGATGTCGTCTTATATGGTGTTTGCGATCTTTTCTGCTCCAATTGTATAAATACATATGGGATGATAGAATAGAGAGATACAGTGTGCACACCGATGAAGTCGATGTATTCTTATTTGCCCGTTGAACTCGTTACATACCCTCCAGAGTCATTCTATATGGTCAGTGAGGTGGTATCTGCCCCAAATGTTTGCATGTCAGAAGTTGAAAGCACATACCCAGTGTAAACATAGTTGGAGTCAAAGTCTTATTTCCTAACTGTTGTGTGCGTTATAATCGCTCCAATGTCGTCTTATATGGCCTTTGCGATCTATCCTACTCCAAAGTATCCATGTGAGATTATAGAACAGAGAGATACAGTGTGCACACCGATGAAGTCGATGAATCCTCACTTGCCTGTTGTTATTGTTAAATACCCTTCGAAACCATCGTATATTGTCGGTGCGATCTTATCTGCTCCAAGTGTATGCATGTCAGAAGCTAGAATGCAGGCCCCAGAGTAAACATAGTCGTAGTGGAAGTTTCTTGTTCGACCTGTCATGTGCGTTATACCCGCTCAAATGTCGTTCAATATGGTCTTTGTCAATTTATATGCTTCAAAAGTATCATTGTATGATGATAGTATACTGAGATAAAGTATGCTCACTATGATGTCATTGTTACTTCATTCGTCTGTTGCATTAGTTATATACCATTCAAAGTCGTCTTTAATGATCAGTGCAATAGTATGCGAGTCAAATACTAGAATATAGAGTTACAGCGTAAACATACTCGGAGTTTCTTATACTGGATGTTGGGATCGTTGAAATCGCTACAAAGTCGTCTCATATGGTCTTAGCAATCTATTCTGCTCCATTAATATTCATGTGAGATGATTAGAGAGAGATATAGTGTGCACACCGATGGAGTCGATGTATCCCCATCTGCCTGTTGTACCCGTCGAATACACATCAAAGTCATTCTATATGGTCGGTGCGATCTCATCTGCCCCAACAACTGTATGCATGTCAGAAGCTAGAATGCAGGTCCCAGTGTATACATAGTCGAAAACGAAGTTTCTTCTTCTGCCTTTTGCGTGCGTTATACCAGCTTCTATGTCGTCTCATATGGTCTATGCGATCTATACTGCTCCAATAGTATCCATGTGAGATGATCGAATAGGGAGATACAGTGTGCACACCGATGAAGTTGATGTATCTTCATTTGCCTGTTGTAGTCGTTATATATTTTTTTGAGTCGTCTTATATGGTCAGAGCGCTCGTATCTGCTCCAACTGTATCTATATCAGATGCTAGAATGCAATGTCACACTGTAAACATAACCGGAGTAGAAGGTTCTTGTTCTGTCTGTTGTGTACGTTTTACTCGCTTCGATATCCTATTATATTTCGAAAGTATCCATGTGAGATGATAGAATAGAGAGATGCCCGTTATATATCCCACAGAGTGAACTCATACGGTCAGTAAGATTGTATCTGCCCCAACTGTAAGCATGTCAGAAGCTGAAAAGCAGAGTTCCAGTGTGAACATAGTCTAAGTCGAAGTTTTATTTTCTGCCTGTTGTGTGAGTTATACTTACTTCGATGTCGTCTTATATTGTGTTTGCAATCTTACCTGCTCCATCAGTATACATGTGGGATGATAGAATAGAAAGATACATTGTGCACACCGGTGAAGTCGATGTATCCTTATCTGCCCGTTGTACTCGTTATATATTCTCCAGAGTCATTCTTTATGGTCTGTTAGATGGTATATGCCATAACTGTATGTACGTCAGGAGCTAGATTGCAGAGTCCCATTGTCAACATAGTCGAAGTCGAAGTTTCAGTTTCTGTCTGTTGTGTGCGTTATACCCTGTTCGATGTCGTCTTATATGATGTTTGCGATCTATTCTCTCACGGAATTATCCATGTGAGATTGTAGAATAGAGAGATTCAGTGTGCACACCGATGAAATCGATGTATCCTCATTTGCCTGTTGTACTCGTTCAATATTCTTCAAAGTTATCATATATGGTCGGTGTGATCTTATCTGCCCCAACTGTATGCATGCCAGAAGCTAGAATGCAGGTCCCAGTGTGAACATAGTCGAAAGCGAAGTTCCTTTTTCTGCCTTTTGTGTGCGTTATACCCGCTCCAATGTAGTCTTATATGGTCCATGCGATCTATTCTGCATCAATAGTGTACATGTGAGATGATCGAATAGAAAGATACATTGTGCACACCAATGAAGTTGATGTATCTTCATTTGCCTGTTGCAGTCGTTATATATTCTTCTGAGTCGTCTCATATGGTCAGAGCGATCGCATCTGCTCCAACCGTATGTATATCAGATGCTAGAATGAAGACTCACACTGTTCACATAACCGAAGTAGAAGGTTCTTGTTCTGTCTGTTGTGTGCGTTTTACTCGCTTCGATATCCTGTCTTTGCGATCTAGTCTAATCCTGAAGTATTCATGTGAGAAGATAGAATAGAGAGATACAGTGTGCGCACCGATGGAGTCAATGTATCTTCAATTGCCTGTTGTACTCGTTATATACTCTACAGAGTCAACCTATTTGGTCAGTAAGATGGTATCTGCCCCATCTGTATGCTTGTCAGAAGCTAGAAAGCAAAGTCCCAGTGTAAACATAGTCGGAGTCGAAGTTCTATTTTCTGCCTGTTGTAAAAGTTATACTTGCTTCGATGTCATATATGATGTTTGCGATCTATACTGCTTCAATGAAATACATGTGGGATGATTGGATAGAGAGATACAGTGTGCACACCGATGAAGTCGATGTATCCTTATTTGCCTGTTGTACTCGTTACATATCCTCCAGAGTCATCCTATATGGTCAGTTAGATGGTATATGCCATAATTGTATGCATGTCAGGAGCTATAATGCAGAGACATAGTTTAAACATAGTCGAAGTCGAAATTTTATTTTCTGTCTGTTGTGTGCGTTATACCCGCTTCGAATTCATCTTATATGGTGTTCGCGATCTATTCTGCTTCGAAAGTATCCATGTGCGATGATAGAATAGAGAGATAAAGTGTGCACACCGATGAAATCGATAAATCTCCATTTGCCTGTTGTACTCGTTAAAAACCCTCCAATGTCTTCCTACATGGTCGGTGCGATCTCATCTGCCCCAACTGTATGCATGTCAGGAGCTTGAATGCTGGTCCCAGTGTGAACATTGTCGAAGTTTCTTGTTCGGCCTGTTTTGTGCCTTATACCCGCTTGAATGTCGTGTTATATGGTCTTTGTCAACCCATCCGCTTTGAAAGTATCATTGTGAAATGATAGAATGCAGAGATACAGTGTGCTCACCAATGAAGTCGTTGTATCTTCATTCGCCTGTTGTACTCGTTATATATGTTATATGAATATTCCCATCATATACCAGGAATACTTGTGCAAGTACCATCTCAGGAGTTTCACATTACTGATGACTTCAAGGCCAAGTAGTAACCGAAGACACACACGTGTCTGCTGACTCGACATCCTCAGAACTTAGATGCTACATCGTTGCACTGCGAAGAATCAGTTCTACTCAAGCCAAGCTCTCGTCAACATCTAATTTTCTATTGTACTAATTCCATTCAAATTGTAGCTCATTCAAATAAATTGTTTTTAAAAAGTCTTTAGTGCTTCAAGTGATTTAACAAATTGGCGCAGTCGGTAGGATTCCTTCACATCCACGGAACAAGGACAGCCTAACCAAGGGTGTTGGATCCTAATCCTTCAAAGGAAGAAACCTACAACCACCCAGAATAGCGACCCACTCGAAAAATCAATCTCAAGAAGCAATCATCTCGGAAGGACGGTCTCTTCAACAGCCGAAGAACACGCGCATGCTAACTTCGCTGGAGCAACGCTTGTGTAGCCGGATTTCATCCTCCAAATGAAAACAATCTACTGGTAAGAACTCAAATGAATCATCTCGCTATTTTTATAATTCCTATTTTTTTGTATTTAACCAATTCTATTGTCGATTCAATATTTTCCAATCAATCATGCCTGACTCACCTCCACCAACACCTACCCATCAAGACGAAGTCGAACCGTACAAGTTGAACGAAATTTTCTGTATAGTACCGGAATATGACGGTGATCAAATATTTCTGACAACCTTTCTAAATGCGTGTAATACTGCTTACCGCATGGCGGTTCGCGACCAAAAGTTACTCACAGTTCTCCATATAAAAAATAAATTAAGAGGAAAAGCAGCCGAATTGATTAGCTCTAGAAATCCCCAGACATGGGAAGAAATAAGATCACTATTAAATCAATATTTTGGTGACAGTCGTGATTTAGCTTCTTTGATACAAGATCTCCAGCGTATCCATCAGTTACCTGGAGAATCGCCTCTAGTTTTTATAAATAGACTACAGACACACAACGCTAAAATGCACGCTTCAATTAATAAACAACTGCTTTCCATAGAAGAAAAACAGTCACAATCAAAATTAATTGAATCTATGACTATGAATACTTTGCTCGCAGGACTCGATCCAGAAATAGGACGCATTGTTAGAGCTGGAAACCCTATTGATTTATTCACAGCCACTCTCAGAGTGAAACGTGAACTTCAGTTGAGCTATTTCCAAACTCAAAAATTTCCTAATTCGCGTAATACACAAAATCCAAATCCAAATCAGAACCGTAGAAATGTGACTCCACAAAAAGTATGCACTTACTGTATGCGCCAAGGTCATACAATAAACGAATGTAGGCAACGCCAACAACAAAACTCTCCCCAAACTTTCGGTCCTAGACCTAATTTTCAACCTAATTTCCGACCAAACCCCCAGCCTAATTTCCAACAGAATTTCAGGCCAAACTATCCCCAGAGACCACCACAATTCCAAAATCAAAATAATTCCCAGTCAAGGCCGTCAATTATTAGACCGAACCCAAATTTCAACCAACAAAGACCCTCAACCATTCAACCAAACCCGAATTCTCAAAGATCTAACCCGCAAAGAACTCATTGTGTCAACTATGGTCCCCAAAATTACGAATATGATAATTATACTGCTAATTATCAAAATTTGGAAAATCTCGGAGCAGATGGTTACTCTGTTGATTATCAGGAATACCAAGGTTATAACACCGATACATATTACAATGACTATAGCTCTGATACCTACCAAAATCAATACACAAATCAATATGACCCTGATGATTATTCACAGTATGACGAACAAAATCAATACGATCAGGATTTTCGATTGAGTTCGACGTCACGTGCCCCTCCTATCAAAGCGACTTCGGAATCGGTGGACCAAGTTCAAGCGCAAATTCAGACATTGAATTTGGACGATTTCAACCCAAACCTCAACTTCCCAGAACACAAATTTCTATAGATCCTTCCTTTACAGTCAACTCGAAAAATTTATATTATATTAAAGACGCAACAAATAAATTTAAAATCCTCATTGATACAGGTGCCGGACTCTCTATTTTCAAGCCCAAAACTTGTGAAATTTATTCTAAAAGATCTCCTGAAAATGTAATAATACAAGGTATAACTGATCAAAAAATATTGATAAATGAATCCGTATTGATTCCTTTTTCTGACGACGACCCCCATAAAGTTTATGTACACAACATTGACATTGAATTTGATGGACTTTTGGGCTCTGACTTTCTTGAACACTACAAATGTATAGTTGACTTAAAGAACAGACAACTGATCACAAATTTCAAGACAGTACCACTTTTCAAAGTTGACGATTCAGAATCTGAAGACAAAATTTTCCATAACAAAAAATTTGAAAATAAAATTTCACTTGAACCTAGGACAGAACAAATTGTTAAACTAAGATGTAATTTATTCAATACCGATGCTATATTAACAGCACAAGAAAACGAAAAAGTCAGACTTCCTAACGCACTTGTTAAAGTAAATGAAAAAGGAGAATTTTATACTTCAGTATTGAACGCGAACCCAATGGCAATATCAATCGATTTCAATGATCTTCAGTTAGAATCAATAAGCAATTTCGACCTAAATAACTTCAACGTTTCTGACACTAACGTATACATAGACAGAACAAACGAGATACAAAATCAACTACGCCTAGAACATTTAAACGAAGAAGAAACCGAACTAGTAACAAACCTCTGCTTAGACTTTCAGGACATATTTTATTTAGAAGGTGACAACTTGACATTTACTAACGAAATTAAGCACTCTATTGACACTAAAGACTCGAAACCCGTTTTTACCCGATCCTATAGATATCCACAAATCCACAAAGATGAGGTGAAAAATCAAATGTCAAAAATGCTTGAGCAAGGCATTATACGTCCTTCGATTTCACCCTGGTCATCCCCTGTTTGGGTAGTACCGAAAAAACTCGACGCCTCTGGAAAGCAGAAGTGGCGTGTTGTTGTGGATTACAGGAAACTAAATGAACTTACTGTAGATGACAAGTATCCCCTGCCAATGATTTCTGATCTCCTCGACCAACTTGGCAAATGCCAATATTTTACGACCCTCGACCTTGCCTCTGGATTTCATCAGATCGAGATCGATCCGAATGATATATCCAAAACCGCCTTCACGGTAGAGAATGGACACTATGAGTTTGTCCGAATGCCTTTTGGACTAAAGAATGCTCCTTCTACCTTTCAGAGGGTAATGGACAATATTCTCCTGGGCATTCAAAACGAGAGATGTCTCGTCTACATGGACGACATCATTGTTTACTTCCCCACGATTCATGACCATATTTCCCGACTCACCGATGTATTCAAACGACTTCGAAAAGCAAATCTGAAGATACAACCAGATAAATGCGAATTCCTTAGGAAGGAGGTAGCATATCTTGGTCACTTGATCACCAGTGACGGAGTCAAACCGAATCCATCTAAGGTAGACTGTATCGTAAATTTTCCTGAACCTAAAAACCAGAAAGAAATCAAATCATTTCTAGGTCTCGCCGGATATTACCGCCGCTTCATATCGAACTTTGCCAAAATTTCGAAGCCCCTCACTAAACTACTTCAGAAGGACACCCCCTTCAACTTTGATTCCGATTGCAAAAACTCTTTCGATAATTTGAAACAAACCCTCATTTCGACCCCTATTCTCATATACCCAAACTTCGAAGATACTTTTCTTCTCACCACCGACGCAAGCGCATACGCTATTGGTGCTGTACTTTCTCAGGGCCCCATTGGCAAGGATCTCCCTATCGCATATGCCTCCCGCACCCTTTGTGCAGCAGAATCTAAGTATTCTACAATAGAGCGCGAATTGCTCGCAATCGTATGGGCAGTCAAACATTTCCGCCCATACCTCTTCGGTCGCAAATTCAAACTGATTACCGATCATCGTCCCCTCACTTGGCTCTTCTCGATCAAAGATCCTGGCAGTCGTTCAGCTAGATGGCGCCTCAAACTTGAGGAATACCATTATGAAGTCATATACAAACCAGGAAAGATCAACAAGAATGCCGATGCTCTCTCTCGCATAAAAGTGAATCATATTCAAGAATGTGTTGCTTTTCATTCGAAAACTCTTGTACTCCCTTCGAACGAAGAAGACTCCGACCTTGAAATCATTGAGAACCCTATCGAAAATAAACCTCCTACTGAAGAACCGACAATTGCAGGAACCCCTGAAGGATCATCGAACGACCCTGAACCTACTCCACCAGAAGACGAAACTTCCGAAATCTCAATAGAAATAATACAAGACGAATTCAACAGATTTGTAGACCTATACAGAACGACATCTCTAATAGACTATTCTAAAGTTCAATATTCTCAATGCCACATACTAGACAAATCTAACAGACACATAATCGTTCCTATACAACAAAATAAACTCTCTAAAATTCATTATGACATCATAGACGATCTTTTCGAAGAACACTATGACTTTCAAAACCTCAAAATTAATATCCTTTCTAGTAAATCAGTTAAAAACCGAAAATATTAATTGATTCCACTGACATACGACCCTGAAACAGTGATTGAACACCTCTTTTTGACTTTATATAAAAATCGAAATGAGTTGGACCCATTGAATTACTATTGTATCGAAGACAATCCCGAGTTGCCGATGCAAGAAATACTTTGTTTTATATTCGCTGAAGAGGATATAAAAATTAAAGTATGCCAAAACGTAGTCAAAACACCAGATCAAGATCAGATACCCATAATTCTAGACCAATATCACAAAGGAAAAAATAACCTACATCGTGGTATTAACGAGACTATTAGACGAATACGACAAAAATATAATTGGGACGGTATCACTAAAGACGTTGAAAATTTAATTAAAAATTGCCAAGTATGTCACAAAACCAAAGTGTGTAGGAAAAATCTCAATAACCCATTAGTTATAACAGAGACACCCCATACTGCTTTTGAACGAATTAACATAGACATTGTCGAAGTCCCAGTTAAAAATTACGCGCTCACTATTCGAGACGAACTCACAAAATTTACACAAGCTTACGTACTTCCAGATAAATCCGCTAGATCCGTTGTAAACACCCTCCTTCTATATTTTCAACATTTTGGAACCCCCCTACGAATCCACTGTGATTACGGACGAGAATTCGACAATACTCTAATAAAAGACTTATGCTCATTGTACGACATCAAAATATCTTTCTCTAGCGTAAACCATCCGCAATCAAACGGCTCTATCGAAAGATTTCATAGCACACTCCTCGAAATGATTCGTGTCAATATGGCAGAGAACCCAGATGAACATCCCTTCAATATTCTCCCATATGCAATTATATGCTATAACAATTCCACTGATAAAACTCATGGTTTCACCCCACATGAGTTAGTCTTTGGACACACGGCGAGTAGACCACCTGAAACTCTTTATAATCAAAAAGCTCTAATTTCAAAATACGTGAGAGACTTGAACAATCGAATATCGTACTACTATAAAGTAGCAAGAGCAAAGACAGACCGCACTAAACAAAAAGCAAAAGAACGCTTTGACAAAACCGTTTCAAAACAGACGGAATACGAAGTAGGAGAACAAGTGTACATAAAAGAATCCCAAATAAAAGACAAATTACAAAATAAATTCAATGGTCCATTCAAAATAATAGAAATATTGAAAAATTCAGCGATACTATTAAATCCGCAAACAAATCAAAGAACTAAAGTTGATTTCGATCGCATGATACCGTATTCTGAAAACTAATTTATTCTCAGGTTCACTCTGCTGCTCGGATCAGCAGTTTGTCAATTCAAAATTTTGCAGATTAATAACACTCTCGGTGTGTACTACCATGAAGAAGATGACATTATACTAACAAATGATTACTGGACCTTACTTGTTCATAAAGATATATCACTACTCCGAGAAGCTTACGAACACAACAGTAGAATATTAGAAACCCTGACCGACTCTGTGAAATCAACACCTATTCGCACTATAAGCGTCTTTCGATCAGAAGTTAAAACACATATCAGCCTTATTACCCAAATTTCGAAGTCAGTCAAATCAAAACTGAATGAAATATCCCTGGATACAAAAAGATACAAACGCGGACTTATTGACGGAATAGGTAGTATTTTCAAGTCAATCACTGGTAACCTTGATGCTTCTGACGGCGAGTATTATTCGAATTGTATCAATAAGCTACATGACGACGAACACCAATTAGAAAACCTTCTAAAAAATCAAATTTCGGTCACAACGTCAGTAATAAAAAATTTCAATATGACCATACGGAAACTTCAAATAGACGAAAAAACGTTCAATGAAGACATAAGAGAAATCGAAAAATCATTTAGTGAAATGAATAACGCTTCATCATTTATTCAAGGCAAACTCAAAGTTTATGACCTATGTGAGAAACTTATGGAGAGTTATGTGTATCTTGAGGACAGCCTTGACGATATAATTAATTCAATCACATTTGCTAGACTTAATATCATCCACCCTTCAATAATCACACCTGACCATTTAGTAGGCGCTTTACAGGAAATTTCCCAAAATTTGCACAAAAGTAACATACCTCTACCTGCAAAATTAGCCAATGTTGCCCAATATCTTGATATCATTGAACTCCAAGCATTTCAAATAAATTTGAATATTGTTTTTGTTCTGAAAATTCCCTTAATTGTTCCTCAAATATACCACCTCTATCGACTCTATCCTATTCCGATATTCGACAACAGAACTGGTTTACATCATGTCCTCTCGATTTCACAAAAATATATCGCGAAAGACGATGATTCCTTGATGTTCGTACCAATCAACGACATGAAAGATTGTAAAGCTGTATTTCCTGGAATGAAGATGTGTTCCAATATATTTCCATACCCGATAGACAACACTGCCATGTGTGAAGCCCGTATCATGAAAACATTCCGAAAAGTACCAGAAAACTGTCAGAGTGCCCTCATACTCAGTCAAGGATATAAAGTCCAGAAACTAGCCGAAAACTATTGGTTAGCGATTCTGTCAGAACCGATACAGATTACAATAAATTGCCCCAAGAAGAGACCAGAGACCAGAATCCTTCACAAGAACTCTCTAATCAGCCTCAAAAATGATTGCAGTGCCTTCATTGGAATCACCAAAATTCAAGCTACCTCGACGAAAACTCTGAATATTTCGTACGGGACCTATCCATTCGAAATCCCGTACGAATGTTGCAATGACCTTCCGGAACAAGTTGACCTGCCGAATTTGAAACCACTTAAATTGAGCGATTTGAATGTCGATGACCTAGACATCGCCAAACATAAGTTAGAATCCTATTCCAAGACGTTGGACGACCTAATCAATCAGCCATTTGTGGACAAAAACATATCCTGGTTCACGTATTTCACTATAGCCCTCATCGCAACCCTAATTCTTCTATACATATTCTGTAAGTGTAGAAGAATGAGAAGACTAGCTTTAAATGGTCCATCCGATGCACCATCACCTCCGCCTAGAGGAAGTAAGGCCATGAGAAGTATTCGAGCCATGTTTCCAAGAAGACGACCCAATTTGGGAGCCCATACGAGTACAGAAGAAGAGCAAGAAGATGCCTTCATCGAACCCGGCGCCTAGGTTGGCACTTCCAAAAAGTTGTCGATGTAGAGCAACAACTTTTTCAAAAGGATGGGAGCTGTTATATGAATATTCCCATCATATACCAGGAATACTTGTGCAAGTACCATCTCAGGAGTTTCACATTACTGATGACTTCAAGGCCAAGTAGTAACCGAAGACACACACGTGTCTGCTGACTCGACATCCTCAGAACTTAGATGCTACATCGTTGCACTGCGAAGAATCAGTTCTACTCAAGCCAAGCTCTCGTCAACATCTAATTTTCTATTGTACTAATTCCATTCAAATTGTAGCTCATTCAAATAAATTGTTTTTAAAAAGTCTTTAGTGCTTCAAGTGATTCAACATATATCATCCAAAGTCGTCCTACATGGTCAGTGCAATAGTATGCAAGTCAGATACTGGAATGTAGAGTTACAGCGTGAAAATATTCGAAGTTTCTAATCCTGGATGTTGCGATCGTTTAAATCGCTTCGATGTCGTCTAATATGGTCTTCGCGATCAATTCTACTCCGATAGTATTCATGTGAGATGATAGAATGGTGTGCACACCGATGAAGTCGATGTATCCTCATCTGCCTGTTGTACTCGTTGAAACCCCTTCGAAGTCATTCTATATAGTCGGTGCGATATCATCTGCTCCAACTGTATGCATGTTAGAAGCCAGAATGCAGGTCTCAGTGTAAACGTAGTCGAAAAGAAAGTTCTCTTTTCTGCCTTTTGTGTGCCTTTTACCCCCTTCTATGTCGTCCCATATGGTCTATGCAATCTATTCTGCTCCAACAGTATCCATGTGAGATGATCGGATAGAGAGAAACAGTGTGCACACCAATGAAGTTGATGTATCTCCATTTGCCTGTTGTAGTCCTTATATATTATTTTCCTGAGTCTGCCTATATGGTCAGAGCGATCGTATCTGCTCCAACTGTATGTATATCAGATGCTAGAATTCAGAGTCACATTGCGAAGATAGCCGTAGAAGGTTCTTCATCTGTCTGTTGTGCACGTTTTACCCGCTTCAATATCTTGTTATATGGTCTTTGCGATCAATGATGTTCCGAATGTATCCATGTGAGATGATAGAATGAAGAGATACAGTGTTTCAACCTATATGGTCAGTAAGATCGTATATGCCCAACTGTATGCATGTCAGAAGCTAGAATGCAGAGTCCCAGTGTTGACATAGTCGAAATCGAAGTTTTATTTTCTGCCTTTTGTGCGAAATATTTCTGCTTCGATGTCATCTTGTAATATATTTTGAATACATACTGTATTATAGGAACTTTTGAGTGAAGTTGAATATATTTGATTTGTTGTGTCAGTACCGTTCGATTTATTTTGGTCTACAACAGAGGAAATATAAGAAATATAGATTCAACGATTTACATTGGTCCTCAGAATCCAGTGAAGGAAATACAAGAATGTCTTCTGAAGGAAGTATTTCGAAAACTCTGAGGTCTGGAAGAAAAATTTTGACAGAAGTCAAAAAAACCATTATCGAAAAAGATCGGAAGGATCTACAGATGATCATTGAAAATCAGAGTAAAAAATCTTCAACTTCAAAAGGTTCGACTGTAAGAAGAAGGAAACTACAGGCTGAAATCGAAGCTCAAACAAAACTCCATGAAATCGAAGAAGAAAAGGAGAAAATAGAAATACAACGATTAGAAAGAAGAAAGAAGCAAATAATGTTGGAACTAGAATTAAAAACCGCTGAATTAGAGGATGATCTAGACACAGATAGTGCCAAATCCGAACATGAAGATAAAATTGAAACAAAGAGTGATGAGGGATTGAGGAACGCAGGAATACAAGAATGGGTAGATAATATTGTTAGTTCCTTCGATCCGATTGAAAACGACATGGAAACTGATAAGAAAACCGACAAACAAACAAAACAGGCAAGAATTTCTCAGAGAAATATAAATGTTTCTGAAGAAAAATCTGAATTTTTGGGAAAAATCATAACGAGACAATCATTGAACAAAAATTTGCCGTATTTTTCTGGAAATTCATTGGAATGGCAAAATTTTATCACTCAATATCGTGAAACTACGGAATTGTGTCAATTTTCGAATAGAGAAAACATGAGTAGACTGCAAAAGTGCCTGAAGGGCAAAGCGCGAGATACGGTGTATGCATTACTCAATTTTCCTGATAAAATAGACAATGTTCTGAAATTATTAGAAAGACGATTCGGGAGAAAAGAAGATATCCTAGAACAGATATTTTTTCAACTAAAAGGAACGAAGTCAGTAAGAGATGATAATCTTGAAAATTTGATTGAATTGTCAAATACTTTACAAAACGTGACAGTAAGTTTAGAAAGTTTGAATTGTGAAGTATACCTGGTGAATCCGCAAATCCTCAAGGAATTGATTGATAAATTACCTCTGAGTTTGAAAATCAGTTGGGGACAACATGTACAGGGTCTACGAAAAGAAATTGTGTCCATCAAAGATTTCTCTATCTGGTTAGAAGAATTCACTGACTCAATTGGTTACATGCAGCTATCAACCGAAAAAAAGGAGAGAAGACAAAAAAATCTCTTGATAACTCGTACCAGTACAACAGAAAGTTCCAGATATTGTGATTTTTGCAAAAAAACTGACCAACGAAATGCGAGGACTTCAAAAAATCAGATGTTTTCAGTGAGATGGAAATTTGTGGTCGAGAAGAAATTATGTTTTTGTTGCCTGTTAGGAAACCACAGAACCAACAGATGTAAAAGAAGACAAGTTTGTAACACCAACGGATGTAAACATTTCCATAATATTCTGTTACATAATCCGGAAATCGTTTCGTCTACTTCATACGAACCATCAACATCAGTAGACGTTAATTGTCATACCAAACAAATACAATCTGTAGAAAACATGGTTTTGCTGAAGATTGTTCCGGTAGTTTTAGAAGGCCCAAGAGGAACAATAGAAACATGTGCTCTTTGTGATGAAGCATCCACTATAACTATAATCGAAGAAGGGATAGCAAATTTTTTGGGATGTGAAGGGGAACAAGATCCTTTGGTGATGAAATGGACGGATGATACGGTGAAAACGGAAGACAAATCAAGAAGAATCTGTTTGCGAATCAAAGGAATGTATGCTGACAAGCAATTTTCATTGAAGAATGTGAGAACAATGAAAGATCTACAATTACCTCGGCAAACAGTCGATATACAAAAATTAAGAGAACATTACAATTTTCTATCACGAGCTGAAATGGAAATTTTTTCAAAAATGAAACCTACCATACTCATAGGGCAAGATAATTGGCCATTAATCATCGGAAGAGAAGTTATTTATGAACATTGGAATGGTCCGGCTTTATCAAAAACGTGGTTAGGATGGATAGTCCACGGAAATGTACCACTGAGATATCAAGTCGAGGGCAATTTTTCTCTTCACATTCAAGAAGTTGAACTTAGCGCTGATGAAAAACTCTATAATTTAGTGAAAGAACATTTTTCACTTGAGAGTA
Source organism: Phaedon cochleariae (assembly GCA_918026855.4). NCBI lineage: Eukaryota > Metazoa > Arthropoda > Insecta > Coleoptera > Chrysomelidae > Phaedon > Phaedon cochleariae. The sequence continues at coordinate 32,933,770 of OU896713.1, forward strand.
CAGGGGTATATGGAAGAAAATAACTCACTTCAATGTCCGAACTTCAAAGGGGAGAAAGGCTGATTGAAGAAACTACAAGAAGAATTATTGGTAACCGGTGGGAAACTGGATTACTTTGGAAGCACGATAACATTTCCTCACCAGAAAGTAAGTCCATAGCATTGAAACGGCTTAAGCAAATAGAGAAGAAGATGGATGCAGATAAAAAATTCAAAAATAGTTACACTTTGAAGATCGAAGAATATTTGGAAAAAGGATACGCTAGAAAGCTATCTCGAGAAGAAACCGACCGAACTTCACAGAGAACTTGGTATCTACCTCATTTTGCTGTTTATAATGAAAATAAACCTGGAAAACTTCGTCTAGTATTTGATGCAGCCTCACGAAGTCATGGGGTGTCTCTGAATAATTTCTTGATACCTGGACCGGATTACTTCAACAATCTCATTGGAATTTTGTTCAAATTTCGAGAGAAAAAAGTAGCATTCGTTGGTGATATCAAAGAAATGTTTCTGCAGATAAAAATCATCGAAAGTGACCAAGATGCTCAGAGATTTTTGTGGAGAGGACAGGAAAGAGACATTGAACCTGAAACTTATATAATGACTTCTATGATTTTTGGAGCAGCATCATCTCCAAGCTCAGCTCAATGTGTGAGAATCAAAAATGGAGAAGAATTCGCAGGTATTTTTCCAGAAGCATCTGAAGGAATCATGAAGAAGCACTTTATGGATGATTACCTAGATAGTACAGGGTCCGAAGAGGAGGCTATTGCTAGAATTCGAGAAGTTACGGAAATTCATAGACGGGGTGGTTTTCAGATGTGTAACTGGAATTGCAATTCTAAAGAAGTTTTGAACAATCTACCAAAGGACATGATTTCGAAGTCGGGGAAAAACTCATTGGAATGTTCAACTTCATCACCGGAAAGGATTCTAGAAATGTGGTGGAATTCTGATCTAGACATTTTTGCATTTGAACCAAGTTTAAGGAAAATACCGAAAGAAATTCCGCAAGAAAAAACTATGACAAAGAGACAGATTTTGAAGATAGCTATGACCGTTTTTGATCCTTTAGGATATTTGAACAATATAATGATTCAACCAAGAATATTATTGCAAGATATTTGGCGAACGAAAATAGATTGGGATGAAAGCATATCGGAAGAATTGATGAAGAAGTGGAGGAAATGGCTAAACCTCATACAGAATTTGAAGTATCTAGAAATTCCAAGATGTTATTTCACGTTCAGGTATAAAAATGTTCAGCTACACATATTCTGTGATGCCAGCGAGAGAGCGTACGCAACTGTAGCATATTTCAGAGTCGAAGAAAGCGGACAAATAACCACTACTTTCGTTTGTTCGAAGGCAAGAGTTGCTCCTCTGAAATCGGTTTCTATTCCAAGGCTGGAGTTGATGGCAGCAGTCATGGAAGCAAGATTTGGCAATTTTATCAAGAATGAACACGATATAACCATAAACAAAACTATTTACTAGACTGACTCAAAAACAGTAATATTGTGGATAAGATCAGAGGATTCAAGAAACTATAAACAATTTGTGGCTTACAGAATTGAAGAGATACTAGAACAAACCAAGAAAGAATCTTGGAAATGGGTCGACACGAAGCAGAATGCAGCAGATGCAGCTACAAAATGGAAACAAACAGAAAGTGACGAAATTTGGGTGACGGGTCCTTCATTCTTGAGAAAACCTGAAAATGAATGGCCTAAGGACAACTTTCATGAAATATGTCCTGTTGAATTGAAGAAATTAGTAGCTGTCATCAGAGAAGACCATTCATACCTGCCGGACGTCAAAAGATTTTCCAAATGGCTCAGACTCATAAGAAGCACTGCTTGGATTTTGCGATTCGTTGGAAATTTAAAAGTCTCTGTAAGAAGAGGGCAAAAAACAGTAGGAGAGTTACTACCAGCAGAAAGAAGCGAAGCTGAAAAGCTATGGATAAAGAGAGCTCAGATGGATGATTTCAGAGCAGAATATAATGATCTGAATGAGAATAAGTGTGTTTCGAAACACAGTCAAATTTATAAATTGTCTCCATTTTTAGATGAACAAAATATCATAAGAATGGCTGGCAGATTGAAGCATGCACCCAACTTAGATGAAAACTGCAAAAATCCTATGATTTTGCATCCAGACAACCAGTTCACCAGATTATTAATAAGTTATTATCATGAAATGAACTTTCATCAAGGACATGAAACAGTTATTAATCTGTTGAGGGAAAAGTATTGGATCACACGGTGTAGGAATTCAGTGAAAAAGTCTATTTCTCGATGTAACTTCTGTAGAAATAGAAAATCTTCAGCGAATATTCCACGGATGGGAAACTTACCACCTGCCAGAGTTACTGGATATAATCGACCATTCACAGACTGTGGTGTCGATTATTTCGGACCCATACTCGTGAAAATAGGTAGAAGGCATGAGAAAAGATATGGGGTGTTATTTACCTGTTTGGCAGTCAGAGCAATCCACATTGAAGTAGCACATTCTCTGGAAACTGATTCTACAATTTTGGCATTGAAACGAATGATCTCAAGAAGAGGGTGTCCAAAGAATATGTATTCTGACAACGGAACAAATTTAAGAGGAGCTGACAAAGAAATTAAAATGGCATTAGACAATTTGGATCAAGAATCGATATTAAGGGAACTAACTATGAAAGGAATAACTTGGCATTTTCTGCCACCAACAGGATCTCATTTTGCTGGAGCCTGGGAAAGACTTATCAAGTCTGTGAAAGTTGCATTGAAGGTAGTTGTGAAGGAAACTGTACTGAAAGAAGAGACACTTCAGACACTTCTCGTAGAAATAGAACATTCATTGAATAGCCGACCTCTAACTTGGATTTCTGAAGATCCTGATGATCCGGATTGCATCACTCCAAACCACTTTTTGATTGGCAGGGCATCAGGAAGTCCAATTATAGGAAGTGATGAATTCAATTTGAAGAAGCAATGGACCAGTGCCCAGAAGTTAGCAAATCACTTCTGGTCGAGATGGGTGAAGGAATACCTGCCTACGCTCAACAAACGGACGAAATGGCACGCTGAACAACCCAATTTGAAAATTGATGATATAGTCGTAATAGTAGACTTCAACAATCCACGGAACTACTGGCCAAAAGGGAAAATTACGGCTGTTCATCCAGGTATCGACGGAAAGGTCAGGGTAGTTGATGTTAAAACGAACACCGGAGTCTACAGGAGACCAGTATCGAAGATTTGTAAATTAGTTTCATCATAACTTTCAGGAAAATAGATGCGAAATACTTTTATCTTCGAGGGGAAGAATGTAATATATTTTGAATACATACTGTATTATAGGAACTTTTGAGTGAAGTTGAATATATTTGATTTGTTGTGTCAGTACCGTTCGATTTATTTTGGTCTACAACAGAGGTAGGTCTAAGTGGTCGTCTGAAACGATCTCCAGAAAATTTTGATTATTTTAATCATCCAGCCATTGGGATTTGTTCTGGAGATAGTTTATTTATTTTGGGAAAATTTGTTGCCTGTGGTTGTTGGTATTTTGATGGTTTCCCAAGATTCATCTCTGTGTTGAGGATTTGTACGACGCCACGCCTTCAATCGAAAACTATTGCAGATACCATAAGGCCCATAGTCGCTTGCGGGCGTGATAACATCACCTGGAAGCCCTATAATAGGTATAATTACCTAACATAGAAGAAACCCCTTGGCCAGGGTTTTTTTTTTCCTCCTTGAAAGAGTCGGTCAGGAGTACTATCTACAGGGTGTACCATCCCAATCATTATACAGAGAGGAACATCTCAACTAGTGCACAAGGTGGACCATCCCAATTACTATACAGGGAGGACCATCTCCACTAGTATACAAGGTGGACCATCCCAGTTACTATACAGGGTGGATCCTTCCAACTTTAAGAAATGGAATACTAGTACGATGGTGTATGCTGATCTGTTGTGGAGAACGTCGCGCTAGGATTCACGCAAGTTTTTGAACCCGCTAAGCTTATTTGTTTGTTCATGCAATTTTTTTTTTATGCTTACCCGCTTAATTATTGCTTCGCCAATGCTCTTGCTTCCCCTCTATTTTTTTTTCTGTAAACCCTGAATTAAGCGTAGTGGTGTGGTACTTCCCGTTGGGTATAATTCTATGCGCCTGCGCCTGAGCTCAAGCGACGCCGACTCATTCTCCCATTTCTCTTATCCCGCTTAATTCCTGAGTTGATAATATTTTTTTTTGTGCTAACTGATTTGTGTTAACCAGCGGCTATCCATTTTTTTTTTTTTTTTTTATCAATATGAATAATGTGCTAATACTTATGTAACCATTGCTATGCATGTAGGTTTAGCGTGCTTCCCGAAAGGATAAGGGGCGAATATTAAATTTTCCTTCATTTCCTTTATTTTTTTTTATTGATCTTTTTTTTGTCTAATGAGTACTACTTGATGATGATGTTTGTTCACATTCAACTTTCTGCATATTGAATATATTCTTGTTCTTGTACTTGATTTGGTTTTACTCTTATTTGGTAAATTTGGAGAGGAACCCTTGTGGGTATTTGTGATGGGTAAATTTACCTGGCGCCCTTGAACATCAACTATTTGTATTGGGAAATCTTTGACGAACCACCCCATCTCCACTAGAGCTAACGGCAAATGCCCACCTGTCACTAGACAGCCGTGGCTTAGTAACCGATCAAATTTTGGTTAATTATCTGAGGTAACAGTGAGGTAACATTTTAGGTAACATGTGGTTACACTTGAGGTAACAGTTGGTTTTATTGTGGTTAACATATGTTTACATTTTCTGGAAACGTTTGGATATATTTCAGATTATTTTAGAAGTCGAATTTGAGGTTACATTTTGGAAATATAGATTCAACGATTTACACATCTCATATGGTGCTTGCGATCTATTCTGCTCACCGATGGAGTCGATGTATTCTTATTTGCCCGTTGTACTCGTTACATACCCTCCAGAGTCATCCTATATGGTCAGTGAGATGGAATCTGCCCCAACTGTATGCATGTCAGAAGCTTGCAAGCAGAGTCCCAGTGTAAACATTGTCAAAGTCGAAGTTTCATTTTCTGTCTGTTGTGTGCGTTATACCCGCTTCGATGTCGTCTCATATGGTCTTTGCGATCTATTCTGCTCCAAAGTAATCATGTGAGATTATAGAAAAGAGAGATACAGTGTGCACACCGATAAAGTCGATGTATCCTCATCTGCCTGTTGTACTCATTAAATACCCTCCAAAGTCATCGTATATGGTAGGTGCGAACTCATCTGCCCCAAGTGTGTGCATGTCAGAAGCTAGAATGCAGGCCCCAGTATAGTCGAAGTCAAAGTTTTTTATTCGGCCTGTTATGTGCGTTATACCCGCTCGAATGTCGTCTAATATGGTCTTTGTGGATGGATAAGTTCATCCGCTTCAATAGTATCATCGTGGGATGATAAAATACTGAGATGAAGTGTGCTCACCAATTTTGTCGTTGTACAAGTTATGAACCTCTCGAAGTCGTCTTTCATGGTCAAAGCAATAGTATGCAAGTCAGATACTAGAATGTGGAGTTACAGCGTAAACATACTCGGAGTTTGTGATCCTGGATGTTGGGATAGTTAAAATCGCTAAGATGTCGTCTCATATGGTCTTTGCAATCTATTCTGCTTCAATAGTATCCATGTGAGATGATAGAAATGAGAGATACAGTGTGCACACCGATGGAGTCGATGTATCCTCATCTGCCTGTTGTACTCGTTGAATACCTTTCAAAGTCAATGGTCGGTGCGATCTCATCTGACCCAACTGTATGCATGTCAGAAGCTAGAATGCAGGTCCCAGTGTGAACATGGTCGGAAACGAAGTTCCTCTTTCTTCTGCCTTTCGTGTGCGTTATTCATGCTTCTATGTCATCTCATATGGTCTTCGCGATCTGAACTGCTCCAATAGTGTCCATGTGAGATGATCGAAAATAGAGATACAGTGTGCACACCGATAGAGTCGATGTATTCCCATCTGCCTGTTGTACTCGTTGAATACCCTTCAAAGTCATTCAATATGGTCGATGCGATTTCATCTGCCCCATGTGTATGTCTGTCAGAAGCTAGAATGTGGGCCCCAGAGTAAACATAGTCGAAGTCGAAGTTTCTTGTTCGGATTGTTATGTGCGTTATACCCGCTTGAATGTCCTCTGATATGGTCTATGTCAATTTTTTTTTATTGTCGATATTTGCTTCAAAATCATCGTTGTTGGATGATAAACTACTGAGATACAGTGTGCTCACCAATGATGTCGTTGTATCTTCATTCCAATGTTGTACTCGTTATACTCCTTTCAAAGTCGACTTTTATGGTCAGTGCAATTGTATGGAAGTCAGATACTTGAATGTGGAGTTACAGTGTAAACATACTCGAAGTTCCTTATTCTGGATGTTGTTATCGTTAGAATCTCTTCGATGTCGTCTCATATGTTCTTTGCGATCTATTCTGCTTCGATAGTATCCATGTGAGATGATGGAATAACGAGATACAGTGTGCACACCGATGAAGTCGATGTATTCTCATCTGCCTGTTGTGCTCGTTGAATACCCTTCGAAGTCATTCTATATGGTCAGTGCGATCTTATCTGCCCCAATTGGATGCATGTCGAAAGCTAGAATGCTGAGTCCCAGTGTAAACATAGTCGAAGTCAAAGTTTTATATTCTGTCTGTTGTGTGCGTTATACTTGCTTCTATGTCGTCTTATATGGTCTATGCAATCCATTCTGTTCGGAAAGTATCCATGTGAGATGATAGGATGGAGAGATACAGTGTCTTCATTTGCCTGTTGTACTCGTTATACAGTGTGTCCATTTTGTGCGTAATTCTTCGATATCTCGAGATAGGGAAACACTTTGGGAAAAAGAATTGTTCAGTTACTAGAGTTGCTCATTTCAAAAGTATTCTCAATATCACTGGGTGTTTTATTGAAGCGGGACGACTCGGAGACGAGTTTTTTCAAATGGAACACTCAGTATTTGTTATTCGGAATTTATTCCGTCGTGGATAACCTTCACATCGCTGTGAAAAAAATTGAATTCGGTTGCGGCGTTGCGAAGTTATAATTGATAAACCAATTTTCACCACTTTTGGAGAGTCATGTTGAATTGGGCATGGTAGTAGTAAGGTCTCACGTATACCAATCCAGTGATTCCGCGACATATTCCTCAACAGGGTGCTCAATTTTGCATTCAGAATTTTGCATGATTGAGAATATTCATAAGAATTTTTCCAAATGGAACACCTTGTATTTTCATTCACAAATTCATTCCGACATCTTTGGCCTTTTCATCGCTGAAAAAAAAGAATCGAAATTGGTTGCGGCGTTGTCAGGTTATGAATAATTTTCTCATTCTTTCTACTATTCCATGGTTATTTGTACGTCATAGTTCTTTCATTTATTCCTGTCGTGGAAATATTGCATTGCTACGGTATAATCAGATTCCTCCATTCACAATTCATATATTTTTCACAATAGGAACATCAACAGGCTCTCTAAGTTATTATTCACAACAGAGTGGGTTTCGTCTAGTTGATCCAAAATGCTACTTTCACAAATTTTTTGCAGACTATAGATTGATTTTTTGAAAAACACTTCTATTATTCGTGTAATGACCTGTCAATTATTGACAACATCGAATATATCTTGAATTATACACCTATAGGGAACAATTTTTAAGATTTTTGCGCCACCAAAGATGATAAGCCGAGATATTCAATTCATAATCCATGTGTTTGTGAGAATTCCAGGTATTGTTCAGTGTAGAATTGTGCTCCAGTGGGTTCTTTGGGAAACTTGATGATGCATAATGGATTGACGCTTCGAACTGAAGAATGTTATCAACATAGAAACTCTTTGATTTGGGTTCAACAGTTTGAGCAAGCCTTTAGACCACTATTCTGAAGGCCTTCAGACCACTGTTTCAAAGGCAGACGTTGCTCTTGACATGTTTGTTTGTTCCACATAGGTACATATAATGTAAATCATAAATAACGAGATTACGGAATATTTCAAATTTGGACAATGCACATATCGCAAAAATACCTGAATGATCTATATTGAACCTCGAATGTCTTGTGACAAGCAATATTCCCACACTCGGATCATATAAAGGAACCATGCCTCATAAGTAGCCCTGAGATACAGATGAACATGAGGAAATTACTCATAACCTGAAAACGCCGCAACTGATTTTGATTTTCATCTCATTGATGAAGAGCCGAATGTGTCTAAATAAATCTGTGATGAGAAATACAGGGTGTTCTGTTTGAAGAATTCTAATGATCGTCGCTTGAATCTTACATTATTCAAAATATAAATTTTAGCACCCTGTGGATCATTTCGCAAAATTAATGGATTGGTGTACGTGAGACCTTGCTATCACTGCTTGCTAAAATATTTTCAAGATTTGGATGGATGAAAATACCATGCCCAATTTGACATGACTCTTCAATAGTGGTAAAAATGGGTTTATCAATAATAACTTTGCAACGCTGCATCCAAATCCACAGCGATGTGGGGGTAAACTTCAGCGGAATGAATTCCGAATAAAAAATACTGGGTGTTCCATTTGAAAAAACTCGTCTTCAAGTCGTCACGCTTTTATGAAACACCAAATGATGTTGAAAATATCCTTGAAATGAGCAACTTCAGTAACTTAAAAAGTTTTTTCTCCAAAGTTTTTCTCTATAGGTTATGGTTTTCGGGATATCGAAGAATTATGCACTGAATGGACACACTGTATACCCTACAGAGTCAACTTATATGATCAGTAAGATGATATCTGCCCCAACTGTATGCATGTCAGGAGCTAGAAAGCAAAGTCCCAGTGTGAACATAAACGGAGTCGAAGTTTTATTTTCTGTCTGTTGTGTGCGTTATAAGTAGATATATATTAGGAATCTTGTTACAGCTTCAATTGATATTAATTAACGTTAATTGATGACCAAGCAAACTGAGAGCAGGTGCATAATCATCAGACATATCAACATACTAATTATAAAAATGAATGTGCATACAGGGTAATTAAAAAATGTATTCAATTGGTCAAGTAGAGAAACATCTCGAAAGGGAAACTATGGAATTCGACAATAAGTGCAGATGCTGTATAAAATGGTTCATTAGGCCAATTCAATAATCCCTTATCAGCCAGCATATGTATCGTCAAGTATATGAAAGCAAGACGATTTTAATTACTTGGTTCATCAAGAGTGAATTCTTTATATTACATCTTGCACTAGGCGAATTGATTTTAATTGAGACTAATATATCTTGTTAGTAGGTACTTTAGAGAATTATTGAAGGAATAAATCTTGTTTCAGGATTATTAATATGAATTTATACGAATTTAACCACAAGAGTGTTATGCAGTTTTGCTATTGCTATACCTCCTTTCACGACTACTCATAGTTATTCTCATTCAATAAACAGTGCCAAAGAGTTGAACATGAAAACTAAAGTCTTGACTATACCAATTGCCAAAAAATCGATAAAAATTTTGCAACATTTGAAACGTGACGGAAAGTCTGATAATTTTCGCATAGTTAGTGAACCATCCGACATGGATGATAATGTTCAATATATTTCTACAACAATAGTCAATTATCGTGAGGAGGCATCCAAGCCATTGGCTACATCTACTCCAAGACCTACCCCAATGCACGGTAAAATTCTCAGGCAGTCACAGTTCGAGGACATATCAGGAAATGTTTCGTCCGACGAAGTGGAGGAAATTGAAGACTATGGAGCCAGTGAAGAGGATGAAAATTCAGTTTCCCAAGAAGATGTCGTAAATGATTTCAATACTACAAATCACGAAGATATTGCACTAAATGAAGCGAAGTCTACGAACGAGTTTGCGAGAGAGCGAAAAGAGTTCATGGACAAAAACAACTCATTTCTGGAAATAAAGTTGAGAAGAAAATGGAACTCGAAAGAAAAATGCGAAAGTATGAGAAGAAAATGAAGGATTGTCGTGAGGTCATAAATATCATTGAAAAAGACAGCAGTTTGTCTGCATGGTGCAATATTATTATTACATCACCATGTTGGAGAACAAACAGTTCTGCACGAGCTGCTATTTCAACATTGTTGCAGATTACGACAGGCATATTGACAGTTTTCAGGAGTCCTTACACATCACAAAATATCTAGGAGGCTTTATATGTGAAAGTGTGTTACTATTTGAAGGAGCTAGTTCAGCATTATTATCACATCAACATGTTGGAGAACAAACAGTTCTGCACGAGCTGCTATTTCAACATTGTCGCAGATTACGACAGGAATATTGACAGTTTCCATCACAAAATAACTAGCAGGCATTATATGTGAAAGTGAAGTACTATTTGAAGGAATTTTTTGAATTTCAAACGTTATTGTATAGTGATCATTTTATATTCTATGCTTTCTGCTCGAGAAGGTATATTTCAGTGTCAATGAAGAGTATTCTGATTGATATTGTATTTTTTCTCACTGTCGAGACTTTAGTTCTCATGTTGATACTGTTTGGCACTGTCTATTGAATATATGAATCAAATAAGAAATTATATTTCGAACATGTTTGTTTTACTTCAAATATACGAGATTTTGAAAGGCTGAAGTACATGATAATAATTATTCAGAACTGCTTATTGAATAAGAATTAATTTCATTGATATGACATGAAAACATTTTTTGAACAAATATTGGAGAATTTGGAATGAGCAATACTGAAACCTATATAATTCAGATCATCCCAAGAAGTTTTATCCTCGGTAGGTATTATCCTATCAACGTATTACTCACTTCTCAAAATCATTAACAAATATGTCATATATTATTCGATCAATTCGTATGCTCATGCAAATAACTTACATTTCTACCCAACATGAACAGTATTCATTGACTATCACATACACTTCAAGAAAAAACTGAACGAAACACAGAGCAAGACATTTTATCTTCAGTAAAATCCAGAAATATTTCGAAAAACTTAATATCTCTTGGCCGACCCAGTGCGTTGATATAATAATTATTCTGGCTCAAACATTCTTGACCCAGACATGCGTAACATATGCGGGCAAATGTCTCACATGAAAACGTTATGAAAACGGTCAATTCATGGTCTCAGTGAAACAAGAACGAAGTATTGATTTTTCTTAGCTGTTGGAGTATTTTCATAACAGATGGCATTAGCTGTAACATTCCGCTAAATATTCACTCGATCTATGAGAGATATGTTATAAAAGTCTTTTCAATGGAATCATGATAGGGGCAAGTCCGTATCGGGCAAGAAGTAGGGCGCTGAAAAAAATTATTCAAGGTATTTAGAAGACAAAATGCCTCGAAAAATATAATGGAGAATTGATATTTATTCAAATTGAGATGAATCGACATAAATTATTTTATATTATTAAAGAGTTTATACAGAAAATGATGTGAAAACAGTTTTGAACATGATAAAAGACACTACATCAAGAGTATTTCAGTTATTGCATAATAGACAGAACCTTGTCAAGCAAAACGTGAATAGAGCATCTCTACAAACATACCAAAACTTTATTTCGTCCACTTAGCCTGCTGGATATCTCGTGATGTGTGAGGACTCCTGGAAACTGTCGATATTCCTGTCGTAATCTGCAACAATGTTGAAATGGCAGCTCGTGCAGAACTGTTTGTTCTCCAACATGGTGATGTAATAATAATGTTGCACCATGCAGACAAACTGCTGTGAAAAGTCATTTATGAACTGAACACTGTTGACACTATACTGGTTTCTGATCCACTCGTTCTCCGTCTGATTCGATTTCTTCGGAGTCGGAAAATGTTTCGTCCACATCCATTGTGAATTAGGAAAGGACATATCCGATGTATGAACGTAGGCGAATTTATATCCGTACTATATACAAAACTATGGAAGTAGGGATTGTATGTATGTATAATTGAATGATTCAGTCTATTGATTTTAATTGACTTTCATCCATAACTATATGTACCGAGTAATTGGGAACAGGTGCAGTCATTAAATATTGATTATCAACAATAAATATCAATGAACTGATATTCTCCAATTGAAAACATGTGCAGAATGAGTCATCCATGAGTTATTCTTAATTAATAGTGATCAAAGTTAATTCATTGCTCCTTCAGACTAATTGATATTAGTTAACGTGATGATTCATCTGGTGTATGAATTCATGGATTCATCAGACTACTAATTTTCAATTGTGTGATGATTATGCGATTAATCATTTTGATTAACCAGAAATTAGGAACCCCCACTTCTCAAATTCAAAGGTATATAACTTATCACAATGAGATCCTTCACTCAGTTTTCGAATTCTAGTTATAAAACACATATTATTCTGAAATGGACTTGTCGAAATCAACTGTGAATTCGAGTGGGCAGAGCTACTATACATCAAGTGTTCCTATCGGTGACTCATGAGTTAGATATAATCTGAAAAAACATCATGAGAATAAACATAAATCAATATTGTTGGGAGAGAAGAGATTGCCTTTGAATAAATCAAGGAGCAAGTACGTTTCTATAGGATTATCCTATGAATTCGGCTCCAGGCCCTGCATCCAGATATCAGGACTCAAGAATGATGCAATCACTTCCAATGATCGTGAGTGGATGGATTTTCTTGAATATCAAGAAATCATTACAAATTATCTCTATCCTAGTGACCATCCGAACTCGTTAGATGGTGAATCCTTCCAGATATATTTTATGAAAATTTCGGAAACGAGTGTTGTTAAGATTCAGAAGAATAACTATTATATTTTCTTGGGTTATGAATCCCTTCGCAAGTTGTGGACTCTATTGCCGCTCATCAAATATAAAATGGAAATGATGGGGAGACTGCAGTTCACGAATGACCTCACAGTTCTGCAGAGAGCTCTTCAAAATCAAGATGGAGATGTAATGAACAATGCACTTAATCTTGTCAGGCCACAGGAGAACCCAAGTAGTGAAAATATCAGTTTAGTATCAGAATTCATCCACATATACCCTGACGTTTTTTCTGGAGACCTGAATAATGTACAATAGAAATTAGCATACGAATAATTGTAGCACGAAAGTTCCTTTTCATCAATCCATGAATCATAAGAATCATCTAAGCCTAGCCACTTGACACGAATTTTGTTTCCACGTCGCTGTGAAACTTTTTCAACAAAGTAGATGTTGGGATATTTCACTTTCTGAAGCCTTCCGCTGTAGAAACCTCCCCGAATTTCTTCTTGATTCTGATTTTCTAGCAGGTAAGTAGTTGGGTTTGACAATTTGACTTGTCGAATTCTGAAGACTTCATTTGACCAAGAAGGCTGATACGATTTTGAAAATGCTTCTCTGAACTTGCTTATTCTCACAAAGTCACCTACTTTGAATTTATTCTTTCTAGGATCAATTGTTTTCAAATGACTATATACAGTTTTCAGTAATGTATTTCCATTCCCAGAATTCACATCTTTGGGTTTCATTCCAATTGTGCTGTGTTTTGTGTTATTATATACATCCTCTATTTCCTTCAGGATATTCAACCACATATAAGTACCCTGCAAACTGAATTTCTTCCACATTGAATTCTTCAAAGTTCGATTCACTCGCTTAACCATACTAGCTTTCAAATTTGAAAATGTACTATAGTGATTTATGTTGAGAGATTCCATCAACGATCTGAAATCTTTGTTGTAGAATTTTTTCCTCATATCTGTTTGAATATTTTTAGGTTTAATTTCAACATTATCAAGGATATCTCTCATTGCTTCTGTGACATCTTTTTCAGTGTCAGCGTTTTTACGTTTTACTGGTCTTGACCATACCAATTTACTAAAAACATTGATAACAACCAATATGTAAAGGTATCCTTTATTAATTTTTGCGTAGGGTATCATTTCAACTAGATCAGCCTGATACAAGTCATTCAAACCTTTCACTATCACTCGACGTCTTCTTGATGTTTTCCTAGCAGGCTCATGTAATTCGTTTACGACTGATTCTTTGACACTACTCATTTTTAGTTAATGGGCACTGAAGCACTAGTTGAGCATACAATGAACCCAATCGATCTCTTTTGATAGAGGCAAATGAGATCGTGTCACCTATATTCATCTCTTTTTCTATCAATTCTTCCACCTGTATGTCATTATCCCCCAACATAATTGTAGTATCCTTTGGTAAAACATCAATTTTCTCAATCTTTCCAGATACCGGAAAGACATATGATCCACTATTGTTTTCTTGTAAGAAGACCCAGTTTTTTTTCACCATTCCTGGAACTAGTTGACCTGAACCCGATCCACGAATAGTATTTATACATTTACTATGGTAAGATATTGGTTGACAGATATAGAAAGGTGATTGTAACTGTATAGGCTGCGTTGATGCCAATAATGGTTCTTCTGGAGATGTGCTAGGATTTCGGTTTTTGTTAAAAAGATGTCTTCCAAACTTATCGATCGGCATCGTTACAGTGCTATAATCATAATGACTCACAATAATAACTATCAATCTATTTCATGATCCCGCCTTCCCTCAGCTCTTCAATAATAGGAATAATCTCATTATTGTGACCAGTATCACCAGCCGATTCAGAAGCAATTAGAAGCTTTAGTCTATCTACTAATTCATTAAATTCGTTAAAATATTTATATTCCGCAGGTTTTTTTTTTCAGTTACATCATGGTCAATTTTCCTCCCTGTTCTGTTCGACTTCTTGTCGTTATGATTGAAGGAGTGGAACCACTTCTTGGTCTCGTTGGTTGCCCTCGAACAACTGAAGGTATTGATGTGGGCTTAGGGGTCTTGTTTTCTACAGTTTTCTCCAAATTCATGGAATGTAGCGTAGTGATTCTTGGTTTGATAATGTCAATGAATTTTTGCGAATTTGATGTAGATAGCCCTTTCACAGGATTATAGCCTGAATAATGTTTGTTGATTCTTCGAACTATATCAATATACTGATCTATATCACTGTTCTTCATACCAGTAGGATATTTTCTGAACATGAGCTCATATAATTCAGGAGTACCCTTATATTTCAAAGTACCATTTATAATGAAATCAGGACCATCAAAATCTATTGTAGAATCACTAATAGCATATTTCTTCGTGAACGGATCAAAATAAACACCAAAAGTATCATCAAAAGCATTTTCAGTATCCAGTATTTCATCGTCAATATATGCCCTAGGTAGTGGAGAATTGAATTGTTCTAAATATCTCTCATGTTGCGCCATTGAATCCAATCCAGGTGGTATCGTTTCTTCAAAGAAACTTCCCCCATATTCTGGTCTTACTAATGAGGGGTCGTGTAGAAATGTTTCTTCATCTTCCAAATCCATAGTTGGTGCCGTATGGTAATACTCTTCTTTAAATTCACGTTTCGGCTCATTTTTTACAAACGTTCCTTGATCAGATTTGCCAATGGTTGCGAGTAATTCTTTGAGAGGTTGCGTAATAGGCTGATAGGTTTTCTCTCAATCAGATTGAGATTTCACAATATCGCCTTTCAAGGTTCTATATTCTTTTTTCAAAGCCTTCTGTGTTTTCAATAGCTCCGCTACCGTGCGGTTATTCATCATAAATAAACATGATTCGGAAATGATTCCATTTATATATGAATGAACTCATCGAACGCTTTGCGGTATCTACCCGAGCTCAATGAAGAATTTTTATCGATAACAAGAAATCCGAATGTTTCGCCCCAGCAGAGTGCGCAAAGTTCTTCAAATTGTTGAAAGGACATATCAATATTCACATGGTCATCATAAATGTGTTTCAAATTGGTCATGTCTTGTTGCAAGACAATAATCAAGTTCGAATTATCTCGGATAAATTGTTTGCAAACGGCAGAATAAGTTTGACACAAATAGAAACAATCTGTGTTTCTATGTCGTCCAAAGCAAAAGTAACTCTTCATCGAATCTTGGTCACAGCTAGGAACATCGACAAATATTATAATGGAATTATCCCGAATATTCTCTGGTGCAATTATATCATCTTTGTCACTATATTCCTTGTAGCATATTTCTCTCAACGGTGTCAATAATGTCCTCAGATATTGTAAAATACTGATATCAGTGTATTTTTTATCAAGAAAATATACGACTGACTTTTCTTTCTTTATTTTTCAATCAACTTGACATTAATTCTTTTTTTATAACAAATTCAACTTTTTCTTCCGCTAACTATCATGACGATAATACAGTGTGAACTACAATAGCATTTCAAAATAACCATACTGCGACATTCTCTCCACCGTGAAATCTTTAATTTTCACCCTGTAGATCTATTCGGCACAATTTGGTAACTGGACGACGATATACACCGTTTTTCGTTTTGACCTCGACGACTCGTACTATTCCATCATTACCAGGAAACAACTTTTCAATTTTTCCTAGGGGCCATGACTTTCGAGGAAGATTTCCATCACAGATTACAACAATATCCCCAACTTCGATAGATTTTCCATCTTCTATCCATTTTCCTCTTCTGGAAATGCTCGGCAAGTATTCTTTGATCCATCTAGACCAAAATTTTTCAGCCAAACTCTGGGATTTCTGCCACTGGCTTCTCAAATTTGGGTCTACAAATTTATCCAGGAACGGACTTCGACTTTCAGAACAAGAACTGATGAGAAGATGATTTGGAGTTAGACAATGTGGATCTTCTGGATCGGTTGAAACATGAGTGAGGGGTCTGCTGTTAACAATATATTCCGCTTCCAAAAACAGAGTATGTAGAACTTCTTCCTTCGGAGCTTCCTCTTTGAGTGTTACTTGCAATATTTTCTTCACGGATCTGATCAACCTGTCCCAGCATCTTCCCATGTGGGGACTTCCAGGTGGAATGAAATGCCACGCTATTTCCATCTCAGATAATCGAGAGACGAGTTCGGTTTCATTGGAGTTTTCATAAAATTTCAGTAACTCTTCACTTGCACCCCTGAAGTTAGTACCATTATCAGAGTACATATGTTGAATAGGCCCTCTTCGTGCTACCATTCTCCTTATTGCCATTATGGTACTATCCGTTGTGAGGGAATTTGCGATTTCCAGGTGAATTGCTCTCACAGACATGCAGGTGAATAGGACTCCCCACCGTTTTTCTCTGCGTCTTTCGATGGTTACATAAACTGGTCCAAAATAGTCAATTCCTGTATGGGTGAACGGTTTCAATCCAGGTGTTAACCTCATGATAGGCAGTTCTCCCATTTTAGGATTGTCTGGAACAGCTCTCCTTTTTCGGCAATAATTACAGTTGCTGAAGGTTTTTTTCACGGCACTTCTTCCCTTGATTATCCAGTATTTTCTTCTCACTTCATTCAAAATTTGGTTTATCTTCGTCTAAAAATGGTGACAATTTGATGATCTCACTGTTCTTATCAATCAGCCTCTTCCTCGTCAATTCATTTATTCCATCCTGAAAACTATCAGCTTGACTGCTTCTGAGACATATTTTCTCGGCTTCCCCTACTTCTTCAAAAGTCAATTCGTTTGGAAAGATTGTGCCCTGTTTTCTCACTTTATCTAACCACTTCTTGACAAATCTGAGGGTCCAAGCAGTGGCTCTGACAAACCTTTTCCATTTGGAGAAACGAGTAACCTCTGGCAGTATTTCAGATTGGCAGATCACTCCGACAAAATTTGTAGTTGCTTTTCTTTCCTGGGTTTCCTCCAACTGAAAATTTTGTAATATGTCATTAGCTGGCCATTTACTTTCTGGTTGATATAAAAAATCTAGGCCAGAGAACCATTTATCATCAATATTCCAATTACCTTGACATCTGGTGGCCGAGTCAGCAATATTTAAAACGGACGGTACATATCTCCACTGATCCACAAGAGTTGATTCCTGAATTTCACCTACCCTGTGTGCCACGAACTGTTTATTACTCTTTCCATCACCTCTGATCCAATGTAATACGGTTTTGGAATCAGACCATAAATAAGATTTCGTTATTGGGATATCAATTTCAGTTAATACAGTTTTCAATAATCTACATCCCATCACAGCAGCCTGCAGTTCCAATCTCGGAATGGATAGAGGTTTCAACGGACTCACCCTAGCTCTAGCTGTGATGAATGTTACATTTACGTTGCTATCTGTCACAATTCTCAGATACGCCACTGCTGCAAATGCTTCTTCACTTGCATCTCCAAAAATATGTACTTCTAGTAATTTGAAATGAGGTAATGCAGTTGAATAACAACGAGGTATATGTAGAGAAGGAATTTTCTTCACACTTTCTAACCATCTCAACCAATCATTATGAATATTATCAGGTATTGTATCATCCCATATGATACCACTTCTCCAAATTTTTCGAAGAATTATACGTCCCTTGATAATGAGCCACGTTAAAAAACCCAATGGATCAAAAATGGACATGAATAATTTAAGAACTTGCCTCTTTGTTGGTTTTTCTGTACTATTCACTATATTTTCAGCGACTTTAGGAAAAATTAATTCAAAAGTGAAGTGATCAGACTTTGTATCCCACCAAATTCCTAACACCCTGTCCGTTGAACTCTTATTTAAATTTTTTTGAAGTGTTCCATTTTTATTTCTTTCAGTTACAAGATGAGAATTGGATATTCAGTTAACAATATTGAATCCACCTTCCTTGTGTAGCTCAACAATTTCCTGAATCTTATTGCATGCATCTTCCTCATCCATACAAGAATCTAAGTAGTCATCCATATAAAAATTTCGTTCAACGTCTTTAACTAAATGATGAAACTTCCTAGACCTCTTGGCATTCAATCGGGTGACGAACTGTACAGAACACGGAGAACACGCTGCACCGAAAATCATGACCTGCATTTCAAATATATCTACTGCATTGTTCTGGATACCATAGCGCCAAAGAAATCTTTGTGAACATCTGTCGTCTTTCCTTATCATCATTTGATGGAACATTTCTGCGATATCACCGCAAAATCCAAACCTATAACGACGAAATCTCATGAAAACTCCTGGTAGAGAATTCAAGAAGTCTGGACCCTGCAAAAGATTGTCGTTGAGACTGGTTCCATGACTCTTGGCTGCGGCATCGAAGACTAGTCGAAATTTCTTGGGTTTGTTAGGATTTATTACCCCAAAGTGAGGCAAATACCAAGTTCTTGGGGTCTCAATAGCTGCTTCAGCACTGCTCAATT
This sequence comes from Phaedon cochleariae, assembly GCA_918026855.4. Lineage (NCBI taxonomy): Eukaryota > Metazoa > Arthropoda > Insecta > Coleoptera > Chrysomelidae > Phaedon > Phaedon cochleariae. The sequence continues at coordinate 32,952,973 of OU896713.1, forward strand.
TCCTAATATACCCTTTTTCTAAATAATCTTCAATTTTAGTGCAATATTTTTCAAAATATAATTTATCTTTCAGCATTTTTCTCTCCACACATAACAAACGACTATATGCATTCGATTTACTTTCAGGGAGTGAGATGTTATCATATTTCCACAACAGACCTGTTTCCTAACGACTTTCACTTTCTACAAATTTTGAAGTTGTTTCTAAAATTTTCATTGCCTTTTTTTCATCAGAATGTAACCTAACATTTTTCACAGAGACACCAAATGATTCTATGGAAAACGATTCATTTATCATTGTATTCAATTCGGCATCTCCACAATTAATTGCAAACATGAAAATTGAAGGACTTTTGTTTTGTTCGCCCAGTATCAACATTTCCATGTAACACTTATCCTAAATTTGTTTTCGTAGCAATTGGACCTTTATCATCATTGCCTTGAAAAACTTTTCTCGCAACAGTAAGATTGATATTGTCTTGACCAATCAGAATAGTGGGTCTAGCTTTGATCATATCCTGGATAGGTAGATTACACAAATGTGGATGCTGACTGAAGTCTTTCATTAAAATCGTCTGACAAGGCAATGACAAATTGTTGACAGTTCTTACATTTGTCATATTGAAAGTTTTTGAATTTTCGTAGGTGCCAGAAATATGTAAATCAACCAATTTCGAATCATCATTATGCATTACTATATTATTGGCCCATTGCATACAAAAAGGTTCGTTTCTCCCAGGTAACTGTAAACGTTCTGCGATATCACTCTCTATCAACGAAATTGTTGAACCTTCGTCAAACAATGCATATGTATTCAAAAAATTTTGAGGTCCAAAAATCTTTACAGGAATAATTCGCAATAAAACATCAGAATCATTATTATCAGTGAGACAAACTCTTTGAATCACGGTTTTCTGGTCATTTTCATCATTATTTTCAGAAACCTCTACAGAATTTGCGGAACTTTTATGCAATAAATGATGATGGGGTCGTTTACAGTTATCAATACCACAAAATATTCGCGATTTGCAAAACCTTTTTGAATGACCTGATTTCAGACATTTAAAACAAACTTTCAGCTTTGTGATTTTCAACTATCGATCATCAACAGTGTCATTTTTCATAGAAGGGCAATTCGAAATTATATGGTTTTCTTCATTACAATAAAAACAGGTATTGCTTTCTAGATTTTCAGTAGCATGCATCACCATATTTCCCGAACGTTGATTGCCATTAAATTTTCTATAATCTTGTGTTCGATGATTGAACTTTCGTTCATGGTCAGTTAATGAAAATGTAGGAACACTTACATAGCAAGCAGCAGATGAAATTTCATTAGTCCATTTTCCAAAATCTATCAAATTGGCTTTACCTTTTTCCGCCATCATTACTTGCCCCCATAGCAATTTCATTCCACTAGGAAGCTTTGTTACTAACTGCTCCAGGAGTGTAGGATTCGCCAAGTGATTGCCTGCCTCCAGCTGCTCCAATGTTGCTGGGTGTAACAGTAAACTCCTCACTGCCTGTAAAGCTTCACCTTTCAAACATCTCTGTAGTTTCATCATTATTTCATCATTCGAGTAATGGAACATCGCAACTTTTCTATCATACTGATTCTTGAACAGAGGCCAATTTTCTGAATTTCCATCAAAAATGCAAAATTCTTGATCCAGTACTTGTTTTTTCTGAAGTGTAACGTGTTCTTGTGAAATTGAAACACTTTCGATAGCATCTGCTATTACATTACATAATTTTTCGATGTTGCCTGTATCAGAATTATCTTTATCGGAAGTAGAGGCATACTCACCACACGTTTTAACCCATTTTTGTGTATGAATATGTTTTTCCTCAGTATTCGTACTCACGAAATCAGCTTCCCTTTCTTCTGCACCTTCTGTAAACTGACTTCTTTCTCCCTGTTCGTCTAGTTCAGCTTCTGCCAGTTCCTTTTGCAGTTGTAAAATCTTCATTTCATTGTCTAACTCCAGTTTTCTTAACATCAGTTCTGCCTTAGCCTTTTCCGTTTCAAGCGCCAAACGTCTTCTTTCCGTTTCGATTCTCTTTGTTGACGACATCTTGGACACTGTAGATATCCTCTCGGAGATTATGGAAGGACCTGACTTCTTGGATGTGCATCTCGTTTCCCTAGAACGTGCCTCATCCCTATGTTCATGCTTCCTACCAGCTTCTTCTTGAGGTGTTACGGTTACGGACTGTGACTGGGACAGCTCAGGAGTATTTTCCGTTTCTACTCTAGGTAGCTGGGGCTGGCGTAATGCCCATTCGAAATTTTGATCCAGATTTCCATTTACACCAGCGTTCGCTCTTCGAGATCTTCTCAATCTTTCTTCAGACATGTTATTCCGGGTTATTTCAATCAAATTCACTAAACAGACTGTCGATTAACCACGTTGTTTCTATCCGGCTCGAAGGACCATGTAAAATACTGATTTCAGTGTATTTTTTATCAAGAAAATATACGACTGACTTTTCTTTCTTTATTTTTCAATCAACTTGACATTAATTCTTTTTTTATAACAAATTCAACTTTTTCTTCCGCTAACTATCATGACGATAATACAGTGTGAACTACAATAGCATTTCAAAATAACAATACTGCGACAGATATGAATATTTCGGCCGATGGAGTGATTTAGAATACAAATAAATATTTTCGAAACGAAGACAATTTGGATGTTCGATTAAGGATATAATTACATTCGTTTTCCCCATCCGCTAAATCCTACAAGTAAACCTCTTTTTGACTGGCCACCGAACAAAATTCCGTGTTCCCTAAATTTACTCTCGTGATCGATTTCATCATGATTTGTGATTGGTAGAGAGAATGTCTGCTTTTTAATCTTCATTATGCAGGCACATCCATGGAACTGACACTACCGAATATGTTTCATATAGCAAATCAGTTATTATTCAACCGACAGTGTTCTGAACATTATAAAATGAAACGAAGGAATAACTCAGTCAGTCTTTGTCGGAGCGTGAAACGGAAAGGTCGAGGACTCCTCAATACTCTAATTAATAAGCCAATAGAACTCCATGTGCCAGGATATAATTATTGTGGACCTGGGACTGAACTTGAAAAAAGACTACTGAGAGGCGATACAGGTGTTAACAAACTGGATGAGGCTTGCAAACAACACGATATAGCTTATTCGAATTTCAAAGACATACAACATAGAAATATTGCTGATAGGCGTCTGGCCGTAGTAGCTGCACAGCGTTTCAAGGCATCTGATGCTGGTGTGGGTGAGAAAATCGCAGCATTAGGCGTTACGGGAGCTATGAAAAAAACAAAGAATCATTCCAGCGCCTAAAATTGGAGGATTTCTACCATTTTTGCTCCCACTTCTAGGAGCACTTGGAGCAGTAGGTGGAGGTGCCGCGGGTATCGCCAAAGCGGTTAATGATGCGAAAGCTGATCGGGAACGACTAGCTGAAGAACAGCGACATAATCGAGAAATGGAGAAGACAGCTACTGGAAAAAAGCTATATTTGAGACCATATAAGGGCTATGGCATGTATTTGAAGCCATACGCGAAAAACTCCCGATGAAGCTACCTCTCCGACCACTGACTAATATTGACTTGCGCAAATATGTGAAAATTCCCAAAATACCATACTTCAGGGGAATTTTCATGAGAGATACCCTTCCTGAAAAAATAATAAAGAACGAGTCTGGAATCTTGAATCTAGATTCGAATGTAGGTGAAGGAACAGTAGTTAAGATTGGCCGGTTCTGGCTCTCCGCCCTAGGCCACCGTCCTCCGACCTTGGGCGGAGTGACCTTGGGCGGCAGTGACCTTGGGCGGGGGTGACCTTGAACGGTTCTGACCTTGGGCGGGAGTAACCTCGTATAGTGAAGTGTCGAAAGCGTGCCCTTGAACGCGGAGGTGACCTTGAGGGCGAGATAAAGTGACCTTGAAGAAAGGTTGTACGAGTAACCTCCGCATATGTGGCCTTGGGAACGAGTGACCCTGAGTTGTAGAGAGAGAGAGAGACCTCGACATTGGAAAGGGAGGTAAAAGCGTGTGCGACCTTGAGAATAGGTGTAGGCTGGTCGAGGTTGTTTTTGGTAGAAGTGGGGTGCTGTGTTACGTAACATATCCCAGTTCCCATAAATACATCATTGTATCGTCTGCGAGAGCATAGTTCTCCTAATATTACGAAAGATACCCGAAAAATAGATTGGGAATATGAAGTGTTTGCAATAAAAGTGTACGTGAACGATTATATGTAAGTAAAAATTATTTATATACTTTTTACACCTCTTTTCACTCAACAAAGAAGAATTTATAATGGCAGCTCCTAAAATTGATTTGTTAGCGATGAATAATCGAATTAACGAAGACAATGATATTATTAAGCAAACTGTTATCTCATCACTACTCGTGAATAAAAGCTATGTGGTCAAGAAAATATCACTATGTGGAACCAGGTTTGGTAGGAGCGGTTTTGTAATATTGTACGATGAAGAAACTGAGGCTAGTCTGAAATGTTGGTAGCCCAAAAGAGTTGTAGAGTTGCAGAGTGGAAGCGACATTAATGAGATGAATTCTTCAAATGGTCTTCATACTCTAGCATATTTGGGCCAGAGTGAGTCATTATATGTAGGTGCAAAAACGGGGGCTCTCATCAAGTTTGACTTCAAGCAAAGTTAATTCGGAATTATTCTACTTGATTATTTCTGATAGGTTTTCCTAGTATAGTTCAGTGAAAAGGGTTTAAAAATTATATAATAATTATTATTACATTAACACAAGCCATTAACGCAGATCGTACCGTTTGCGGTAAGTAATAAATTAGGTTCCAAAAAGAATTCAATGAAAGACAAATATCTCAAATAATCTCATCATTACCAAACTTTTTTTTTTATCATTTACAGACTCCTGTTCCCCAACATGTGGATGTATTATTCTAGTCAATTCTAGCCGGCAGCGGAAGACATCAAATCAGCAGTGAGCAGGTTGAAATGTCAGTTCTCTGATTTGTCACGTGATGCAATGCATGCGACAAATTATGATTTGAGCATATGCTTCGATCGAGAACAAGTTGAACGACTCTGTAAACAAGCCGAACAATATAGAAAGGGTTATATGTTATGCGCCCGGTTCGAATATGGTAGCTTCACTTTGGAGGAATTTCTTGAAGCAATGGTGGGAGAAGACTTGGAACAATTTCTGTATGAAATTTTTGATTTCCTACCAAACAGCCTGATACGGAAGTACAACTTGGGGGTAATTCCAGAATCATCCGACAACGAGGAGTAAGAAGAAAAAGAATCGAAATGATGATATTGCTAAGAGATGCTTCAATCATACTATTATCATTTGCATGTATATATATGATTTATGGAATGATGATGAGCTCGCATTTTCTTATTGTCTATCAATCAAGAAATAAAAAACGATGATTTGTAAAACAGTTGTTCACTTTTATTCAATTTAGTGCAGATACATGTGTCGATAATAATAATAATAATAATCATGATGATAATAAATAATAATGAACATAATAATTATAATGAAAAAACTGATCTATTACAATTATAGGCTTCGAATGATGATGGTCGGCAGTGACGGTGGTGGTTAAGGGGGACGGAGGCTAGAATTTGCTCCAGATCTGTAGAGTGTATTCAAGGAGCACCTAACTGTATGAAACCATCTAGTGCGCTATATGTCATAAATGCATCGTGAAGAATGAGCGCATATACTTTGGTATTAGATGGAAATTTCGATTGGCGTGTCTCAAACTCCAACTTGATATCGACAGTTGAAGATTCCAATGTGTCCGGTTGACTCATCATTGGTTCGCTCATGTCTTCACCATAATAGCTTCGTTGGAAATTATCATATGCATAATAGGCTACAGCATCTAACTTCTTTCCAAAATCCAAATTCCACCGTTCATAAGGGTAAACTTCCGAATTCAAATACAGTCGAATATTGTTGACTCCCGCATGAATGAATTAGGTGGTATCCTTGGATCTATTATCTGTGTTACCAGAATTTTGGAAGCCTTTGATAATGTACCTTGGTCGCTCGAGACTATTGGTAGTTTTGACAGTCCAAATGTCTGAAGATGTTTCACAAATTGACGGTAATTCATACAGATCCCACATCCTGTATGCAATTTCCACTTTTGCTGTAGAACTTTTATTGAGATGGTTCAGTAATTTCAATCTCTGCTTATCCGATGGCATAATATGTCCTATCTTCCATTCGATTTTGTTAATCTTCACACTGGCATCAACTTCTCCTATATAGCAGTTTTTGAATGATCGAGCTATGATGAGTATCAGCTCCTGTTTCACATTCAATATACCTTTATTATAATCCTCAGTGAACCCCATTAAGTAGTTTTCCACTGAATATGTGGCTAGATTCGTCTAGAATTGGCTGATTTCCGATGTCAATTTTCCATCCGACTGTTTCAAGAGATTCAGCGTTAGAATCGCCATAAGAGATCATGCTCTTCATTGTGGTAGTAATACCTGGTTTTCGAATCATACATACTTGTTCGCCACATTTCATAACGAATTTCATCGAAGAGGAAGGCTGAGGTATTGTTAGATAGATAGCAGGATTTCGTTGCATCATCTGGTGTGAATTTCCCCTCAATATATATGTAGCTATCAGAAATATCGAGTATCAAATCTTGAAAGTTGACAGCTATCCTGATTTCATCAGAATTCTCGAATGATGGTGAACCATCTGGTTTGTATGTATGCTCATGTAGGCTAATTAGTGAATGATCGAAAATTGGTTCATCAAACACCTCCAATTGTAAGCTAGTAAAACTTGTGGCAACCATTGTTCACTAATTTCTACTCGTTCGTCGTCGTCTTTGTCGTACTGGAAGACCAATAGATTCCAAAAAATTTATATTGCTCGCAGATTATCTATGACGTCCTACCTGACCGGTGAGCTGTCTTTGAATGAATCCTCTACCCCGTTTACACTTCTTCTTAATGGTAGTGTGTAGAATAGTGGGGTTTGCAGCGAGAGATACACGTTTTGATTGGTTCCCGAAGCAGAAACCCATTTTTTCCAAACCGTTGTGAAAATTAATCGAGCTGTTTCAATTCCAATTTGACTATAATCTCCTCTCCGCGAAAGTCAACTAATCGGTCATTATCATCCAAAATTCTCAGTGTGATGTTGTCGATAGACTGACGCCCTGTCGGACTGATTGGTAGATAAATAATATTTTTTGGTTCCTTTGAAAGTTTGTATCCAGGCTCCACATCGACATCGAACTCGTTAAGCGTGTGAACCTCCTCACCATTGAGGTACGCTCCAGTAGTGATATTACAATCAACCCGTATCAATCGTACCTTTATGATGTTCACTTGTAAAGTGGATTCATGCAAAACATTGGGCTTGTAATATTTCGGTTCAAAGCCCAAGACTTTGGCTATAGAATTATTAATACTCAAAATTAACATAATTTTGGACTCGAGTTCACATTTGAGCGTATTATTGTTAGTCCAACTCTCTATAGCCTTTTGTATTGCTCTATTGATTTCACCTATCTCATAGGCGCCTGGTGGTATCTGAAGAACAACGCTTCCGTTTTCGAACCAACTACCTAATTTGTTATATGTCTCATCTATATTGAGTATAGAGTTGTATGTATAGAAACCATGTGGAAAAAAATCTGCACTCAAGATACTGCGATCTCCAGAAATGGTGAATGTTTGCGACATAACTTTTTACAATTGAAAAAGCAAACACAGCAAAAACCAAACAACAAGCTTCAGTGTATACAGCAGCAGTAGTAAGAAGTATCAACCTTATTGCTGCCTGCAACAATGAAGAATGTTCTTGTTTTTGTTCGGCGAAGCATTAATATCGAATTTATTGTTAGTTGCCACATTTACATCTCCTTCTTGACAAAAGCAGCATGATATTTTTCTTGGTATCGGCCCATCATTGGCATCTACACTGGAACGGTCACTATCCTCTTGGCGGCGGTGTTCGTGGTGCTCCTCACAAAATCGATATTTTGATACATCTTGATCGATGCGTAATTGTTCAGGTAATTTATCCCACACTAGAGCTATCTCATGTGAAGCGCATCCGATTAAAACCTCTTTCGGCATATCAGCGAGCTGTTTCTCACTCATCTTCAGCAAAGATCGTAATCTCGAGTAAGCCAATAATGCGTGCCCCATTTGTTTGATGCTTTTTCTATCCATATTATAATACGTAGTTTTCACTCTTCGACGAGAGAACTTTCAAGCACAAATGACCACACCAGACTGTGTTGTAATCCTGTTGACGGTCATAGTTATAAACGATTTTGATAGCTTTTGATCCCCTCCTTGAATATTTCACCAACTCTTCGGGTGGCGGCAAATCGCCATAACTATCATAATATTCGACTACCCCACCACGTTTTTTATAAGCAACCCAATTTGTCCCTTTACCTCGAATACCATTGAGATTCAGAATGGCTGATTCTATGTGGCGCGGTGGAGAATTTGGTAGATTATCTCTCATAAATATATCTCGAAAGTTTGGAACACCCATTTTCACTATGTATTGTGATAAATCGATGTCCGTCAACGCCCTTCGAGGTAACCCTGCTAGTTTTTTGAACTTTGCGGCTTCAAGTAAATGCCCAGTCCCTTCCGGTACGGCTTCAAATATACTCCTTTACCGATCTTTCCTAGAGCGATCGCCTCCAAATGTCTATTATGACGATTCGCTTCAGAGAGTTGCTCCCTACCCTCTTTAGCTGAATTGATAGCTCGAGCTATACCAGCACTACCTGCAGCCAAACTCCCCAATGCCGATAATCCCGCGAAAATGGGTATGAGTGGAAAAATTCCTCCAACTTTAGTAATTGGTATAATGCGAGGTGTTCGGATATTATTCTTTCCACCAGCCATCTTGACAAATTTTCTAGCAGCTCCAATCGCCATAAGAGAAGTCTTGGCCACGTTTTTGGCGAGTGCCCCCTTTTTTCCCACTTGTCGCAACACATTGCGAACTTTGTGCACTATGCCGAACCCAAAAGCAATTTTTCTCCCACTTTCTTCACTCCGCTGCTGCATCCTATACCAAAACGCCTCTTTCCCTTCATAATATTGGTAACAAGCCAAGATGCGGCCCTCTCTCCTGCAGATGCGTCCTTTGATTTAACACGTTTCCACGCGGATTCTTCCAGTTCCTTATCGGCAGAATGCCTTGCAGATGAATGGTTCGGATGCTTGAAATATGCGATATCGTGTTCCTTGCATGCTCTATCTGATTGGTTAATGCCTGGATCACCTCGAGATAATCGTTTCTGTTACTTTGTTCCAGGACCACAATACTGATAGCCGCCGGGAATATGTAATTCGACCGGTAATTTATTAATCGAAGTATTAACAAATCATCTCCCAGTCCTCTTTCCTCGAAAACTTTTTTCACCGTTATCGCTTGCCGATGTGTATCGCTTCAGCTTCATAATATGAATAACATTCACAGAGTTCGCGATTCATTATATAAGTAGTAAGACAAAGAGAGTGACAGCTCACATAGGGCTTTACCCATTGGGAACTCTAGATCATGATCTAGAGTTCCCAATAGGTAAAACCCTATGTGAGTTGGAATTCTACTTTTTCACAAAATGCTAACATGTAATAAACCCCTATGTGAGTTCGTAACCTAAAGAGAGAACTAAATCACATAGGCGTTTCAGTACTTGTACTTGATTTAGAAATCGAAGTACTGAAAACCCTATGTGAGTTGGAATTCCACTTTTTCCCAAAACGCTAACATGTAAACCCGTATGTGAGTTGGTAACCTGAAGAGAGTGACAGATCACATAGGGCCTTACTTCAACTCATGATCTAGAGTTTCCAATAGGTAAAACCCTATGTGAGTTGGAATTCTACTTTTTCAATAGGTGAAGTTCTATGTGATTTCGTAATGTGAATATTGTCTGTTTTTTAATGAATTGCGAGAAGGTCTTAACGGTGTCGAAGGATCACCCTGTGATTCCGGATCGCCCTGTACACGGCGATTCTGGTCGCGCAAATAAGCATTATAATGATGTGCCATTAACTCCGATATTACTGCAATCTATAAAAATGTGCACTTATTGCACAAACAGAGTAATAGACCTAATAAGACTGATAAGAAATTTCTGGAAAAACAAATTAGCGATATAATGATTTGCGTCAGTAATATTTGCTGAATAATCATAATTCATTTTAATGAGGGCCCAAAAAGGTATAAAAGAAATAGAAGTTAATGTGGAAAGCATTGCATTGTGAAAGTTCTTCTTAAACTTGTGAAAACCAACATAAAACATTCTCAAGGTGGGTAAGTAATGTTATGTTACATAATACTGTCTCATCAGTATGTATGATTCGGTTCAACTTTTGAAGATGATTTGAATATTTCTACACTATTTCCATCTTCATTGCAGATGGATCTCGAAGCAATCAATAAGGAAGGATCTTTGGCTAGAAAAGAAAGCATCAAGTTGTCTGATCTGCATGCTGATACACCGTATCCTATTAGTTCACTACGTGTCGTGAAGACCCGATTTGGTAATAGCATTCTCGTCGAGCTGGACAACAACGTTGTGTTTCTACCCAACAGAGTAACACATTTACTGAAGGGACAAGCAGCAAAATTTGTTCCAGGCAAGTATTCCCTGGTATACAAAGGACTTGAAGACGTAGGGAAACCGAAGGAGGCTTACCAATTTGAGTTGGTCGAAACTGCGAAGAAATAGCATTGCGAGTGAGTGCGTTCTATAATGAAATTTTGATAATATTTAGATATGGACACTCAATATTGTTGCCGTTGTGAAAAATATTATTGTTTTTGTAAAAATTCTATAGGTTTGCATAGTTTCCTCTCTACTCTGTCAAATCTTCAAGCAGCATACAATTCGAAACCGTCTGATGAAAAAAATATATCAGGAGTCGATAATACAAATTTGTACTGCACAGAAACGTTACAAGATAGTCCATGTGGAAATAATTCTACAAATCAGTTCGATTGTATGCAACAAGGTTGTAGTTCTGACTCAAATAGATCTGTGGTATTTAAATTGTCAGAATCACCAAAAAAGAAACATTCAAACTCAGGTAATTGTGAAGAATTAGACTTGTCAGAACCACCAAGAAAAAAGAAATTTATTGATCGAATTCCCAAGATATAAAATAATTTTCAAAGTGCTATCTGTATATTATTATTGTACGTTGAAATCGAGATTTGTGGTGTCATAAGAAGAAGTGAAATGGAGGAATCTGATATCGCCAAAACGAGTGATTACATCGTGGGTTTATTCAATAAAGCATTCAAGCTCCTCCCAGATTCCACTAATTCAGCAACCAAAAAACACTGGATCAAATTGAATGATCATCATCAAAGGTTATTCAATAAAGCTATCAGAGAAACGCATATGAATGTTTCATCGTTGAAAAAACTTCAAACTAATATCGGACACTTGAAAAGATTCAGAAAATTGATTAATGATCTTTGCATATCGCATGTTTGTAGAGGACTTAGTGCATACTCTGGAAAAACGAGGAAAGAAAGGATTAGGTGGGAAGATATACAGTCGGCTTTTTCAGGACGCATTCGATCAGGAATAAAAATCAATTTGAAACACCTTGAAACAGTTCTTGGAAGATTCATTTTCCTTTTTTCAAAACAGAATGAACAGAATGTTGAAAACATTTCATGTTATGAAAGTTAATACTTGCTTTTGTGGTGAATTCATGAAGAATAATGTTACGACCCTGGCAATCGATCCCAGCTACCTGCGGAATGTAAACAAGCCATATTTCTTGGAAAGGTAATCAGGTGATTCGACGGCTATTGAGATGACTCGAGAAGATTATCGACCTGTTCACGATATTTCGAGTGGAATCTAGACGTTTTATTAGGTAGTATAAATGGTTGTTGTTAGGGACAGGAAGAAAAGTCTTTATTTGGAAGCGTTATAATAACGATCGAAGAAGTGTTGTGAATCGGAAGTGTTTAGTACGAGTATTGTTATGATTGTATAGTAGTGTTCAGAATAAATCGTTTTAAGTGTTCTACCGAGTGTTAAATTATTACGGACCCAGAGTAAAATCGTAACAGTGGTGTCAGAAGTGGGATTTTCGAGGACATTTGAATACGTATGGTGAATACAAGTAGTACGTCATACGACACGATGGAAGACATAATAAAATTCATGAAAAATCAGTTCGCAGAACTAGAGACACGACGACAGGAAGATGAGAAACGTCGTCAAGAAGAGTTACAGAAAATTCTAGAACATCAAGAAAAAGAACGAGAACATCAAGAAAAAGAACGAGAACATCAGAAAATCTTCTTCGAACAAATTCTGCATGAAACTGATAAGCAAATGGATGAGTTAAAGACAGATGTCACCAGAATTGATGACAAGCTTAACCAGGAAGTTTCAAGAATAGATTCCATGCTCGATGCAATCGAAAGAAATGTAGTGAATCAGATCACCTCGCTACGAAGTCAAGATCGCCGTGACAGAGTTGCCACATCGGGTTCTTCCGTGAAACCACCAACTTTTGATGGACAGTCGCCTTGGTCTATGTATCGCCGACAATTTGAGGCTGCAGCAAGTGCAAATGGGTGGAGTGACGAGGAAAAAGCTACTGCACTCATAGTAGCTCTGAGAGGACCAGCTTTGGGGATGTTACAGTCGATCCCAGTTGAACAACAAAACCACTTCGGAGATTTAGTGGCTGCGCTAGAACTCAGGTATGGTGACCAACATCGAGAACAGCTTTACCGGGCTCAGATGAAAAATCGTGTACAGAAGTCTGGAGAGAGCCTACAGGAGTTCGAAGCAGATGTGAGAAGACTGACTCAATTAGCCTACCCAGAGGCACCAGAGGACTTCAAAGAACAACTGGCGGTGCAGGTATTCATCGACGGGCTGAGAGACTCAGAAATACAGAAGACTCTGAGGCTAACACACTTTAAGAGGTGTGGTGAAGCCCTAGTAAGATCTCTGGAGGTAGAAGCGGCCTTCAACACCTCTAGGCCAAAAGTGAGAGCTGTGTCCATCGATGAGCCTTCCGAAGACGTGGACCCAGTGGCGAAAATGTTGAGAAAAGTGCTCGAGGAACTCAAAGGAATTAAGAGTGGGTCTAGTAACCAGTGAAATAGATCCTGCTATCGATGTGGCAGAACTGGACACCTGATAAGGGACTGTAAGGTGAGAGTACCACCACGATCTTCTTCACCTGCAAGGACGCCATCACGGTCGTACTCACCTGCGAGGACTAGGTCATCTAGTGAGTCCTCAGATAGATACCAGGAAAACTAGAACTAGCCAGCGTATCGGGGCGCATGCTGGCTAGCAATAACGAAGCCCCCAGTGTCATAAACATCAATAGGATAAAAAGAACAACTGATAGCCTGACCATCAAAGGAAAAATCAACCAAATGGATGTAACCTGCACCATAGATACCGGTGCATCAGTTTCTCTGGTACGCAGTGACATTCTCCGGCCTGGAAGTATAAAACCAACCACTTCCAACTTTGTTCTTCGTACGGTCACTGGAGAAAATGCACCAATACGAGGGATGGATGATATTGAGTTGACGCTTGGAAGACTCCATATAATGAACATGGTATACGTCGCAGATATCGAAGATGAGTTCATCCTCGGCATGGATCTGATAAGTGACTACGGGTTTTCATTCGACAGTGATCAGAAGACCATGAAATTTGGAGGAGAAGAGTTTGTACTAACGACACCGGCCGAGAGGGAGACGTCTGTGAGGCTACGACTAGCGAAGACTGTGAGAATTCCTGGATTCACTGAGAAGATCATCCATGCGTGATTAGAAGAGAACTCTGGGTGCTGCGTTGGATTAGTACAGTCATGTGAGGAATCCCCCAGCAAGCTGTTACTTGCCCGAGCTTTAGTGACCACCAAACGAGACATTCCTGTGAGGGTAGCAAATGTTTTACCTACCACCATAACAGTAAGGGAAGGAGATATTATCGGAGCTTGTGAACCAGTCAGTTGGGTAGCAAAATGTGATAAGACTAACGAGCAGAGATGGAGGGAACGAGATGACAGTGCATTGAAAGTTCTGGAAACCTCCTTGGACCACTTATCACCAACAGAATATAAAGCTGCCAAGAAATTCATAGCAGACGAAAGTGATATCTTTGAATCAATATCAACAGGGCGGACGAACTTGGTCAAGCACAGAATAGATACTGGTAAAGCTCACCCAATTCGGCAACCACCAAGAAGAATGCCATTTGCTAAGCAACAGGAGGTGGAACAGCTGGTTGACAAAATGATGAAGGATGGGGTAATTGAAGAATCATCCAGCCCTTGGTCTGCACCGGTTGTATTAGTGTCCAAGAAGGATGGATCCACAAGATTCTGTGTGGATTATAGGAAGCTCAATGACGTCACCAAGAAGGATAGCTACCCGTTACCAAGGATTGATGACACTTTGACTACATTGGCTGGCTCCCGATGGTTTTCGACACTGGACTTGAAGAGCGGATACTGGCAAGTGGGCATTCACGAAGAAGATAAGGAGAAGACTGCTTTTACGACTGGTAATGGACTGTACCAGTTTACTGTGATGCCTTTTGGACTATGTAATGCCCCAGCAACCTTCGAAAGGCTGATGGAATTGGTACTGCGTGGGCTCACTTGGAAAACTTGCCTGGTATATCTGGACGATGTTTTGGTCATGGGAAAGAATTTCGAGGAACACCTGAAGAACTTACGGGAAGTGTTCCAGCGATTCAGGAATGCCAACCTCAAACTGAACCTGAAGAAATGTTCACTATTCCAGAAACGAGTAGATTTCTTGGGCCACACGGTAACGTCAGAAGGAATACAAACTGACGAGACAAAGATTCAAGCCATTCGAGACTGGCCAAGACCGAAGGACAAACATGAAGTTAGAAGTTTCTTGGGATTGTGCACTTACTACCGTCGTTTTGTGGAAGGATTTGCTGATATTGCGGCACCACTCCATAGATTGACAGAAGATCGAGTCAACTTCAACTGGTCTGTAGAATGTGAGAAATCCTTCAAGAAATTGAAGGCTGGCCTCTGTTCGAGTCCTATTTTGGGGTTCCCACAAGAGAGAGACTTGTTTATTTTGGACACAGACGCGAGTAACATCTGAATTAGAGCCGTTCTATCACAAGTACAGGATGGTCAAGAAAAGGTTATAGAATACTACAGCAAAGTGATGGCCAAACCAGAAAGGAATTATTGTATCACCAGGAAAGAACTGCTGGCAATTGTTAAGGCTGTTGACCATTTCCACAAATACTCATACGGGAGAGAATTTCTCATTAGGACGGATCATGCAGCTTTGAGGTGGCTGATGGAGATGAAGAATCCTGAAGATCAAATAGCAAGATGGCTGGAAAAGCTGAACCAGTATCACTTCAAGATTGAGCAGCGCCCAGGAAAACTACACCAGAATGCAGATGCCATGTCCAGAAGACCTTGTTCGGAAACCTGTAAGCATTGTCTGCGCATTGAACATCGAGAAGGAACCGCTGATGTTAGAAAAACCAGGCTTGTGACCGATGATAAGTGGACAGCAGCACACATGAGACGAGATCAGGAGAACGATCCGAATATCGCCGATTTTCTACGTTGGAAAGAAAGAGGAACAGAAAGACCGACATGGAAGGATATCTCAAATAGAGGGCCTGCTCTCAAGGCGATGTGGGCACAATGGGACTCACTAGTTGTGGAGAATGGATTATTGAAGCGAGTTTGGGAATCAGCTGATGGTAGATCAACAATTTCTCAGCTGGTTGTGCCCCACATCAGAGTTAATGAAGTTCTGGAAGAAGTCCATGGCGGAAAATCTGGTGGACATTTTGGAATTAACAAGACATTGGGTAAAATTCGAGAAAGATTTTACTGGGTTCAATGTCGTGACGACGTGGAAAGTTGGTGTAGAAGATGTCCTGTATGCGAAGCCAGTAAAGGTCCCAGAACGAGATCAAGAGCTGGAATGAAGCAATACAATGTGGGTGCACCGTTTGAAAGGATCGCCATCGATGTAGCCGGACCATTCCCTTTGACTGATGATGGAAATAAATACATCTTGGTTGCTATGGACTACTTCAGTAAGTGGGTAGAAGCATACGGCATGCCAAACCAAGAAGCCTCCACAGTTGCCAGGATATTGGTCGACAACATGTTTTCACGGTTCGGAGTACCAATGGAATCACATTTTGATCAAGGGAGAAATTTTGAGTCGAACTTATTCAAGAAGGTCTGTGATCTAATGGGAATCAGTAAGACGAGAACAACTCCACTACATCCACAATCCGATGGCATGGTCGAAATATTCAACCGAACTATGGAAGAACATCTTTCCAAAGTAGTCGAAGAGCATCAGAGGGACTGGGACAGGCATCTTCCCTTATTCCTGATGGCGTATAGAGCAGCTGTCCATGATTCAACGAAGCTAACTCCAGCTAGTATAGTCTTTGGAAGAGAACTCCGCTTACCTTGTGACTTGGTGTTCGGTTCACCAAGTGTTGAAGAAAAGGAAGTACAAGACTACGCAGATGAGCTCCGGAATGGCTTGATGAAAACTCATGAGACTGCTCGGAAGAGATTGAAATTAGCAAGTGACAAAATGAAGGCACGGTACGATCTCAAAGCCAATTCAGAGGGATTCTTCGAAGGAGATCGAGTTTGGCTGTAAAATCCTCGACGGAAGAAAGTCGTATCACCCAAATTAACACCATCTTGGAAAGGACCGTATACGGTGTTGAAAAGGATCAACGATGTGGTCTACAGAATCCAACGCAGCCCTAGGACGAAGATGAAAGTCGTTCATCTTGAAATACTGAAGCACTATCATGGTGAGGAGAGTTCTGTTTTTGATCGGGACGATCAAGTTTGAAGAAGGGGGTAAATGTTACGACCCTGGCAATCGATCCCAGCTACCTGCGGAATGTAAACAAGCCATATTCCTTGGAATGGTAATTAGGTGATTCGACGGCTATTGAGATGACTCGAGAAGATTATCGACCTGTTCACGATATTTCGAGTGGAATCTAGACGTTTTATTAGGTAGAATAAATAGTTGTTGTTAGGGACAGGAAGAAAAGTATTTATTTGGAAGCGTTATAATAACGATCGAAGAAGTGTTGTGAATCGGAAGTGTTTAGTACGAGTATTGTAATTATTGTATAGTAGTGTTCAGAATAAATCGTTTCAAGTGTTCTACCGAGTGTTAAATTACTACGGACCCAGAGTAAAATCGTAACAATAATAAAAATGATGAAGTAATATCTCAATACGAAAAATTTCATCATTGACATTGGTGTTGATTTGAAAAAATGGTATGAAAACAATGTGATTGACGTTCTCTTGAAAAAATTAGATGAATTCAAAGAACGTGATAGTGGTTGGGCCTTACACAAAATAGTTAGTTTAGAAGTCAATATAAACAAGGTGGAAATGGGGAATGGAGGTGCATCCTACATTAAACTTCCTAGCCAAATCGAACGTAAGCGAGCTTGTGTCAATGTAAAAAATTCAGATGAAGCTTGTTTTGCATGGGCTATCACTTCATGTTTATTTCCTGCACAACGTAACTCTTTCAGAACTTCTTTGTATCCGCATTACAGTGAGGTTTTGAATGTGACAGGTATTCAATTTTCTATGAGGTTAAACCAGATTTCAAAATTCAAGTTTTGAACAATTTATCTGTTAATGTGTTCATTCTAGAAATGGATCGGAATAAACAGATGACTACGGTTCCAATAAGGATTACTAAGAATAAGATTCCAGAAAGACATGTCAATTTATTGATGATTCAAGATGAATATGTTGTCAGGGAATACTTGATGGCACTCGATGGAGATGTTGAAGAACCATCATTTTTCGATGACAATGTTGTCATTTTTGTTGGATAAAAAATTTATCACGATTAATTTCTAGTCAGATAGAAAAACACAACGCTAAAAAGTATGTATGTGATAGATGTTTAAACTATTTCACAAAACAAGATACATTGGATTCACACAGTATTCATTGTCAAAAAAAAAAGTGAACACATCTTAAATATTATTTTCAGAAGAGATAAATACATATCTTTCAAGAATTTTCACCATGAAGAAAAATTGCCATTCGTAATTTATGCCGATTTTGAGTCTTTGCTCATACCATTTGAAGAGAAACAGAGAAAAAAACCCATAAAAACAGCTCGCTATCAGAAAGCGTTCAGTGTAGGCTATTACTTGAAATGTAATTATGACCAGAATTTGACTTTTTACAAGAGTTATAGAGGTACTGATTGTATCGAATGGTTCGTTAATGGAATGAATGCCGTAACAGATCTCATAGACTCGAAATTGCAAGTCAATATACCGATGAAGATAGATAATCAAGATGTTCAAGACAAAACTACATGCCACATTTGTGAAGAACCTTTCACGACGTCCGATACTATCGTACGTGACCACGAGCATTATACAGGGAAATTTCGTGGATTTTGTCATTCTAATTGTAATCTTAACTACAGAAAATCACGCGTTGTACCAGTTTTTTTCCACAACTTATCTGGCTACGATAGCCACTTCATTATCAGAGATTTAGCGAAACATTCGCACATCACCTTGCTACCTATCAACAAAGAGAGGTATATCAGTTTCACGAAGTATAATCCAAAAACAAAATTAAAATTAAGATTTGTGGATTCATACCGATTCATGCCATTCAAATTAGATGATTTAGTGAGTTTCCTTGATAAACAGCATTGGTTAATCTACGAAATGAATTTCTGGGGATTCATGAAGATAAACCAAATTTACTGTGTAGAAAAGGTTAGGTTCTGTTATGACTATTTGGATAATTTGGAAAAACTCAATAAAAACAAATTGCCAGCAAAGAAATATTTTTATAGTGAATTAACAGATCAACATATCAAAGATGGAGATTATAATCATGCCCAGAATGTTTGGAATGAATTTCAAATTGAAACTTTAGGTGATTACTCAGATTTATATCTCAAAACTGACATTTTATTACTGGCCGATGTTTTCGAGAATTTTCGAAGCATGTGTCATGCGAATTATAATTTAGATCCTGCATACTATTACACGCTTCCAGGATTCACCTGGGATTGTATGTTGAAATATACGGAATGTCGGTTGGAAACAATTCAGAATGTAGACATTTTAATGTTCATAGAAAAGGGCATTAGAGGAGGTATAAGCCAATGTTCCGATAGGCATTCAATGGCGAACAATAAATATATGACTAATTTCAAAATCAACGAACCTTCAAAATATTCACTTTATCTTGATGTTAATAACCTCTATGGATGGGCAATGTGCCAATATCTTCCATATTCAGGATTTGAATGGGAGCAGAACATCGATAATTTTGATGTATTTGCAATTTCCGATGAGTCCCCTGTAGGATATATACTTGAAGTTGATATGAAATATCCGGAATCTCTTCATGATCTCCATAAAGATTTACCTCTCGCTGCCGAACACCTTGTACCTCCTAAATCAAAATTACCAAAATTGATGACCACTCTGTATGATAAGGAAAAATATATTTTGCACTATAGAAGTTTGAAGCAATGCATAACTAACGGGCTTATTCTCCAAAAAATCCACCGAATTCTCAGATTTAATCAAGCCCCTTTCTTGAAACCGTACATTGAATTGAACACTAAATTACGAACCCTATCCACAGATGAGTTTGGCAAACAAACTTTCAAAACGCTCAGCAATGCTGTTTACGGCAAGACTATGGAAAATGTTCGTAAACATAGAATCGTGAAACTGGTGAATAGTTGGGAAGGTCGATATGGGTCAAGACATTTGATTTCTTCTCCAAATTCTCATGATAGATCAATTCTTGATGAGAACCTCATGGCTGTTGAGATGAAAAAAACTGATGTCATATTCAATAAACCCCTTTATATTGGTATGGCTATATTAGATATCCCAAAAATATGTGTTTATTACTTTCATTATGGATATATGTTGAAAAAGTTTGACCAAAATAATTGCAAATTGCTTCACACCGATACAGATAGCTTAATTTATGAATTGCATTGTGATGATGTCTACGAAGAAGTTATCAAAAATAATATAGATAAGTTTGATACCAGTGATTATCCTCCTGACAATAAGTATAATATCCCCTTGGTTAATGAAAAAGTTCCTGGATTATTTAAAGATGAGACTTCTGGTGATATAATGACAGATTTTGTAGGGCTGCGATCGGAACAATACACATTTCTGGTTGAAGGTAGTGTCAACAAGAATAGTAGAACGGGTGAAAATGAGGGAAAAAAATGCATAAAGAAAGCAAAAGGCGTGGAGTATTATGTAGTTAAACAGAAAATAACTTTTGAGGACTATTTAGAATGTTTACAAGAAAATAAAGAAAAACATGAAAGTCAAAGGTCTATTCAATCACATAATCATAGAGTTTATTCCATTGAACAAACCAAAGTGGCACTAAGTCCTCATGATGATAAGCGATATTTATTGAAAAACACCACTGACACTTTACCTTATGGTCATTACAGTATTCTCGATTGATTCATTTGAGTCAAATTCGTCTTGAGAATGTTTTAATTTAAGAGAGATTTTCACAATGGAATCCTTTCAATTTGATGTCATATGTAATGTATTGAATTATCATTTTGAATGTCAATAAATTAACTATATTAATTATTATTTTGTTTCATTAACACCCAATCAAAACAAAAAGGTAGGTACGTCCATGTTCACAACAAAACAAGTAATTTTTCATCTCATTTTATTTTCTTTTCAGATTATTCATAATTTCATTTTTGTAGTACAATAAACATTCTCTTAAACAGTAGCTCTCAATACTATCATTCAAAATATCACAAAATGTCTTGATGACAGACTCACCATCAACTTCTTAATTGTTACGTACTAAAAGATTTTTAGTAAGATCAAGAATATTGTGATAAAAATAAAAAAAAAATATATTTCTCAACGTATTGATCTTATATGCAATTATGTCAAAATCTAATCTGATGATTTCTCTAATAATTTCTTCTTTGGAATACAATGTACAGCGGGCACTTTCCATTTTCAATATCTTGATTCCCATGAACTTTGTTGGAGTTACTTTCACTTGTTCGTCATAAGTCAGCTGCGGCACATTAACCTCTTCTTCACCATTTGCATCAAAATATTCTATCAGCAGTTGTCGAAGTGTATAAGTTAGAGTCGACCATTCACTCACATTGAAAGAGATACTAGATCCGTTACTTGTATTCATTCACTGCAGGTTCGAAGCATCTGGCTACGCTTAATCCGCAACAAATTGTAAATGGGCTATCATCGATATGAAAATCGGAATTGATGATGTACGTCCCTTCTTTTAGGATTTTTTCCATATAGTGGTGCTTCACTTTCTCTATTTCAGCCCAATAATCACTACTGTAGCCACTTGTGGTTGAACTTGTCGATTCTTCAATATTTGGATTCATATTATCACGTGAACTGTTATAGGCAGAGATGAGTACAGAACTGATCAAGCTGGGAATTTGTTGATATTTATATATCATAGAAAAAACAAGTCTGAACCTGTTTATGATAATTAGCCGCAGCTTATCGCTCATCATTAAGCGTAAATGTGTTTTGCTACTTATCAAATTGCCTTCATGAAAGTTGTATACCAGTGTCATACAAAACTATCTTTGGTGATCCATGAGTTGTGAGATTTGTCTAAGCCAAGCCATTTGACATATATTTTATTTCCTTTGGTTCTCAGCACTTTCTCAACTAGATAAATGTTGGGATATTTCGCTTTTCGCAATTCTTGTTCGTAAAATGCCCCTTGAATAGAATTTCCTGTAACGTCTTCTAGAAGATAAGTTGTTGGATTGGTTGCACGAATTTTATTTATTCTGAATAACTCATTCGACCAGTTTGGAGTGTACGATTTTGAAAATGCCTCACGATATTTACTTATTCGCACATATTCGTCTTCTTTGAATTTGGGAAATTTAGGATCACTTGTTTTCAAACGACTGTAAACTGTGTTGAGAAGTAACTTCTCATTTTTTTCATCAACTTGAATCGGTTTCATTCCTATTGTCCTGTGCTTAGTATGATTATATGTAGAAACGATATTTTCCAATAGGTCGATCCATTTATAATTTCCTTGGAGACTAAATTGCTTCCACATGATATTTTTTAATGTTCTATTTACACGTTCCACTATGCTGGCTTCCGTACTCGAGAAAGTGCTATAATGGTTGACCCCGTATATCTGCATGAGTTCACCAAACAATTTATTGTAGAATTCTCGCCCTCTGCCAGTATGCAGATTTTGTGGAGGGGATTTTGCGTGTGTCAGAATTTTTTTCATCGCAAGTGTAACATCCTTGGCTGATTTACTTTTTACTGGCTCACACCACACAAATTTCGAAAAAGTATTTATAACAACCAGAATGTATTTTAGTCCTTCGTTGAATTCTGCATAAGGAATCATTTCAACCAGATCAGCTTCCCATAAATCATTCAACCCTTTGATTATAACCCTCCTTCTTCGGAACCGTCTTCTTGCTGGCTTATGGAGTTCATTTACCACTCCTTCTACAATATCAGACATACTTGACGATTGGAGAATGAATAAGTAATTGAACGTACATACTATCTTCAGATGATTTGGATTTGTTGAAAAATCGTTCCTTTGGAAAGTCTTTGACCAATCAGATCCGTCATGTCTATTGTGCTTGAACTATCCAGTACGACTGATTATAGTCCCGGATAGTAATCGACACCAATTATTATACCTTCTTTCAAGGGGAAGATATATTCGTTTGAATTATTTTGTAATTCATATACGTATGGCAATGGGTGCTTTTTCGTCTCCTCGGTTATTCTTCCATTCATTGTGATGACACACTCACTGTATAATAGAGATAAATTAATGGGGTGTTGGTGCACAAAGTAGCTGAGCTGAGATTGATCAACTCTTTGGTGTTGCAACATATGTCTATCGAATTTATCAATAGGCATCGTACCTAGACTAAGGAACTCTACTAAATGAACACCAAAGTTGTAGTACATAAAGCTTTATTTGATAATGTTGGCTTCTTTGAGCTCACCAATCACAGACATGATTTCATTTTCATGACCCGTATGCCCTGCATATTTTTCTGCTATCAGTAATTTCAATCTTTCCACAATTTCATTATAATCATCAAAATATTTGTATTCTATCTTCTTGTTGTTCAATTTCATCATTGATAATTTACTGACACCTTTTCCTGGTACAGACTGGGACCTAGTATGAATTCGTGGAGCCTTTGGGATATCTGATGCAGTAGATTTACTCGATGCAGAAGGTATATGAACACGCTGCTGAAGCATTTTTTTTCCTACATCCTTAGACATCGAATGGAGAGACGTTACTCTTGGTTTGATTATTTTAGCAAATTTCTCAGAATTAGAAGTGGACAAACCGTTTTTAGGATTATGATGCAAATAAATCGCCTTCGTGTCTCTCACTATGTCAATGTAATTTTCAACATCCTTGGGCTTGTAACCGATCGGTTGTTTCTTGAACATCAGTTCATATAGACCTGGGGAACCATTGAAGGTTATTTCGTTTATGTGGAAATGAGGACCAAGAAATTCCACCGTACTATCTCCTATCATACATTTATCAGTCGTTAATTCATATCTGATTCCGAAAGTATGGTCAAAATCATCTGGATCCCCTTTGAATATATCTTCGATGTAAGCTCTTGGTAGAGGTTTCTCATATTTTTCCAAGTATTTTTCCAACTCTGGATTAGCAGCTTCTTGAAGTCTCTCTACTTCTTGACGTAATTGGCCAAGACTTTGATCGGAATAACTCGCATCAGGTTCATGAATGAATGTTTCTCCATCTTGAGGACTTGATTCCTGTCCTGGCACCAATTTATAATACTGTTTCTGTGATTGCGGTGTTGAAAACGATTCAGGTTCTGTTTTTTCCACTTTGGGAATGCGCTACTGTTGTCTGTTTGATTGATGTCAGCAATTCTTTCAGAGGAATCGTAATAGGTTCGTAAGTTTTTTCTAATGAAGTTTTCGATTTGGAAATATCTGATTTGAGGGCTTGATATTTCTTCTTGACTGACTGTCTCGCTTTTACCAACTGTTTAGCGAGACTAGCATCCATGTTGAAACGATACTGAAGTACACTATTATGAATAGGATCGTTTTATATCAGACTATGAGAATTTCATCAAACCCTCTCCTATACCGACCATTCTTTATATCTCCATCCTTGTCGATTACTACAAAGCCGTATCTCTGCTTCCAACAAAATGGACATAACTCTGTAAATTTGCGAAATAACATATCAACATTCACATGATCGTCATAAATATGTTTCAAATTGGTGACGTCCTGTTTGAACATGATGATGAGGTTAGTGTTGTCTCTTGTTAACCTTTCAGGAATAGAACTGTAAGTCTGACATAGATAGAAAACGTCAGTATTTTTATGACGTCCGAAGCAAAAGAAATCTCTGATGATATTTTGATTGCATGTTGCAACATCATCGAATATGATTATTGAGTTCGGGGCTACTTCGTTCGGAGATATCACTTCATCACCATCGTTGTATTCATAATATCCTATTTCTTCTAGAGGTTTGAAGAGAGTTCTCAAATATTCGTATTTTGGCTGATAGAGAGACTTGGAGTACACATATATATTCTCAAATCTCAAACCGTTCGGATCATCGAGCAAACTTATCATACAGTTGGTTTTTCCACATCCTGATGAACCTAACAGGAGGCCCCTTTTCGAATTCCCTTCGAATATATATCCATGTTTCTTCAGCTGATGTGGAATTATCGAATTATCATGATTGGTCACGGGAAGAATTACTTTATGTTTCTTTACTTTCATCTCTGACAATCAAATAATTACTGATAAATTGTTAGAAAAATCTCATTATCATAATATAGTGTTGAAGATCGATGCCCTTCCAGTATAAGATAGAACTTCTACGTGGGTTATATAATGATTGTATACGATCAAAGAATCAGTAATCGAAAGAATACTAAGGGGGGAGGTATATTGAATACTCTCATAAATAAGTTGCCTTTCGAACTGCATATACCTGGTTACAATTTTTGTGGGCCAGGTACAAAGTTGTCCGAAAGACTTGAACGTGGGGATCGAGGTGTCAACCCGCTAGACGAAGCTTGCAGAGAACACGACATAGCCTATTCTAAATACCCTGATTTAAAAAGAAGGAACCAAGCAGATCGAATTTTGGCCGAAACAGCATCGAGACGTTCGAGTGAGAAAAACACGAGAGTTGGTGAGAAAATTGCCTCGCTTGGCATTGCAGGAATAATGAAAACTAAGAGCAAACTAGGTATGGGATTGAATAATGAGATGATGGTAGTAAAAATAAGGAAGAGAAATAAAAGACGTAAGAAAAAGGTGGGAGGAGCAATCAGTTTCACTCGAGCTATTCGCAAAGCAAAGGAAGGGGTCAGAGGTAAAAGAAATATTGACATTATCCAGGCTGCCCAACAAGCACTAACATCAATAGGTGGTAGGAAAGTTTTGAAGCCTAGAAAAAGAATTATCCCCATTCCCAAATCGGGGGGTTTCATTCCACTGATTCCCCTCTTTGCTGCACTTGGTGCACTCGGTAGCTTGGGTGGTGGTGCTGCTGGAATTGCGCAAGCTATAAATAAAGCTAAAGCAGCGAGAGCACAACTGGAAGAGAACAAAAGACACAATTTGAGAATGGGGCAGGCCGCCTTGGGAAAAGGCCTATTAATGAAACCCTACAAACATAGTCTAGGATTGTTTCTGAAACCGTATCCAAAAAACTGAATTTGAAGCTACCACACCGTCCACTGACCAACGTAGATTTATTGAAATTTGTAAAAAAATTACAAATACCGTATTTT
This sequence comes from Phaedon cochleariae, assembly GCA_918026855.4. Taxonomy (NCBI): domain Eukaryota; kingdom Metazoa; phylum Arthropoda; class Insecta; order Coleoptera; family Chrysomelidae; genus Phaedon; species Phaedon cochleariae. Next base: position 32,978,931 of record OU896713.1, read on the forward strand.
TGAGGGGTGTTTATGTTGGATGAATTTCCTGGGAAAATCAGGAAATATGAGTGTGGCATAGCTAACCTTAACAGAAAAAGTGAGAAAGGCAGTCATTGGGTGTGTTATAAAAAATCCGGACGTAATATCTCCTACTTTGACAGCTACGATGACTCAAGACCACCTCTCGAACTCATCAAATATTTCAATAGTGATGGTAGCTATAATATAATAAAATATTATCATGATAATATTCAAGAAAACAATCCATATAATTGTGGACATCTATGTCTCAAATTTTTATATAATGAATATAATGTTTGGAATTCAAGTAGTCCATTATTGGAAGTGGTGAGAAATGTCATTATCATTTTCCTTTTCTGGCACCTCCTCAGTTTTGAGTTCTGACTTCGACCCTCCCATTTATTCAGAAGAAAATGCAGGATATGGAATTGGATTTATTGGCTTTGAAACTTTCAATGTCATCCCGAATATTGATGAAAAAAATAATCAATTCGTATTCGGCAACAATGATAACTCTATTACGATTCCTGAGGGCTCATACGAAATCAGTGATCTCAATGAAATTATTTCTTCACGAGTCAAAGATATCGATAAGGATGCAAAAATAAATATCATACCAAATTTCAATACATTGAAAGTAGTCATCGATACAAATAAAAGGATTAATTTCAAATACGACCGCACGATTAGAGAATTGCTGGGATTCAATAATCGTGTTCTAGAAGCATATCAACAACATACGTCTGATAAATCAGTGAACATCTTGGGTGTCAATGCTATCAGTATATATTGCAACTTAGCAACAGGCAGCTACCATAACGGCAAAGAAGCCCACTCGCTATTGTCTTTTTTTCCGACAGTGGCTCCTGGTTATTAGATTGTTCTGAACATCGAAACCGTGATATATTTCAAGATTAATGACAAGAAAATAAATAATATCACCATAAAAGTATTGGATCAAACCGGAAGACTTGTGAATTTCCGTGGTGGAACAATAACCGTAAGTATTCACTTGAAAAAACTTCAGAAGCCTGAATGGTTATCAGATATAATAGAATATTCTATCCATATCAGTCCTTCTATAAGGAGGTGAAACCCTTGCGAAAAACATCCAGTATCAGAAAAATACCAAGAAGTTAACGTCTTCTAATCGTCTATTCCTCAAGTCTTTAGGGTTTACAGTTCTGGTATGATGGATATTCTGAATATACATCAACAACCGCTCATAGACCAATCAGTTCAGGAAATAGAATATCATTTGTATCAACCATTCACACAAAAAATTGATTACAATGATGAAGTGAGAATTCAAGTTCCTACTTTTGGATTTGTATACTTTGCCATGTCAAAGTTACTTGTATATTGAAGGACGTTCAACAAAAGCAGATGGCAGCCCTATCGATAAACTCAGATTCATCAATAACGCCATAAGTTTTCTCTTCAGAGAAATAAGGTATGAACTGAATGGTGTCACTATCGATTCAGTGAGAAATGTAGGACTAGTATCAACGATAAAAAGCTACCTCTCATACAGTGCTAACGAGAGTATCGCCTCACAAAACGCTGGATGGTTCCCAAAATTGAATTTTTCCGTCAAAGATGAGAAAATACTAGTTGATAACAGAGGGAATTATTCCGTATGTCTCCCATTATTCCTGCTCCTTGGTTTCTTCGACGATTACAGGAAAGTTATTTTGAACATGAAACAGGAATTAGTACTGATTCGAAATAATGATGACCTCGACAGTATCTATTGTACTGATTCCAAGGAAATTTTCAAAGTGCATATCGATAAACTGTTCTGGCGCATCCCGCATATTTCTGTCAATATACCTCAACAACTCAAATTCACAAAAGTTGTGGAAAAGGGACAAGATATACTGTTAGCATTCCGCAGCTGGGAGCTTTTGGAATATTCGAAATTATCGACGACGAAATCGTTCAATTGGAATGTAAAAGTTTCAAATTTGCTTGAAACTCCTCGACACGTAATTGTAATTCTCCAGACAGACAAGAAAAGTAAGGTCCAGTCCGACATGAGCAAATTCGACAGCTGCGACCTATCAAATATTCGGGTTTTTCTAAACAGCGACCGATATCCATATAATGATTTACATTTGAACTTCAGTGAGAACAAAACATCTCAATTATAGTCAATGTACATGAATTTTAGAGAGTCATATTATGGATTGAAAAAGGAACCAATATTTTCCCCCAAAGAATTTGTCGAATCAATCCCAATGGTCCACATTGATTGTTCTTATCAGAAGGAATCTATGCAGACAGGATCAGTCTCATTGAGAATAGAAATCGAAACTGATGAAGCTGTTCCAGATAATACAACAGGGTATTGTCTCATTTCACATGATAGACTTTTCAGTTATAATCCCCTGACGAAAATTGTGAAACAATTATGAAATTTATTCATTTATATTGTAACCAATTAGAATAAAACATGATCATTTAATGGAATTTATTATTTAAACGAATTCCCCTGATCACATCAGTCAGTTCTTCTCTGTACGCGGCATCATGAAGTTGTTCTGAACATCGAAACCGTGATATATTTCAAGATTAGTGACAAGACAATAAATAATATTACCATAAAAGTATTGGACCAAACCGGAAGACTTGTGAATTTCCGTGGTGAAACAATAACCGTGAGTCTTCACTTGAAAAAACTTTAGAAGCCTGAATGGTTATCAGATATAATAGAATATTCTATCCATATCAGTCCTTCTATAAGGAGGTGAAACCCTTGCGAAAAACATCCAGTATCAGAAAAAATACCAAGAAGTTAACGTCTTCTAATCGTCTATTCCTCAAGTCTTTAGGGTTTACAGTTCTGGTATGATGGATATTCTGAATATACATCAACAACCGCTCATAGACCAATCAGTTCAGGAAATAGAATATCATTCGTATCAACCATTCACACAAGAAATTGATCACAATGATGAAGTGAGAATTCAAGTTCCTTCTTTTGGATTTGTATACTTCGCCATGTCAAAGTTACTTGTATATTGAAGGACGTTTAACAAAAGCAGATCGCAGCCCTATCGATAAACTCAGATTCATCAATAACGCCATAAGTTTCCTCTCCAGAGAAATAAGGTATGAACTGAATGGTGTCACTATCGATTCAGTGAGAAATGTAGGACTAGTATCAACGATAAAAAGCTACCTCTCATACAGTGCTAACGAGAGTATCGCCTCACAAAACGCTAGATGGTTCCCGAAATTGAATTTTTTCGTCAAAGATGAGAAAATACTAGTTGATAACAGAGGGAATCATTCCGTATGTCTCCCATTATTCCTGCTCCTTGGTTTCTTCGACGATTACAGGAAAGTTATTTTGAACATGAAACAGGAATTAGTACTGATTCGAAATAATGATGACCTCGACAGTATCTATTGTACTGATTCCAAGGAAATTTTCAAAGTGCATATCGATAAACTGTTCTGGCGCATCCCGCATATTTCTGTCAATATACCTCAACAACTCAAATTCACAAAAGTTGTGGAAAAGGGACAAGATATACTGTTAGCATTCCGCAGCTGGGAGCTTTTGGAATATTCGAAATTATCGACGACGAAATCGTTCAATTGGAATGTAAAAGTTTCAAATTTGCTTGAAACTTCTCGACACGTAATTGTAATTCTCCAGACAGACAAGAAAAGTAAGGTCCAGTCCGACATGAGCAAATTCGACAACTGTGACCTATCAAATATTCGGGTTTTTTTGAACAGCGACCGATATTCATATAATGATTTACATTTGAACTTCAGTGAGAACAAAACATCTCAATTATAGTCAATGTACATGAATTTTAGAGAGTCATATTATGGATTGAAAAAGGAACCAATATTTTCCCCCAAAGAATTTGTCGAATCAATCCCAATGGTCCACATTGATTGTTCTTATCAGAAGGAATCTATGCAGACAGGATCAGTCTCATTGAGAATAGAAATCGAAACTGATAAAGCTGTTCCAGATAATACAACAGGGTATTGTCTCATTTTACATGATAGACTAGATTGTGAAACAATTATGAAATTTATTCATTTATATTGTAACCAATTAGAATGAAACATGATCATTTAATGGATTTTATTATTTAAACAAATTCCCCTGATCACATCAGTCAGTTCTTCTCTGTACGCGGCATCATGAAGTTGTTAAGTATATTCATTATCCACTATCCAATATTCATTATCCAACGGATTTTATCCCAAAGAGGTTACAATTTCCAATGGGTACCAAGTGAACCATTATTTATTCAAACCTGCAGTGCCTTTTTCTGCCCTGCAAGAGTCCGATAAAAAACAGGTTCGTTACGTTGAGAAATATCATAATGGAATTAAGTTCAGTTCAGGTCTGATTGATTACGAGGAATCGAATGATATTCTACTGAGCCATCTGAAAGATGTCGATTTTGTGTATGTGAGAGAATACAAAAAATTTGAATTTTTGACTGGACTATTGTCTCCATGTGCCAGACCGAAAATCATAAATGTTGAAACTTTCGATAACATAATGACGACCACTACATTCAAACCGGACATCCCTTTGTGCATGAATCACAATGTGAGTGACGAACAATTTCATTGTTCACTACGTAATTGCAAAAATTTGCATACCTGGATAACAAGTCTCCTACCACAGTGAAATTTCACAATAAGTAACGTACCAAAGTGAAAAATTTCAGTTCACCAAGTTCCGTTAGAAAGAAATGTTCTCAGATCTCATTGATAAACATATTGAGGATTTGGAAAAGTTAAAAACAAGTATCAACATTTTCGAAATGACCAAGCAGATTCGAAATTTGACTGTTTCACTATGTGCGCAACAGCAAAGTGGATTGGTGTTGAAGCAAAACAAGAATTTTTCAGAAATAATTAGTGCATTAGTCATAATTTAAAGAATTCAACAACAGAATATCTATCTCAGTTCAGTTGAAAATGATACAGTTTATCATCAACAATGGCAACATTAAGTTCGACTCATATAATCTTGTACACGCTTGTCCATAATATATTGTATGTTAATCAACCCTACAATGCCAGAAGAGTTTTCATTTGTTTCGAAAACAATGATACGAAAAATGACAGCTGGCCTTCAACTTGGACTAAAATGCTACCAGTATTAGTCAACAATGGTCATCTACCCGTATTAATGACCGATGTACCACAAAATGCTAGTTTTCATAAGTACAGAATTATATTCCAAGATAATACTGTGGGAGATACGAAAAACTGGCAAAATTTGATCTATCGTGAAACATGTGAGTCAAGAGAGTATTATTCAGATACCTATTCAATTGTTTTGTATCTAATATTCAGTAGTCTAATTATATTATTCTTGTGTTATATTCTGCATGTCATTTTAAAATTTAAGAATATGTATATGAAGGCAACGATTACCTTGGGAGAAAATTGAATTGCATTCCATACACAAATTATTGTTTTCTTCCCATACCATCATACCAAAATAATATCCCGATTCATTATTGGATCACCCTGTATTATGTGTTGTATATTCCCATTATTCTAGCATAGCAAAGTCATTTTGAAAATGCCCATTATCTCAGATGAAAATTAAAACGTTTTCTGGTGTACACAAATTAGTCTTCCATTCATTATCATTAACATTGAAATAATTCTCGATATAAAAATAATATTTCTATTCATAATGTGATCAACGTATTTTCAAGTTCAACGATAATTGTATTCCCAATAATTTATAATTGGCTTCAATGTGTTGTGTATTTTCCATACCATATCAATTGCCTACCCGCATAATTTATCAAGCGGTATCTATTTACATATTTAACCTATTTTATCGTTATGTCCGAAGACTTCCGCGGCGACAATAACGAACGGTTTAAAATCGCGATCGCGTTCATTATAGACCTAATTCAGGGTTGAGGGCGGTATAGTTTTCGTTGGCACCCCGGGATGCATACCAAATCCAATGTCACTGTATTTCAACAAGTGGACCATTCAGATTGGTTTCTCGACTCCCGGTACTGAAAACTGGTTAGACGTAATGTATCATGTACCAGTTTGCGTCAGTAAAAACGCGCGACCTGCGAAATATAATTGGACAAATATTTTGTCAGTGCATAGAAAATGTTCCGAAATATATAGGATGTGTCTGAATGAATGTGCAACGAGATTGCAGTGCATAGAAATTGTTCAGAAATAAACAGGATCTCTCAGGATGATCAAACTCTAGGTGAGTATTCTACAAAAAAAATTATTCAAAATCATTATTGTTAGCATTTAATTTGTGGTATATTCGTTGAACCTATCAGAGTTTATCCAATGATCCCAGTGTATCATTCTCTTTGTTGGAAACAAATGAAAATTGGAACATTTATAGTTTCTAAAATGATTTCCATGAGTAGAATACACTCCTATAGAATTTGGTTTATTCTTCCTGAATCACCCTGTATGTCAGAATTTGGAATAAGCACAGAGACTATATTTTGGAAATAACTCACCGATAGTTTCAAGCTATTTCATGCCACAGTTCCTTTTAAATGACGTCAAAAATTACCAGTGGGGTAGTAACAAACCCATTCGAGTGTATTGTTGTGGGTATATAATATTGTATGAAAGAAATCATCATATATAACTAACTATTTTTATTCAAACCTGAAACAAACGAAATAAATCAGAGGAATGCAAATCGATTAAGGCATGAGAAATTACCTTATAACAACAACAACAACAACAAAATTATTCGTCTTCCGTAAACTGAAACAAAATTTGAATTAAAAATGAAAACAATCGAGAACAAATTATTTTGTTTACCGATATTGCCCACACCAGAAGGGCATCCTGCTCCTCCATGTAAAATATGGCATACTGCCCCACATTTCCTACGTTAATCAATCCTGGGGGGGCACTTGATCCCCCCAAGATCTTTCCTTGAAGTAAGAGGATCGGTTTGTTCTAAAAAAGACACAGAATTCACTTGATAATGCTGAATTGTTTGGTACCGAAATAATTTGATGAATTCTGATGAAATTCATTTTGTATTTCACGAAAACAATTATCATTGTAGGGAATGCGGACAGAATATCAATCAAAAAACTATTAGGCACATAGAATAATTTTTCACATGGGTCCGTACTATGAGGTTGAATATTATTTTGATTATTTATTGATAATTATTGATCCTCACAAAAATTTACAATTTCTCCCGTAATACAGCCTGCTTCTTGAAATTCATTAAGATAACCGATATCCTCATGCTTTGTCTCCAAAACACGGATATCAAAAAGATTCCTGGTTCCTGAGAGAAATCAATATGAAATGGAAATAAATGAATAAAATATACTCACTCTCAAATGACCAGGTAGCAGATTCTTAATCACTTCTATTGGTATCTCTTCTGGGAAAATTTGAACATTGTTTATTTTTATATTAGGTACAGGAATATTTTCAACTTACCCATGTTAAAGCTGCACTAAAAGAATAATAATAATAATTTGAGCAGATAATATACAAAATGATATAATATAACATGGAAATTCGTTTATATATGGACCCTATTTTGATTATCTTTTCGTAGAATTTTTTTTTAAGGATAATAACTAATCAGCAATACTTACTGACCCAAATCATTAAATCGCTAATTTGTTTTTCCAGAAATTTCTTATCAGTCTTATTAGGTCTATTTCTCGGTTTGTGCAATAAGTGCACATTTTTATAGATTGCAGTAATATCGGAGTTAATGGCGCATCATTATAATGCTAATTTGCGCGACTAGAATCGCCGTGTACAGGGCGATCCGGAATCACAGGGTGATCCTTCGACACCGTTAAGACCTTCTCGCAATTCATTAAAAATCAGACAATATTCACATTACGAAATCACATAGAACTTCACCTATTGAAAAAGTAGAATTCCAACTCACATAGGGTTTTACCTATTGGGAACTCTAGATCATGAGTTGAAGTAACGCCCTATGTGATCTGTCACTCTCTTCAGGTTACCAACTCACAAACGGGTTTACATGTTAGCGTTTTGGGAAAAAGTAGAAATCCAACTCACATAGGGTTTTCAGTACTTCGATTTCTAAATCAAGTACAAGTACTGAAACGCCTATGTGATTTAGTTCTCTCTTCAGTTTACGAACTCACATAGGGGTTTATTACATGTTAGCATTTTGTGAAAAAGTAGAATTCCAACTCACATAGGGTTTTACCTATTGGGAACTCTAGATCATGATCTAGAGTTCCCAATAGGTTAAGCCCTATGTGAGCTGTCACTCTCTTTGTCTTACTACTTATATAGCATTCAACCATCATACAATGCAGATTGTTCAGCAACAAAAAACATTGCGAGTTTACAACTTCGATGAAAAAGTGGGGTTAGGAAATGGTATAATGACACAACGTCGGCATGGATTCCTACTACCTAATACTATACGCAGTCTCATTATCGGCCCTTAAAATAGCGGCAAAACGAATATTATGATATCCCCCCTCACCAACGATAATGGTTTACGATTCGCCAATGTTTATCTCTATTCAAAAATGTTGTATCAACCCAAGTATGAGTACTTGCGGAAAGTTTTGAAACCGATAAAGTGACTGGGGTTTTATACATATAGTAATGATGTGGACATTGTTGAACCGGAAGATGCAAAGCCACACAGTATTTTCATATTCGACGATGTGATATGTGAAAAACAAGATGTAATCAGATCATATTTCTCAATGATGCGCCATAAAAATGTGGATTACTTTTATCTAGCACAAACGTATTCGAGAGTGCCGAAACAGCTGATTCGCGATAATTCCAACTTTATAATCATGTTTAGGCAGGATTATATGAATCTACACCACATTTATTCCGATCATGTATCTCCAGATGTTACATTTAAACAATTTCAAGAAATGTGTGCACAAAGTTGGACAGATAGATACGGGTTTCTCTTTATAGATGAGGATAATGAAATTCATGAGGGCCGTTATAGGAGAGGGTTCGACTGCTTCATATACCCCTGCAACAGCAACTGCATGGACTTCATTCAGCCTTTGGATAGCACAATGAGCACACCTCGTAGTGAAATCGCTTCAGAAAAACACCTCAAACGCCAACTTGTTGGAGCAACCGATGCGGTAAGGAATAAATTTAAAAGTCTCAAGAGCGAACTCAACAGTAACCAAATGATGTTAGAAAAAGCTCATGAGCCGCTGACAAAACCATTGAAGGTTATCACCACGGCAGCAACGGCGGCAGTAGCCAAGCAAAATGTAATGCCAGCAGCTACTCCTAAGAATTATAGCAAACCTTCAACGTCAACAATAGCACACCCGACATATTATTCCACACCAATATCAAGAAATGAGGCGAATGCTGTAGCGACGAAGCCGTTCAAGAAACATGGGGAGTCTGGGAATTTCAGCAATAGCTTTCAACCGCTACCATCATCGCCTCATAGCGGGGGACCTAAGTATACAACTCTATTGGAAACACCACCAACATCTTCGTCTCAAATTCCAAGCAGTGATATAACAGTGTATCCTTCTGTAGATGGAACAACCGCGAGCGACTTACAGGGCGAAATAATGGAGCATTTGAGGAATTTGAAAGAAAATAACTCGAATTATGATACAACATATGGCGTTCACATCGATTCCAAAACAGGGGAATTGAAAATGGGTAATATGGAAATCCGATTTCCTGCAGATCAAATCGAATTATGGCGCGGTAATAAGAGAAGCGTAGCGTTTCCAGCAACAACTGGATTATACGATTTGATCTTTATGAAACATGTGCCAAGAACTATCGATGATCAAGATAAAAGGATATACACCACTTTGTTGGAGACTACACGAGCGCCATATAATAATTATGACATCAGAGAAGGTTTGAATAATAGTGCGAGGAAGAAATATCAGCTAGTCATAAAGCCATCAGTCGGCACACCGCATGAAATGGAGAGTCAACTCCTGTTAAATGAAGTTAAAGGTGGTAGAGGAATGAGCAAATCATTACCATACAGAAAAGTCGTGAGTAAACAACACAAAGAGTATGCTTATTGGAATGAAGCAAAAGAGCTGGTTGACCGCCTCCGACTACTGTGTGGTTCTAAAATGGCTGGCCACACTGGACACGATAATGAGATAATGTCAATAATAGAGGAGTTGCGCGAAGAAGGCATCGTTTATTAATGTTATTAATGTATATATTTATATTATGCATATTCTCACAATTGCGATGTATTGGAAGAAAATCTACTCGATTGACACTTTCTTATGGAGTAAAACAACGCCATCTCGCATTCTTTAACATCATAATATATTAAGGATTGATAAAGTCCGTAACTTGTCGATGGTCTAGCCAGTACCAATATAGCCGCCGCAGGTAGAAGATGTCTTATGAAACTATCGAAAAATTTGGTCGTAAAAGGAGCAAATCCATGAGTTTTATACAAGGGCGGCCTGGTATCGGATTCAAGCTTGATAACAATGGGGATTATGACGTGCAGGGTAAACGATTAACAAATATCGGTAATCCGTCGAGTGGTGGAGATAGTGTACCACTGGAGTTCTTCAACCAACATTTGTCTGAGATGAGGGAATCTCTGAATAATATGGAGATACGCATCAAAGATTATCCTCAGATTACCCAGAAGGTTCTCATGATGGCGCCTAAGGTCAACGAAGCAATCGAGAAGATGGGCACCATGTCGAAAGAAATCGATGAAATGATGTCGGAATACAACAACAAAATCCAGGGTTTTACCGAGAGATTATTGAAATTGGAAGTAGAAGTAGCATTCGGGAAGGGGAAAGTCTTTACCCAGTAAAATCAAACCAAATACGAATATGAGAGAAAGATCATAAAAAATACCAATATGCTGGGAGGGGGGGAAAATTTTCTAAGTCCTTTTTTTGAATTTTTTTTTCCAACAACCTACTCCCCATAACCCTGTTTCAAAGATTTATTTTCATTTAATTTTATTTTGTAAGTATTTTTTTATTATTATTATTTTTTTTCTTCTTCAAAGCACATGTTTCATATACTCATCAATTTGTTGAACATCAATCAATCATATCATTAGTATTTATTAATACACTTGAATACTTATGAATAAGAACTCACTATGCTTAACTAATAACTAGAAACGATAAGTTTTGATTTTCACGCTACAGCATGTGGGGCACACATCCGACAAGCGGATCTGGTGTAGATCGGCTGAACATACGGTACAGGAGAACGACCTAGATGCCTCATCGAACCTCGTTGTAGAATACGATGAGGTTTGCTGATATGCTCCAACAGTATTAGGCTACCTTAGATATATGGAGAAGCATCTATAGCAAAGATTTGTCATCCCCTGCGGCGTCGTCATGATTGTGACCATTGATATTGTTGTGCAGAACAACATCTGCTCATGGCGGGCCCTGGCAACTGACACATCTATCCACTCAGATTGGAACCTAATCTGCTGGCCCCCCTAATCGCACACGTCGTCAAACCCTTCATCGGTGACGAGGTCTACCTGCTCGACGTCGCCTCCATTCATACCATCGTCCACACCATCGTGATTCTGAAACAAAAGAAGACACGAATGAGTAAATGGTGCGATAGAAGGTGAATAATGTATTGCCGCTACATGAGTGTATGGGTTATGTACTTACCACCGCTTCCAGAACGTTCTCGTCAATGAGGGATAGTTCTCGGAGCTTCTTGCAGATTGCGCTGAATTCAAGTGCCATCGTTTCTGTGACTGATACGATCGATACAATGTTCAGAATTGTAGAAACTGTTTCGAATGATGCTCTGATAGGATTTCCACATCTTTTATGTCATTGAAACGAGGTGAGGGAGTGGGAAGTGTTAAAAAATCGTAGAACTCTCACCACCATACTGGGAGAGAGGTAGGGAGTGGGTGGCGCTACCCCCATCAACCCTTAGCTTTAGTGGTGCGTATGCGTTTTGCAAATGGGAGTGGGGTAGGACTCGATTATCGAATGGAGGAGGGTGAAAATCCGACTATTGAGAAGAGGAGGATGCGAGCGTTATCACCACAGTGTTTCACAAACTACCAACGAGTAAGTCGAAGAAGAAACAGGAGAAGAAGTAAAAGCAGCAGTGAATTTCCAACCAATATCGCCTCCGCCAATATCATGACGTACCCGAAATCGTGGGATTCGAAACCCCTCGCAGTCGCTTACCCTACTGTTGTGGACGGGTCACCTCTACGGCGGCCAACGTTGTCGGAGCGAAATGCAAAAAATGTACCAAGCTGTTGCGAAACACCAATATGGGGATTTGTAGGAATGTGTGCAGGGAGTGTAGCATGGAGCGGCGGCTACGGTACCAGCGATGTATCAGTTGTAGCCAATACCGAAATGATTGTTGGAATAGTGTTTGCCACGGTTGTTCGAATGGGGCATATTTTTGCGAAATACTCGGCCACATGTTCGAGAATTCCAACAAACATTTCAAGGCTTGCTGGTGCCTCCCTTATGAGCGTCGGGTGTTCCGCAGAAGTCTTAATATGCCGCCAGTGGAGCCATATTTCGTGCGTGAGCATGGTAGCTCCGATGAAGACGAGTGATTTCGTTTTTTATACTTTCTTTTTTTTTGTACATTTATTATGTGAATATTTTTCAACACAGCAAATATATATATTTCAACTTGAAAACATTTCTCGATTTCATTCTTCATGGGTTTGGTGGAAGGGTAGAAAAAAAAGAATACATATAACCGAATATGTTCGAATTATTTGTTATTGGAAAAAAAAATTAACACACACACACACACTTCAAGTAATAGCAGATTTCTTAATCCAAGAATTGTGCTCCTCAGGATATCCAAGCCATTTGACCTGTACGTTCGTTCCACTTTCGTCTTTCTTCAAGACTTTCTCCACCAAGTACACTTTTGGATTCTTTGTTTTCAACAATTCCATCTCATAGAAACAACCCTTAATTGAATTGCCTTCAATATCGTCCAGATTGTAAGTTGTCGGATTAGTAATATCCACTTTGGTAATCGTGAATAATTCCGTGGAGAAATTTGCTGAATAACCTTTTTCGAACACACCTTTGAACTTGCTTATTCTTACAACATCACCAACTTTATATTTTGGTTTCGGCGCTATTTTTGGGTGACTATAAGCTTTCAGTATTGTAGTGGAAGTTACTTCAGAGGGCTTCATACCAATTGTCCTATGTTTTTAATCATTGTACGAGTTGATTAAGTGCGGTAAGATATCGTACCACTTATATTCCCCTCTGGCAGAAGATTCTCGGTAAATCCAATTTTTCACTGTTCTGATCACTCGTTCCACAATCACCGCCTTCATAGTACTATATGTTGAATAATGGTTCATTTTATATTCCTTCATCAGATTACTGAAATGAGAATTATAGAATTCTTTTCCAAGATCGCTTTGCATGTTTTTTGGTGAATACTCGGCCACTCTCAATATATGTTTCATAGCTTGTGTCACTTCTTGACCGGTTTTACTTCTGATAGATTTTGTCCATAGATATTTGAAATAGCAGTCAATAACGAATGATATATATCGGTATCCTTCATTTTGTTTTGCATACGTCTGCATTTCGGCTAAATCTATCTGCCACAAGTCTGCGAAACCTTTTATTATGGTTCTTCTTCTTTTGAAATTGCGCCTTGCAGGCTTGTGCAATTCTTCAACAATTTGTCTTTTGATTGGACTTATTACCATAATTTCATCTTCAAGTAGTTGTGACCACTTTGAACCCCGTTCATATACTGATTACTTTTCTCATCCAACATGTACATATATAAGTGGAATTGGAGGAATGTATCAAGAAATTAGGATACTGATATTTTTTAATACATTTATTGATGAAACTACATGACTATATATACAAAAAACTATATGACTAATGACTATGTACAAACAAAAACAAAAATCAGTCGAAGATGATGGCATCCTCGAGAATCTGCACCATCTCGAGCTCGTCGAACGCGTCCATCTCCATGTCCTCCATGATGAATGGATTCAGGTAAGCACCCCTTGCTACTGGACGGTCATCCTCCTCCTCCTCCTCGACGTCGCTCTCCGCTCTTCTGATGCCTCCTAAGATGAGGGTGGCATCGGAATCGGAGTCATCTCCATTCCCCATGAGGTCCATGCTGCTACTGCTTCTGTCAGAGGCCCCATCGCTGTCGCTGTCTTCGTCTCCGATGATGACATCCAATACCCAGGGGAATGGGAATGCAGCGTCGCCAGAGGAATCGCAGGGTCCATCAGCTCCAGGTGCTTCCCATGGTTGATGGACAGCATCCGAGGACGAATCGCAGGGTCCATCATCTTCTTCTCCTCGCCAGTTTCCAACCGCAAGTCGATAGCTGGCTCCGTTGTGGTTGGTGGTGGTGTCGGGCTGGTAGTTGCTGTCCATCTTCAAGAGTTGATTTCGAACTGACTATTTCGAGGAGGAAGCAAGTATTCATATGCAGCGGTTGGAGGAGGGGGTAATAGAAGTAGTAGGGGAAAGAGTAGGGAAGAAAAAGTAGGAGGTCGTAGTCGCTGGGGAATCAATGAGTGGAGATGGTTTAAGTAGTAGGGGGGAGAGTAGAGAGGGAATTAGGGTAGCGATAGGTAGTAAAAAATCAATCGTCAATTTAATTTATCCATATATTATCCAAATCAATAAATATATCATTGTCCATTACTAATTCTACACACATATACAATTTATACACCAACACTACAATATACAACCTATATAAAATACATATTAACATGAAACAAACACATCTAAGTTCGCTCCAAATATTCCTCATTCTTCCGATTGAAATGCCAGAGGCGAGACTTCTCCACTTCACAGACTTGGCGAAATTGTTCTTCTGTCGTCAATTGTCGACCTATCTCAGCCAGTCGTGAAAGCAATTCATCTCTTTCTGATGATAAACGAGTAGTTTTGCTTTCACTATCTGTGATCAGTGCATTCACTTCCGCATACCATCGCTTCAATTCACCATCATATTGCCTTATGGCTTCGATAGGTGCTATTGGAGGCGATGGAATGCGCCCGTGAATAGAAGCATTACAATCGGTACCATTATTGTCAGCAGCAGCAAGCCCGTTGAACGCCTCTTGAAGATTCGGCAGTTGGACAGCCGGACGTATGATATCCACACTTATAATTCTGACACGCTCTGGCTGCTCCTGCTCCTGCTCCTGCCCCTGCTCCTGCTCCTGCGCTTGCCTCTGCTCCTGCTCCTGCTCGTTCTCCTGCTCCTGTTCCTGTTCCTGCTCCTGCTGTTCCGATGTGGTTGATACAGCATGATCTCTGCCGGCATCATACCACATGCCAGCCTTGCCACTTCTGTAGGGGTTAGATTTGCCTCGATTTCTCAGAAACTTTCGAAGAATTGATGGACTCCCACCTCTCATCCCCAAATTCTTTCTCTTAGGCGAAGGTTTCCGGCAATCGATTTCAGGCTTATTCAACGATGACGGCGTCAGTGATGGTGAAGACGAAGGTGGAGGAGTCTTCTTGTCGAAAAAGAGTTTCTTCCCTTTCCGCATCAAGACACCACCATTTCCGACGTCGCCATCATTGGGATCTCGGACCTTGACGCCAACCTCGAACCGTGATGATGCCTCAAATTGGTTTCGGCTTATCTTGAGGCATTTCGAAGGCCTTTTGAATACCCCAGTTGCGGGACCAGCACTTGTAGATGGGGTAGGGCCGGATGGTGATCCTTCAAGTAGGGGCATATCTAATAATATTGCTGACACGCCTGCCCAAGCCTCATCGGTTGCCAGCAATTCACTATTGAAGCTGATATCCAGGTATTCTTGATCCACATTCAAATTGCTGATAGACCCATCAATGCCTGAAATACAAATTATAAAAGGTATAAAATGAGCTACCTTCAAGTTATCGAGAAAACTCACTCAGATTAGGGAGAGATCCAATGTCTTCTTCTTCTGCTGCGAAAGCTGTGGTCAAATTGGTGATAGGCATCTGAAAAAAAAAATCATTCCAGATCATCGTAGACTATTTGATGGAAAACTGTGAATTGAAATACAATTCACTAGCAATGATCCATATGGCAACAAAACTTGTACTTACAATTGGTTGATCGACGATGTAGTTGGATTTGCACAAAAAAATATGGTATATCGAGAGTACTCTGGTAGTGGAGCTAGTGAATGATATCTGCTAACAGAATGAGGAGTCTCCGTGTATTCAATGAGTTTTATCTGCTAAGCTCCAACTATTTTCCTTTCACCGCTAATATCCGCCTACATCTCCCCCTTTCTTCCCCACCTAGTCTCTTTTCACCAAAACGAACCTTATCGAAAATGTGTGCGTAGCTCAAGGCCGACCTCCACCCAAGGCTGCATTATTCAATGCGAACCAAAATTTCATTCGATATTCAATATTATTGTGGTGCGGTATCAGCTGGCTGATATATGTTATAATATGAATAAAACACATCTCAAATAATCTAAGGAATGACTTATTCAAAAATACGTGTATATATATATATATATAAATATATATAATATAATATGTAGACTAGATGAAGAGTGTACAGAACTCGTATCACATTATATGGAGACTAGATTAAAAAATAAATATGAATATAAGCGTATGAGGTTGGGTACAGAGTTCGCATTATCATTATTATTATAAATATTATCGAGGCTCTGAGTGTTCCATCAAAATTTTTATCAGGTCATCTGAATTATCGCTAGAATTTGATTTTTCAGCTGTTTGCATTGTAGCAGATATTGCTTGTTGTACCCAAAGCATATTACGTTCAGGACTCGTTTGATAAAATTCAATATCATTGTGCCCCCAAGGTGAAGTTTCAACAGTATTAGGTATGATAAACCGTTCATCGTCATAGTATGGAAGGGCGACTTTGTTTTTCATTTCAGTATAAATATCGTGCCGATCGCTACGAAAGGTATTCATTTTTCTGAATATCAAGCTACCATTTTCTACGATTTTCTTATAATCATCCATCGATAATTCACTTCTAACAACTGGCCTTGAAACACTCTTCGCTTTTTTCAATTCGGAATTCGAAGATTGAACGTAATACTCTTTGGCACCCGTCCCATAGAAGCTCACAATAGGATCATCTGGAAATTCGTCCTTCATATTTCCCACTACTGATTTCGTTATTGGGATATTGAATTTGTTATCTACGGGGTAATCAAATGTGTCGAAATACCTTATATTCTCCTTCATGAAATTATAAAAGTTTTCTGTTTCTATTTCCAATATCAAAGAATCTGTATCAGTATACAATAGCCACGATTTACCAGAGAAATGTTTCTTAATGCATTCATACAGAAAGTTATATATAACGACTTTTGACACATCTAATATGCTGAAACCTAAATACAGCGGTTTATTATAATGCACTTCAACCTTTCCCATATGGATTGCTACGAAATTTTCATGGAAAACTTTACAGGTTTTATAATTGGGGAGTGCTATCAATGCATTAGCACCCTTCCTCTTTGTGATACTTTCCCAATGAGTCACAAGTTTGATATCGCTTCTTTTATCAACATTCTCCATGGTTTTGCCATAAAATGAGCTGACCATATTCTTGTATAAACTTTCATCAGCTTCATTTGTACTCTTATTACGCATTTTTGTATTGAGGTCAACATACTTTTTTCACCACGGAGATTGCTTGAATTTGAGAACTCTATGGGTTTTTATCAAGGTCAAACCGTTTTCCATAGCCTGTTCGAGATTTCTGTAATGAACAATATATTTAATTTCATTCGAAAAATTAGGAATCAGATTTTTCAGCTTAGATTTCGATCCGGGTGGAGCAATGGATTCCACGAGGAAGGGTAGATCTGAGTGTGCATCATGTAATTCTTCAGGATAGTACACATCAACTTCAAGGACATACCCATGCGGGCTATCGTTTTCAACGCTCATGACATCTAACTCTATAATTCCTTGGTTGGTCAACCACCTAAAATCGGATGTTGGTAGCGGCTGTGACATACTATGACCGTACAAGTTAGTTGCATCTAAATACATGATAAATGTTGATGGTTCATTTGGATTGAAGTTTGGGATGAACTTATTATTCGCAACATGACTCCTCAGACTACATTGACTAATCCCGCCTCTTATACCTTTTTTGAAAAAATGAATCATATCGATGTTGGTTAACAATTCCAATTCGATGTTTGTGTACCTCAACATAGCATCCCACGATAAACCGGTTGCAGTGAAGTATTGGCACGGATCTAACTTGTAGGTTTTCAAACGAACATTTCGGAAGTTCTCTAAAACATCACATAATAATAAAACATCTGATTTTAAATAAAGGTCGGAGTAATCACCGAGTGATTTACATTGGAATGAATTCCAAACATGCTCAGCTCTTCGATAATCCTCGTCCGGAATATGTGTATTAGATAAATTATCGAAAAAATCACTTTTTGATGGCAGATCTTCATTATCTAATTCATCCATAGACGTTATGGAACTATATGGAAAAACTCCCTTCTGCGTCATGTATTTGAATTCTTCAGGGTCGCGAAAATTTCTACAAATTGGGATTCATTCAATTTTTGGCCAAGGATTGCAGGGGTTGTGCAAGGAATTCGTAGCTATCCAAAAATCGCAGTTTCAAGAAGGCATTCTGATTCACACCGTTTTTTCCCAAATATTCGTCTACTAAAATATGTTTGGTAAATGAAATATATTTTTCCTTGGTTTGCGCGATACAATCAACTCTCTCTTCTCTATCGAATAATTGCTTGATGAAAAGGTGGCTATCGTAGCCACTCATATTATGAAAAAATACACGGATGAAATTTGGAATTTTAAAGTTCAAATTACATATTGAATGTGCGGCACCGAATCTTTTTTCTCCCGTTAGATGGCAGTGGTCTCTCACTGTGACGTCGCCATATATAAAAGCTTTATCGCAAATACCGCACTGCGTGGCATTAGCGAATTCAACTTCTTCTGCCGGAGTTAATTTTTCCATAGGAACTACACGTTTTAGAAAAAAGTTGTATATTATTTTGCAGTCATTGACTAAATTGGATACGAATTTTTTCGCAGCATCTTCTCCACGGAATGTAACATATTTCTTGATAGAATTATCGAAAGAGCATTTGATAAGGTATGCAAATGAATAAGGTTCATGTGCGAATGTTCTATTAGTAAAGGGTTTATTCGGATCTGGCTGACTAGTATGTATCGGTTTCAGAACTGATTCGAAATCTGCATAAATAACGAATGGTACTTTCATCTGTTTCTCAAATTTCTCGAATTTCTCGAAAAAAATATATCAAACAACCGTCGCAAACAAATTTCTTATGCTCTTTGGCAGATATCTGGCTAGATACCAGCCTTTATAAATTCTTTATCCCGCAATAGTGGCTATTTCCAGTTTCATCATCTGTGGTCAAAAGTAAATTCACATGTTTGCTCATTCTTTCCTTGGAGTAATACAGTGGGCCGACTATATGATATTTCACTGGATGATTTTCAAATACACTCTCTAACCCGTAAACGTTGATGGAACAATCATTGAGAATTTCAAATTTTGGAATGCTACTCACTTTAACAGGGAACTCTATACCTACCAAATTCAGAACTGTAGAATAGTGCGGATATGAAGAGGTTTTGCAAACATTAGCTCTTGCCGGATACAGTGCAGACGTCACAGCCCAAGCGAAACAGCACTCGTCCTGATTCACTATGTTTACAACGGCCTTCATATTCTCTATGAAGCTAGGTAGCTTCATGTAGGAGCATCCACGCAGAGGGCTGTACTTGTTGATATTGATTTCCAGGAACATGATTTTTTCTAAAGCCCAACCTATAACAATAGTAACATCTGTTAATAATCAGAAATATTTCAAAAATCATACCAACTCACTAGAATCACGCTCCTCGAATTCGTTCGTTTGATTCAATTAGATGTCCTTGAATGTGTCAATTACGGCCTCCAAATCCAGCGATGAATCCATGATGTGATTTGGCGTCATGAAGGATTTGATGTCATGAAGATCTTGGGATTGTAAAATGTATCTTCCAAACACTTCCATATTCACCTTGATGGAGTGGTGAATCGAGATTATATTATCCAATAAAGATATAATGGTTGCCTTATTTTTATTGAAAAACGTATTGTAATCCAATACATCAGTTCTGCATTCTAATCGATAGCTCACAATGCGGCATTTGAACGCATTTCCAATCACATATACTCCGTCCCTATAATTGACGCAAGCGTTTGTTTGATGCCCCAATGTCCTTTTATGCGCACCCATTTTATCGGTTTGAATGGTCTTATTGCAAACAGTACATGTCTGCACATTTAGATAGATAGATAGATAGGATTTTATTTATCATGAAGATAATACATACATATGAAGGAAATATCTCGGGGAATATTACAGGAACCTTGTGAAGATAACAAACAGAAAGGTAATGAAATTAATATTATAATTATAATATAATAAATATGATCAATTAATGAATAGATATACTGAATAGATGATCATACTGATTTCAAAATTAGATCAAAATTTGGTCACTCCTATTAAGACGACAATATGATGGACATAATAATTTCAAGAATGAGGTCATTTTGTATAGGTTTTTCTATCATTTATATGTTTGATGAGAGATGATTTGAACTTTATTATAATAGGTATATTCTTGATATCGTCAGGTAACGCAATATATTCAATTATACCACGGTAGAACAGACTATTCATCGTACAATTTTTTGATACAGAGTTCACATAATAGTTGTCTCTAGATCTGGTGTTATATGCATGTACATCAGAAACTTTAACTAGATGTGAAAACAAGTACTGAGGCAATATTTCATTAACCATTTTGTGAATGAAGATCATAGTATTTTTGTAATATGTATCCTTCAAGTTCAACCAGTTGAGTTTATCGAGCATACTCTCTATACTAGTATACATGTCGCATCCAATAATTATTCTCATAGCGTGATTCTGCAGTTTCTGCAGTCTATCTAGATTGACACCAGATGTATAAATTATGGAGCTACAATAATTGAAATGAGGCCATATAATCGAATTATAGAGGGTAGATTTCGTTTCCATGGAAAGATGCTTACTTATCCTATAAAACACTCCTAACTTTTTACCAATTCTTTTCGAAGTATATTGAACGTGTTTGTGGAACTTCAATTGTCTATCTATAATGAGGCCAAGGTATTTTATTTCATCTACATATTCGATAATTACGTTGTTCAATTTTATTTGCAGATTCATACTAAGAAATTTTTTGTGAGCTATTTCACTTCCAACAAACAAACATTTTGTTTTATTCTCGTTTACCTTCAACTTATTTGCCACAAACTTCACATGCAATGAATTCTAATCCTGATTGATGTTTTGAATAAGCCTTTCGAAATTTTTATCGCTATAATATATTAGGGTATCATCAGCGAAAAAGTGTATTTTGCAATTCATCGATACATTACCTGGGTCATTTATATATAATATGAATAGCAGTGGTCCAAGGACACTACCTTGAGGCGCTCCTAATTCATTACTTCTAGTTTCCGAATAACAGTCTCTGTATTTGGTTTTCTGCTTACGAAACTGTAAGTAATTATTCAGCCATTCCAGTGCAATTCCAGTAAATCCATATTTTTGCAGTTTAATTAAGAGAATTTCCCTATTTATCGTTTCAAAGGCACGCTTCAAGTCAATAAATACCGCACAAATGCAACTTCCTTCCTCAATGTTATTTTTCCAGTCACTTATAACACATTGCAAGGCTGTCTCACAAGAGTAAGCATTCCTAAATCCTGATTGATAGGACACAAGAATGTTTTTGGCATTTATATATTCTATAATTTGATTATACACCACTAACTCCAATAATTTTTCACAAAATGGTAACATGTTTATAGGTCGCAACTCTTCAGCCAACATTGTATTACAGACTTTGGGGACTGGTGCTATAACCGAGGTTTTGAATTGATTCGGTAATTTTCCTCTTTCTAAGCTAAGATTTATCAAATATCTCAAAGGGTATCCTATGATATCAAAGATCGATTTGATGAGTTTCAGATCAATTTCATCGACGCTTCCATTTTTATGCTGGGTACATATAACTTCATATAGGCTATTCAATGATATTGCACTAAAGTTACCAAAACCCACATTATCCACATCAGCAATAGTATTCGTTATAGCAAGTGAGTCCACATCTGTTGGTCCAATTTCAGTAGCGATTATTTCGATACTTTCGACAAAAAAATCGTGCAACGAATCTGCTATATTAACTGGATTGCATATGTAACTTCCATTGCATATAACACCATCTGTAATATTTTTCTTTTTTTTGTTGCCCAATATATATTTCAAGTTTTTCCACATTCTCTTGCTATCATTCTTATTATCATCAATTAAGTGTTTATAGAACTGTTTTTTTGTGTTGGCTATCACTCTCACTAGTTCATTTCTACAACGTTTATATTCCAACTAGTCATTATTATTTTTTGTGAAAGTAAACCGACTGTAAGAATCATTTTTTTCCCTCATTGCTTGTCGACATTCGTCATTCATCCATTTATTGTCATATCTCACAACGATTTCCTCAATAGGAGAGACCTCATCTAATGTTGTTTTAATGTTATTTATAAAATTATCGCAAACATTATCAACATCAGTACAACTATAACACCAGTCTTTTTCAATCTGTATTTGAGATATTGCATCATAGTTTATTTTGCCTCTGGTAATTTTCTTCACTTGAGTGTTCTTGTAAGTTCCTGTATATATTTCAACTATTGAATGGTCTGATATCTTATCTGTATGGTTAACTCTAACTGCTATATCTACACATTTTGGGTAAGCTAAATCTATTTTGGTTTTGGTAAATTGTGTTATTCTAGTAAAATCCTCAACAACCTGTTTCATTCCATAATTTTCGATGAACTCTTGCAGTTTGACAGTATTACAATTAATTTCATTGTAATTAATGTTGAAATCGCCTATCAAAATTATATTCTGAGAAGAGTTTTTCACAATTCTAGTTTTAAGCCAAGGAAAAAAGCTATCAAAAAATGAACTTATATTTCCACTAGGTGACCTATATAGAACAATGATCCAATAAGCTATATTGTTAACTCTAGTATTAAAAGCCAAAGCAACATGTGTTCAACAACTATTTCTACGTTTCTAAACCTTATAGTTTCATCTATGTGGACAAGTACACCACCTGTATGTTTTCTTGTGGAATTACATCTAATGGTATTAAAACCCGGTATACTGATTTCAGAATCTTCAAAGTCATTTGTTATACAAGTCTCACTAGTACAAACTATTGCAGGTTTATAATTTTAAATATATTCTGAAATTTCTTCTTGGTGACAATGAAAGCTTGAGGCATTCAAATGCACCAAAAATAATTTGTTTGAGAACGTATTATTCGATTGCTAGGCCGAATAGGTTGTTTTTTGTTTAATCATACTACTGATTCTACACAAACATTTACAAGATGGATCTATTGATTGATGGTTAATATCGAGGTTCAAGTTGAACTTTTTGTTGGCTTCAATACAGTTAATACACCTACTAGAGTCCGATCTACATTCATCTCTTCTATGTTCCTCTGCACACAAAGCACAAGCCAACTTTTCTTTGCATTCTTTAGCCAGATGGTTGAAACCGCTGCAATTGTAACATCTTTTGATTCCAATATATTCATAAATCCTACAATTCCGCCACCCCACATGAATTTTATTGACATCACCCAATGCCTGGTTCAACAGAAATTTGGAAGTTTCTGGATCTGTATTTACTATCAAATTGAAATGTCTATTTCTTATTTTTGTGTTTCGAACTTTCTCAAATTTGAATGCATTCATCTGAGGGATTTTATTTTGCCTTATAATATTTTTTATCAAATTCTCTTCATTATCATAGTCATCTTCAGAGATTCCAATAATTATTAACTGGGGGTTATTTTGCTTCGCGATCTGGACACTGTAATTTTTCCCCATTTTATCTCGAATTCGGTCCTTTACTGTGGTCATCGCTGTTTCATCAGCACATTTCAGAATTATTCCTCCATTTCTTGTAGGTCTTCCCATATTGATTCCAATTTGCAGATCAGCGGGATCGATATTATCTTTCAGATCTTGTCTAATTTTCTCGGTTTGAGTAGGTTCTATGGATTTGACAACAAGTACATGTTCTGGGTTTTGAGACACAACATTTGCATATGTTGATTTTTGTAACACAGGTGGTACTTTGTTTTTTCTGCCTTCAACTCCTTGATTTCATTACTCAATTCTACAATTTTCAAACTCTGATCCTCGATTTTCAAACTCTGGTCTTTCAGAATTCTGCAGCACCCTTCAATTTTTCGTGTAAGATCAGCTATAGTTTGAATAAACTCCGAATAATCAGCTTTCTCTCTCTCCGTCCGGGGTCCTCCACTTCTTGACATTCAGAAGTTGCTGCTTGCTGAGTGCCATCTTCCAGTCGAGACCTCTTTGCAATAGATGGGTTGAAATTTCCCACACATGCAACCCTTTGATGACGTCGTAGATTGTCACTACATGTGAAAGGTTTAGCGCACACACTGCAAACTAACATTTTGTTTGGATGATTTATCACTCACAGAGAACTATTCAACTTGATGTTTGATGATAGTATTGAGAGAGAACTGTGCTCTCATGGACACAACTATTGGGTTTATATAGGAGGGAGTCATGACGTAACACAGCACCTCACTTCTACCAAAATCGACCTCGACCAGCCTACACCCATTTTCAAGGTCGCCTCCCTCTTCAATGTCGAGGTCTCTCTCTCTCTCTACAACTCAAGGTCACTCGTTCCCAAGGCCACATATGCGAAGGTTACTCGTACAACCTTCCTTCACGGTCATTTTATCTCACCCTCAAGGTCACCTCCGCGTTCAAGGGCGCGCTGTCGATACTTCACTATACGAGGTTACTCCCGCCCAAGGTCAGACCCGTTCAAGGTCACTCCCGCCCAAGGTCACTCCTGCCCAAGGTTACTCCGCCCAAGGTCGGAGGACGGAGACCTATGGCGGAGAGCCAGAACCGGCCAATCTTAAATGCTTAGAATACATTGGACTGCTTTTATTAAGCGCGATAATGAAATAATTCATTTCAATAGTTAATAAGATTTATCTCCACCTTTAGAACTGATTCAATATTTTTCAAGCGACGGTGGCAACAATGATATTATGTATAATTATGATTCAGTACAATCATTCAATTCATATCAATGTGGGCAACATTGTTCACTTTTTCATATAACCAGGATTCGTAAAATGGAGCGTGATTTGAAATTGAACTTTCAGTGAAACAATATGTCTTTGACTTTCACTTTAAGTGGCTGTTCATCGATTCTCACTTACGATTTTGATCCTCTAATATATTTGAATGATGAAAACGAATATGAAATCGGGTTAGCTAATTTTGACAGTTCCAACTCAATACCAAATATTGATAATACGAATAATATCTTCGTTTGGGGTGAGAACGATAGATATAGATTTGAAATTCCTACTGGATCATATAAAATTGATCTAGCAAACGTTATTCAAAATGCTATGAATGATAAAGACAACCAAGCAGTTCTTCGAATTACACCTGATTTGAATACTTCCAAGGTGACTATAAAAACTAATCGTCGAATAAATTTTGGAGTAAAAAACACTATTGGATCACTACTTGGATTCAGGAAACGAATGTTGAATGCGGATGAAAATAGTGTTTCGGACCACCAGGTCAAGATTCTCAACGTCAATACTATCTGTGTAGATTGTAACTTGGCCATCGGAAGCTATTTAAATGGTGAACCAGTTCATTCAATTCATCAGTTCAATGCCAAAGTCCCCACCGGATACAAAATCATCGAATCACCTGTTACGATCCTGTATTATCCAGTTTCCGTGAAGACTATCAACAATATTACTGTGAAAATTATTGATCAATCAGGAAATATTATAGATTTCCGTGAAGAAGAAATCACCGTTCGACTTCACCTTCGAAAGAAGGATCTTTGATCATTGTGTGGAGATTCATCCATCCAACACCGTTTTACTTCCCTGAACAATACTATAAAAGACATGACAATGAAAACGAACGTACTAGTATGAAGAAGACCTCCGAAATATTAACATCAGAAAATCGTCAGTTTTTGATATCTCTTGGATTTGAAGTTTTGAAATAATGGAATTATTGAATATCACTGGTCAACCTTTCAGCGACACTACAATTGAAGACTATCAGTTTCATACATATCAGCCTTACATCGCTGGAAACCTCAATTATAACGAAGAGATGAGAGTGCCAATTGCTGACCTTGAAGCATTCACTTCGCCTTGTTACAGTTATTTATACATAGAAAGTACTCTCCTAGATGATAAACATGCCGTTCCAACCATACTGAAATTCATTAATAAAGCAATAGCATTCCTTTTCCGAGAACTCCGATATGAACTGAACGGTATTATGATTGATTCAGTGAAGAATTTGGAATTGACATCAACATTGAAAAATAATTTATCACTGAATGAAAACGAAAGCGTCTCTATGCAAAATGCTGGGTGGTTCCCAGAAATATCATTCCAAGAAAAAATTCTAATTGGTACTAACGGTCAATTCAACGTGTGTGTTCCTTTGAAAATGTATGCTGGGTTTTTTGAAGACTTTAGGAGAATGATAGTTAATATGAGGCAAGAATTAGTCTTAATAAGATCTAGTAATGATTCAGATGCAGGAACTAGCATAGATGATTCAGAAAAACCCAAAGTGGAGCTTACAAAAGTATTTTAGAAAGTTCCTCACATAACGCCAAGTATTCAAGAACAACTTCGAAACACGAAAATTACTAATAAAAGTATAAAACTCCCAATTAGGTTCAGGAGCTGGGAGTTGATTGAGTATCCATCTTTGAGTGAATCAAATAGACATACGTGGCCAGTCAAGGCCACTACCAAGGTCGAAATCCCTAGACATGTGATTATAGCATTTCAGACTAGTAGAAAAGGAAAAATAACGAGTGATATGAGTAAGTTTGATCATATCGACCCCACCAATATCAGAGTGTTCCTTAATTCTGAAAGATATCCATACAATGATTTATATCTAGATTTCAAAAACAACAAGTATGCTACACTGTATGAGATGTACTAAAATTTTCAAGAAAACTACTATCATCTGAAAAATAACGAGCCAATATTGACCCCGAAAGAGTTCAAAGATAAAGCACCAATTGTTCACATCGATTGTTCACGACAGGAAGAAGTCATCCGAACAGGATCAATAGTTATGCGGGTTGAATTTGAAACTGGTAGTAATACTCCAAAAGAAACCACTGATTTTTGTCTCATTCTACATGAAAAAGAATATTCCTATAACCCTTTTACGAAAATTGTAAAGCAGCTTTGATGCGCATGATCAGAATTTGTCATATATTGGGGGACCCATTATTTTTCATTCAGTAGATATAATGTTATCCAGTTATAAATTACGCCTGAGGAAACATCAAGAAAACATTAAGATCCTAAAAAGGGTGATAGAATTGTACTCTACCAAGCAATCAGTTTTTAAAAATTTCTCAAATATCACAATATGAGTATAATCATGGATGTGCAAGGATTCAAGATAGAAATACCAAATTTATTGTCAAGGAGTTTGCAGCCTTCGATGGGGTGAAAATTTGCCATTATATTTTCAAACCACCATTCCCACTGAATTTTCTACCACCGAATTTTCTACCACCGAATCTACAAAAGCAGGCTAATTGGCTGGTTCGTAATTCCCACTGCCTGGAATGGAAGGATGGATTTTCCCCATTACATCAGTTCGGAAATATCTTGAAAAGTCTGAGTGATGGAGTCGATCTAATACATATCAAAGGAAAGGAGAATGCTGAATAAATTCGAAGATTCACTTCTGTTCCAGTAGTGGAATTCGAGGAGCAACCTATTTTACAACAGTCTGAACCGAAATATTTTTATCATATGAATTCAAATTGTATGTGTGCATTAACAAATGTTTTTTATTCGTATGAAAATCTTTTTAAACAATAAAGTATAATATCAAAATGAATTTGTTTTGTTCCATTCATTGTATAATAAATTGTCTGAACATCTGGTCTTCAATGCAGTCGTGACGTATTTGCACATGCGGGTACCAGATGTTTGTTTCCGCAAACATGTGGGTAGCAGATGTTTTTCGATGAATGATTCATATCTGAAT
The DNA here is from genome assembly GCA_918026855.4 of Phaedon cochleariae. Lineage (NCBI taxonomy): Eukaryota > Metazoa > Arthropoda > Insecta > Coleoptera > Chrysomelidae > Phaedon > Phaedon cochleariae. The sequence continues at coordinate 33,007,206 of OU896713.1, forward strand.
GCAGGTGGCAGATGTTCTCTCTGAATGCGGGTATGACGTGTTCACAAAGATATGCACCAGATGTTTTATTTCCATTTCAGACCCGTCTAGACATCTAGTTTCGATAAATGCGGGTATAACGTATTCGCTGGTTAATAGATGACTCATCCGCAAAAACATGCGGGTAGCAGATGCGCATGCCGTACCCCTCTACTGAATGATATGAAATCGGGTTGATCGACGTCTTCTAGTTCAGTCTTGAGCCTCAGTCTCCAAGCTTCATCAGATAGTTTGAGTACAGTGATAATGAAGTGCGGATATTGTGGCAACGAATTTTCTTCAACGAGTTCTTTATCCTAGCATTTACGCAAAAATTGCAGAAATAATAGAGATGTGAATGGACCGCCGACCAAAAAGATGGAGAACAATAATGCAGAGGATCAGCAGGCATCTACTTCGACCAACACATTGTTCAACTATTTTCCTAAGCATAATACTCAGGGTGTTGAGAAACGAAAACGGGTAGATTAACCTGTTGAAAATAATTTGGGGAATGGGATAGTGAAACTCCGTTGTGCTCTTAAGAATAGGATAGCCACCTATCGATTTTCCAGTGACAAAAGCCACACCGATCTTCTCGAATTTTTGCAAGAAGTGAAATCAAAAGTTCTGGCAATCTTGTCCAAATATTTGGACACGCATCACAGCTTGAAGATAAATTTGGAACTTTTTGGATTGTATGTCATACCAGAGAAGGAACTATCTGATATCAAGTCCTCCAATACCAGAAATGAAACATCAACAATATCATCAAACATTGAATGCGATTATGATGACTTCAAGGAAGAAATGATTGTGAAGGCGTCAGAATTTCAAGAACGTGATTCTGGGTGGATATTGAAACATGCAATGTTTTTGGATGTGAACATAAATAAATTCTCATCAATTCCGGCCTCTTCCTACATCAAGCTGCCCAAAGGTATAAAATCCAAACATGCGGTTTTGAATATACAAAACAAAGATAGAGCCTGCTTCGCATGGTCCATCAATGCTGCGATCTTTCCTGCAGAAGGTGATCCAATAAGAACGTCATCATATCCACATTACAATAACCTGTTGAATTTTCAAGGGCTTGACTCCCCTATGAAATTGGAGGCTATCCCAAAGTTCGAGCGACTCAACAATATCTCAGTTGATGTGTTCGGTCCTGAATCGTCTTTTGAGGATGGAAAGATGATAAGTGAAATAATTGGACCTCTACATTTCACATCGTGTCGTCAAGCAACACATGTGAATTTGCTACTTGTGGCCGATAAGGTTGGCAACACACATTATTGCCTAATAAAAGACTTAGGCAAATTAGTTAGGAGAAAAAAATCGAAATACCATGGTAAAATAAATATTTGCGATGGATGCCTACAATCGTTCGCAACACTGGCGCAGCTGAGAAGTCATGAGAAAACTGACTGTAATCATACGATCACAAAGATACCCACCACCAATTTAAAAATCAATAAATATGGTGAGTCAGTAACTGAAAATATCCTCAAATTCACTAACTTTGAGAAACAATTGTCACCACCGTTTGTGATTTATGCTGACTTTGGAAGTTTACTCAAACCAATTCGACACAATGAACCCTGTGACGATAAATCATTTTCAGTTAAAGAATGTGGACATGAACCATATTCGTTCGCGTTTTATGTGAAATGTGATTTTGATGACCGTTACTCAAGGTCGGTACTTTATCGCGGTGCAGATGCTGCTGACGTTTTTGTGGGAAATCTGGATGAAACCGTTCAAGATTTATACACGAATCACATGAAGGATGTTCGTGAAATGCGTCCACTTACTTAGATAGAAAGTTCGTGATCACTGCCACTTCACAGGAAAGTTCCGCGCAGCCACCCATTCTATTTGTAATTTGAACTACAAGACCTCAAAGACTATTCCAGTATTCTTCCACAGCCTCAAAAATTATGAGTCTCATCTCTTCATCAAGAAATTAGCTAAGAAGGGAGAAAGAATATCAGTAATAGCCCAAACTAAAGAAAAGTATATTTCATTCTCCAAGTCAGTATTGGTTAATGAATCTAAATTGTCAAGAGTATTTGATGAATATATTCAGTTGAGATTTGTAGACTCCTTTCGATTTTTACCAAAATCTCTCGATAAACTCAGCAAAAATTTGAAGGTTCAGCAGTGTAACGAGGTTCGAAAATACTTCCAAGATAACAAACAATTTGATCTAATAGGACAAAAAGGAATTTTTCCCCTCAACTATGTGGACTGCTTAGGAAAATTGGAAGAAACCCAACTACCGCCGAAAGAAAAGTTCTATAATGAATTAACCGGCAAATCACTCTCAGACATGGATTATAATAGAGCTATAGATGTGTCGAATACCTTCGAATGTGAAATATTAGGAGACTACGCCGATGTTCATTTGAAATCCGATTTTCTGCTGCTAGCAGACGTCTTTGAGAATTTCAGAAAAGTCTGCATGCAACATTACAAGCTAGATCCTGCCCATTATCTGACAGCACCTGCACTGAGCTGGGATGCTATGTTACGTTATACACGAATTGAACTTCAGCTCTTGACTGATATAGATATCATACATTTTTTCAAAAAGGGTATTCGAGGAGGGGTGGCACAATGTAGCAAAAGAAGAGCTGTGGCAAATAACAAATTCCTACCGAACTTTGATTCTCAGAAACCAACATCATACATCATGTATTTGGATGCAACAAATTTATATGGAGCAAGTATGGCAAGTCATCTTCCAACAGGTGATTTCAAGTGGGTTGAGTCTGAGGATATCGAGAACTTTGACTGTCATGCGATCGAGGACGACTCATCAAAAAGATACGTTTTAGAAGTGGAGTTGGAATATCCAGCCAACCTACACCATGATCACAACGATTTACCATTTTGCCCAGAACAAATGATCCCGCCAAAGAGTAAGAGTGCCAAACTGATCCTCAATTTACGAAACAAATGCAAATACATTATTCATCACCAAAATTTGAAACAGTGTTTGAAATATGGTTTGAAACTGAAGAAAATCTATAGAATCTTAGAATTCCCCCAATCGGCGTGGTTGAGGCCATATATTGACCTGAACACGCACCTTCGGAATTCCGCAGTTAACGAATTTGAACGGGAACTCTTCAAATTATTGATAAATTCAATATTTAGAAGAACCATGGAAAATGTCGACAAAAGAATTGACTTGAAACTTTGCTCACGCTGGGAAAATAGGACTAATTCTCTGGGGGCAAGGGCTCTGATAGCCAAACCACATTTCAAATGCAGTACAGAATTCAGTGAGAACTTGATTGCAATTCAGTTGGAAAAGACTAGTTTATGTTATGATAAACCGATGTATGTTGGATTTTCGGTATTGGATATTTCGAAAACTATCATTCACGAATTTTTCTATGGTTACATCAATACAAAATATGGTGATGAAGCAACATTATGCTACACCGATACGGATTCATCGATTCTAGAAATATTCACAGAAAATTTCTATAATGATATGAAAGAAAATATCCAATTTTTCGATACGTCAACTTATCCCATAGACAATATACACCAAATCCCCAAATCGAAATCTGTTATAGGACGCATAAAAGATGAATATGCCGCAAGACCTATCGAATCTTTCTATGGTACTGGTGCGAAAGCATACTGTGTGAAAGCAGGTGATGTGATGAAAAAAGCCAAAAGTGTCTCAAAAAACGTGGTCAAAAACCAAATTCAGTTTTCAGACTATGTGAATATTGTAGAAAATGGTGAAACAATATCACGTAAGATGTATATGTGTATAGAGGGATGAAACCTGAAAAGAAAATCATTGAGAGAAAAGCTTGAAAATCAGTTGTTTCATGTTGGATTGGGGATGATTTTCACTTACCTGTTGTTTTATTTCATTACGTCTGGGATGGTCGAGCTAGGCAGTAGGCAGCCTTCAAGTGTTTTTCCATCTTCGTGGCAGAAAATCTTGGTTCCTAGAGGGCGCCGCATCGCGCGTTGTAGTTTCCTTTCCTGTTTCCTGCATTACCTACGAAGGGGCCTCGAGGGGTCAAGGGGTTTTGGAGCGAGGAGATCGAAGGGGAATGGCATGGGTCGTTGATCGTCACTATTCTTGAGGCCGGTTCGTTCCTCAAAATTTTCCATGGCCGTTTGAGCTGGTGTCACAAGGATAAGTGGTATGTGCCTGGATAGCTGTTTGTAAAAAAGCCATGTCCGCCGTTGAGTTCAACTGAGTGGTTATTAACCTGACGCTGATGGGAAGGCGCGCGAGAGGTTGCGATGTACGCCGCCTTTTCGACATTTTGGATGGAGCTCATTCCTTTCTGGAACGAGACGTAAGTTGAATTGAATTCATTTCTTGCAAGAACCAAGAGTTTGTTCGTCTTCTAGGTATCTTTGTGTTCTTTTCTGACCCACATGAGGGGCCGTCTAATCACTGCTCAAGTGATGAGACATGTTGGCGAGAGCCATTTTGTATAGATGATACAACCCTCCAGGGTGAGGTGAGTTTTCATGTCACGTTTTGTATTCCAAGGGGAATCAATAATCTTCATTTTTAGGGTTGTAAGTTACCATATAACTTATGTTTCAAGTTAGGCCTGAGTCAGGCTTACAATTTTTTGGTTCTGCAGCATTTGTAGCTGTAAATTCGGTTGGTGCCCATTGGGAGATACCCACTTATTTTTTTTTTCACTCCAACTTGCCTGGAGAACCTGGATACCTCTGGTTTCCTGCATCCATCTGCAGTGCTTGCAGATTATCAGTGGCTGTCCACACTGTCAGGATGAATTCCTCATCCTGAGCTCAGAAGCGACCCTCTGGACCTTGGACAGTTTGGAATCTCAGATAAGCTATCAGTTGAATCTTTGAAATGTTTTGAGAATGTCAAATCTTCATATCAGCAATAATCTCATCAATTTAAGGCCAAATTTCACTTTTTCACATTATCACAATTTTTCTTCACCTTTTCAATAAGTTCATATTTTAACCCTGCGCAACACACAGTATACTGGGTGAGGCCAAGGCCTTTTTTTTAACACAATACTTACCCAATATGTATTCTTATCTCTTTGATTGATGAAGATTGGTGATAATCCAGATTTTATATGTGTATCTGGTAATTTCTCTTCCATATTTATCATATTTGTACACAGGATAGATATGTCTCATGCAATATTTGAATGATGGCTCAATTTAAGATACCTATAGCTCATGGAGCGATATTATAAGCTGTTCAAATCGGTTTGCTCCTGAATAGTTATGATTAAATCCTCAAAACAAAACCCATTGACTTGTATTTCTCAACTCCTACTCCTGATGGACTATTGTTCTATGTAAAAATTATTAACACTTATCATGCATTCATGTTGAATTTTTTCCAGCCAGTCTATGAGTTTCTTTTTCTTGACTTTTCAATGAAACTTTCCTTCATAGTATAAAACTGAAGTCAAGTGGTGCCCAAAAATTTCGATAGAAAATGACAGATTCAAAATTACAACACAGTCCTTACCCATGACCTAGCTCTCCAAGACTATAAAAGCTGTCGGAGCAGTAACCCTTCATACAAGGCAAGTAAAAAGGTTACAATGTTCACTTCTTCTCTCCACACCATTCATACGGAATTAGGAAATAAAGTCGCTTTGTCATCTGCTGATAATAAGCGCTATAAAATCCCTTCTGATGTGAAAACTTTGGCTTGGGGTCATTTGCTCATAACACCAGCAGCTATCACTGGAACTTTAGATGAGTTTTCGGAAGTAGCTCAAGATTTGATTGACGAGAAAGACTCTGACCAATAGTTTCGATGTGATTTCCATTTGTATATTGTATTTATGGATTATCATATGTTATATTTGTGACATATGAAATGAAAATCATTATCGAGAGAATTTGTTTTATTACATTTATTCAATACAGAATATTAATATTATCCACATCGCTCGAGGCCCCATCTACAAACATGGCAGCTTGATTGTGCTTGAGGAAGGCCGTCTACATGATTTCTCCATTCAGGGCAAATGGAGTGGACAAAGCATGGTAGCTGGATACGAAGTTCGAAATTCTCTGTATATTTTGATGGCAGTTTGTCCCATGCATAAAGAAGTTCCATCGGACCTACATTTTTGATGAGATAATGTAGTGGGAAATTCTGGAGCTCTTCTTCGGTGAAATCATACGATTTTTTATTTCGATTTCGGTGTTTATTCACGAGTTCGGTCAATAAACAGTTAGGGCAATCTTTAGACATGTTGTAACAATGAGGTTGAACAGCAACAATGATGCACACACTGCTGTGTAGTACGTAACCCAATCGACTATTCTGAATTCCGCATCATCCTTCATTTTATTTGTATCATGGTGTAGTGGGGGAGAGGGATCTAGTTCACACCAGTCAGAATCAATGGTGGAGCCACTGCCCTTTCGCAATCGCCACTTGTACATAGTGCTATTGGTGGGTATGAGTGATTTGAGAGTTGAAACATTATTTATTGTAGTTGATTCCAATCTTGCCCATTTATAAGGCCAACTTTTATTTCGTTTATCATTACTATCGAAACATATGAATACTCCTCTTATATTATAAGGTTGTGCGATATGGAGAAAGCCTTGAAGAATCACTTGTGAAACGAAACATTGTGGTGTGATCATGGTCACAACTTCTGATAAACTGAAAATATCATGTACTTTTATATGTATTTATTGAAAACATGTCAGAGACAAAATATTCGATTTATTTATCGGAGTTAGATTTTTCATCACAAAATCTATTTTTATTATTGAAAACATTATCAGTCCAAGTATTCTGTTCTCTCTGGGTTAGTAGATTTTCTATTCGACTATGTCGCATTCTTTCTTTCATTCGGAATCTCCTTCTTTCCCTCTTGACTTTTCCAATTGGTGGAGATTTGATGATGTCCTTGTCTTCTACACATGGTACATAGGTGGAATAATCATCATTATCCCAGTTCTCTTCAATTTTCTCCGTTTTTTTCAGAAATGTTCATGGTTGGGTAACAGCAGTACTAATAAAGGATCCTTCGCGTAAGATCTGAAGACTTTTATTGTCCTCGTTTGCTTGCAAAGACGTTTGCACAATTCAATTGTCAATTTTGGTCTGCTCAAACAACAGCCACTTGATATATATGTTCGATTGATAATTTTTTTGCAAACACAACACTGTCTTGTTTCGACAACACGACAATCACCACTTTGTATAAATATATCCAATGAGTCTCTATCTTGCATGTTCACTGATGAAATCAAGACTACACCAGAGTATTCATAGCCAAAGTAGAGAAGTGTTCAATTTAAAAATTATCGTACAATTGAAGATAATTAGTCTGATGAATCCATTGATCAATTCATCTGATGAATCATTACGTGAATTGATATAAATTAGTCTGATGAACTTTGCCCGGTCATCAATTAACATTAATTAATATCAATTGAAGCTGTAACATATAAATCTACTAGTAGTGTATCAGGGGCGGTCCTGCGACAGTTTGGTAAGCTGTCCATCAAGTTCTCAAACTGTCAAAGCCAATAGGGGGGTCTAGTTGTGGTTTGTGCAGACATTCCGAGGTGCAGAAGTGTCGATAATGACCAGGAGGTGTTGTCACCGAAGATTTACCTTGTCACATGTCTTTCTACCTGTCTTCCCTGTGTCACCTACTTGATTAATTGTTTTTTCGCACAAATCACCTGTTTTGCCTAATTTACTGGTTTCACCTCCTCAACGTGCCCCCCTGTATTACCTCTTTCACCTGTATCACCTGTTTCTTTCATTTCAACTGTTTCACCTGTTCACCTGATCTTCCCCTCGGTTATATTTTCCAAGTTAGTCCTACTGAATATCCCTGTATAATTAAAGTTCCAATATCTTGCTAGCTGACCTAGAGGTCAACACTTTTATCATGTTTTGTTTGATATGAGTGCAATCATTATTATTATGTTCATCCAGCTTCATATTATATTTTTTCAATGTCATGCTGACAAAGTAGTCATGTGCAGATATTTTTACAAAATATTTGTTGATCCATCATCCTAGGATAGTATTAAAACTGTGATCTCATTATGCCTCAACATCAGGTGAATTGTGCAGTGGAAAAATGAAAATTGATTGGTGAGTGAGACTAATGATAACTCATTAAGATTGTGATTTGTTTATTGGTATAGGCTATGTGATTTTATTATCAGAGTAGCTATTATTTGTTTGGGTTTATGATCATGAAATGAATCCGAAACAGTGGGAAAGGTCAATATTTATTTATTAACTATAATACAACACGGTATATGATTTTTGTTGGGAGAACATATAACTACACTACAATATTTTTATTACATTAGTGAGAGGGTTGTACCTTACTGAACGATCCTGTAATATTAGACAATAGGCAGAAGTGTTTGCAGGAATATTTTGATTTGTTTCAAACTCATGGCGAATATCCACACTACCTGCCTTTAAAGTTTCGTTTTGTCGACTACAATCTATCACAATTAATGGTGATATGTCATGGAATTTAGATAGTGTTAGACAAGGTTCACCAGAGTTTTTGTAGTAATATGACTCTTGAAATCGTGCATACATCTCATATTCAACAGAAAATTGATATTTATTGAAATTAAGATTCAAATTGTCATAGGGATACACTTCAGAGTTCAGGTAAAGTTTCATATTGGCGAGATTACAGTGATCGAATTGACTCATATTTTTTTGACTGTCATTTTTTCTGTTTGTTTGGAAACCAACAATAACAAATCTTGGTTTCTCCATTTGACTAGATGCTTTGACATTCCATGAGTGACGCATAGTTGATTATAACATGGGAAATTCGTGGAGTTCCCAGGAACGGAAGGCTATCTCTAAATCTCTCCCCTTTTCAATATACTTGATTAACCGCAATTTCTCCACATCTGCCGTTTGAACGTTCAGAATGCGCCATAGAATTTTTGTCAATTCAATTTTTGGTTTTTCTCCAGCCTTGGAGGTTATCGTAGGATTGATGTTATTGCTACTTCTGATGAGAACAAGTTCTTGCCGAATATTCACCAGAATTTTCTTGAAATCTTCGCAGAATCCCAATAGATGTTTGAGTGGTAGACAAACGCTAAAGTCTCCTTGAAGATCAACAATTTCCGGATGACCAAGATGATTCCAACCAGCATTTATATATATATTGCATTCATTATTTGTATATGAAATGTAGCCCTTCATAGCTGATGTGATTCCAGGATTACGAACTCGATCCACAACGAACCCACCAATTTCATATCGGATTTCATCAAATAGAAAAGCAATACCATTTTTGATGAAGTTCAGTGTAGCACTCACTTTATCTTCACTGTCAGTAATTCTACCTTCTAGATGAATGTAACTTTGTGATGGTAATGTGTAAATATCCTGCGTTTGAATCGGAATCTCGAATGACTTATTTAGGCTTGTATTGGCATATGGTGGATGAGAGTGCATTTCGCAATTCGTTATCGCATTGTCCATCATCACATGTTCACCAATATTCAAAATATTGAAACTCATGTTTGTTGTGTTTCACTTTCTTTTCCACAGGAACTCCTTAGGAGAATGAGAAATCTTCTAAGACCAGAGTTGATGTCCAATTTTAGGTTATACCAAAATTCGTAAAAAGTTTTCGTTTTGTCTTTCATAATAATTTGAAACCGAGTGAAATGAGGAACTGCTGATTCTCAGGTATTGACTGTTTGATGTCACCTTTACTTTTGATTGATGGAGAACGCGTATCCTGACCCATTGTTGATGATGACATTGGAATATTATAGCGAAACACCATATCCACTAGAGCTCTTTCAAATGCAACCTGACTGTTATGACTTCCTTTTGGAAATTAATCAAGGTTCCAGTTCGATCTACTACTCTGAGAATTATTTCATCAATGTATTTGGTATTGATTGGTAGATAAATGACATTTGACACTTTCTCCACTATTCGAAATCCACTAGGCACTGATGGATAGAACATGTGCAATGTGTGAACGGAAGAGTTATTATTATATGAATTCGTTGTTATATTACATTCAACACACACTGAACTCACCTTGGAAATATTAATTGGAAAATCTGATATATGTTTTTTATTAGCTTCCAATTTCCTCTTGCTGAAACCTAACAGAGTTGCTATCGACTTAGGTTTATCAAAGTGTATGAGTTTGTTGCATGTTATCTCATACCTCAGAGTATTACGATTAGCATTCAATTTGAGCTGAATCTCGGTAGTTTTCTCCTCTTTTATTATAATAGTATTCAAAATTTGAGCTATTTTTCCCTCCTTCTCTCTATCTTCCTCATGCAATTCATCCAATTGCATCATAATATTCCGTTCAATGTTTTCAATTCCATAGGAACCTTCAGGAATAACCAATGTGTGTTTGCCAACATAAAATCTGTTATTTCTTCCATCTATATTGGGGATAGTGTTGTAGGTCACGAAGTCAATCAGACCTAAGACATGGGTTTATTATCATCTAAAATGATAGGTGGATGGATTTCAGGTGATAATACAGAATCTCTGTCTGATAAGGTGAAAGTATATGAACACGTCATGATAATAATAATAATAATAATAATGATGAATTTTATTCAGATTCAGATCATTAAAAAATACTAAGAGTAAAACATGTGCTGAATAAACGTGGTGGAAACCACAAAAGCATCAGATGTTGCTTGTTTGTGGTGAAAAAAAAAGATAAAAATAAAATATGATATGGAGTTCACATAAGTATAGGTATAGCAATAATTTATGAAAAAAGGATTCGCATCAGTAGATAAACTACTTAATATATAAAATTAAAATCGAACGATGATAATATAAAATCACACGAATAAATTATCAGTGAAGCAGGTGAAGGTTGAATATATAAAAACATTCAGTTCAAGTATATACAAATATAAAAGAGGTAGTTAAAAGTTTCAACATAGAATATCACTTAATATAAAATCTTACAACGTAAAACTAAATTGATACAGAGTAAGTATTGAATCACAATGATAAAAATACGTGAAATAATAGTGTATAAAAAGGCAAAAGCGATATGAAAGTTATTGAAAATGGTTTTGATACATATTTAAGAAAACGGTGATATAGATATACATTTCAGAATTGCAAGTGGACAATATAGCAGAGGTACGTGTGGTTTTATTTCCTCTACTCAAATATTCGTAGAAGTTCGAGTCTTTTACTTTGAAAAATCTGCTGTTCCAATTCTTTTTTGAAGCGATTGATATTCGTAATAGATTTTATTGTTTCAAGAATGCGGTTGTAGAGTTTAGGTGCGAAGAAAATATATGATCTTTGAGTAACGACCCTGACCATTAAGGGTGTAGTGTACTGATCTCTTTGGCGAGTGTGGTACTGATGTGAAGGAAGCAATGCTGTATGTCTTATGTCCAACATACGAGTTTCGATGTATAAACTATCAGAAGGATACCTTCTATTTTTAGAGAAAATTAACTTGAGAAATCGCCTTTGCATGACTTCAAGTTGATGAATGTGTGTATTCAAGGCTCCTCCCCACACTGCTATTCCATAGCGTATATGACTGTCCACAAGCGAGTAATATAAAGTTTTGAGATATTTTTGAGGTAGAAGTTCTTTGAGTTTCCTAAATTTGAATAAAATGGTCCTCAGTTTATTGACGGTGAATTTAATATGGAGGTCCCATTTCAAATGAGTGTCTAGAATTATTCCTAAGTATTCTATCCTCTTTTCGGGGAGAATGTGGAATGGTTTATCAGTTTTTATTATTAGTTGATCAAATGAGGGTGCTCCAGCTGCATTACAACAAAACGGTAGGTAATGCGTTTTATCAATATTCACCGTCAGTAACTTCTTATCCAGCCAATATTGCATGTGGGAGAATTCTGTTTCAACTTCAATTTTCAGGGAATTCCAGTCATCTGCCTTATAAAATATGGCAGTGTCATCTGCGAATCCGACTATGTTTCCGTTGCCTAATGCGAAAAGTCCGTTAATATAAGTATTGAATAAAGTTGGCCCCAGTACGGAACCTTGAGGTACTCCACAATCGATCACCCTATCACTGCTCAATATATCATCAATTCTCACAGCTTGGCTCCTTCCTGTTGAATAACTTTCAAATAATTTCAATGTGTTAGTGATAGAGTCATTGAAAGAATGAGATAAATTACGCTTATATTTTATTGAGAGGAAAATTTCAAACATAACTGACCGCAATTCACAGAATTGAAAGTTTGATATACAGTGTGATTATATAAAATATTACAAGGTCCATTGAAATTGAAGTAATCTGAAGTTTCCAGTGGTGGTCGCAGATTACCATAGCTATCAAAATAGACGATTTGTGATCCAATTTTTCTGTAGGCGGTCCAATGCGTCCCCGGTCCATCTTTGTTATCCAAGTTTATCACGCCACGTTCTTTCCTTCTGATTCTCTTGGGAAGGTTTTTCCTCATAAATACACCCCTAAAATGGGGAATGTTGAGTTCTTTAACATACTTCAGGATATTGTGCCGGTTTGGAACCCCGCCACTGGTGTGCGATAGTTGGCGAGGGGTGCGCGAAGTGAGGTGAAAGGGAATGTACGAGACTGAGAAGGACTGGTCATGTAGGGGGTAGGCAGTGAGTCGCAAGCGTTGAGACAGAGTGTTACACTCTGCTGCGATCACACATTCTTCTTTCATACCTATTTGTTTGGCCACAGTTGGCATGATTATTGTTGAGAAACTGTGTTTATAATTTAGTAAAGAAATCTGATAATTACTCGCATATTCGATACCTTTTCGAATCATCTCACGACCCACTACATTGGCACCCAACTCGAGGCAGAGGTATCGATATTTTGCGAAGTGGAAGTTGGATTTTTGGATGCGAAGAAGACGGGGTATTATCACGTATTATGCAGTTGAAATATAATCTACGACGATTCAACGAGGTGGCGAGATTGTAAGGACCGCAGGACGCAGGTAAACAATAGGAAGCGGGACTGTTTACAAGACATGAAGTCGACGGCTGGACGGCGGGAAGCGAGAGTTGCGTAAATGGTAAACAACGGCGGCAAGACAGAGATACCGACAGTAGCAGGTAGCAGGTAGAGAGACCTCTTCAACAGTGGTGTCGCAGAAGCGGTGAGATCAGTCCATGACTATTATTATTGAACATTGCGATAGGGTTTAGCGAATTGACAATAATTCTATTAGGTTTAGTATCAAAGTTATAACGGCTGGTTAATTATTGTAGTTATCATGCCCAGGCACAGTGAAAAATCTACCGGAGGTGTGAAGGGGAATGTTTTTAATGAGGATGAAACAGAGTTGACGAGTGAGGATGTGGATGATATGCCATTGAATTTGAACAGAATTCTAGATAAACTTACGAATGATATGTGTCGATTACAAAAAACCGTTGAAAATCTATCATTGAAAGTCGATCAAGGGCAAGCCTGTAATAAAAACCAGACGATTGCGACACCTCAGCCTGTACCGATTATAGTAAATCAATCGGTAGTAGAAGTTGATAAATCTTTCATTTTAAATTGGCGGGAGTTGGGGGGGTCGGCTCTCACATTTTACCCAGATGGAAAAATTCACCCTATGTTATTTTTGCAAGATTGAAAAAGATTTTTGTTGAAGCGGGCGTCCCGGAAATGGCTAGGACGGGTCTTGCTATAAATTGTCTTCGCGGCTCGGCGGCAGACTGGGTGGTACATAAGGAACAATCTTTCACAAGTTTTCAAGACTATGAAGATGCTTTTAAGGATAGGTTTTGGGGGGTGGAGAAGCAAAGAGAGTCATTTTCAGAGTTGAATTATGGTAGATTCGAGGGAGAGAGTAGAGCGGACTATTTTTTGAATCTGATACAGAAGGTGATAGAGATGATAGGGAAACATTTCGCGGTAGAAATTCAAAGAGGAATAATTGTACAGGGGCTGAAAACGGTTGACCAAGTGGAAAATTATTTAAGGAAATTAGACGAAACATTTGTAAGTTAACCTCCGAGACGTCGCATAAATAATCATCAAAATAGGGTTGTGGAAACTGCAAGAAATGTGCAAGGGCGAGAAGAAATAACTAGAAATAGTAATCCTAACGCTGATAGGGTGCAAACAAATCGTCATTGGGATAATAATGAAAATCCACACGTAAATTTGATAACACAATTCAACCAAGATCCAGTTGATCTATTAACAGATTCTGAGGAAGAATTATTATTGAATCTATCTGAAATTTTGGCACCGGTTGTTATAGCAAGGGTAGGTACCCAAGAAGTAGATATTTTACTAGATAGTGGTAGTGAAATATCAGCAATATCCGAACAATTCTACGAGGGCTTGAAACAAGAATTAGATATAGCAACCCTGCCTGTTACTAATATGTCCATTGTCGTAGCCGTGGGGGCTAAAGTACAGAAGGTTACGAGACAGATCATGTTACCCATAAGGATAGGGCAGATAGCTCAGGAAGTTTGTTGTTTGGTAGTGCCTAAATTGAATCGGGGGGTTATACTAGGATTTGATTGGATGCGGAAATCACAGGCTGAACTGGATTTCAGGAACATGACTTTGAATTTCATAGTTGAGGGGAGTAAGTACCAAGTTAATTTTGTTAACGAGGCGGTTAACATGGATTCTGTGGTGATTACGAGAGAAGGTATAGTTAGTATAGGAGAGGTCAGGAAAGGCGTGTCTAACGTAAGTCATGGTTATACGGATGAGGAATTTGTTGATTCGGTGGGTAATTCTAATTTAACAGAGGAGGAGGATAAATTGAGGTTGCTCGAGTTATTGAGAAATAATAGACAGGTTTTTTCGGAAAATCCGGGAAAAGCAAAGAATTATGAGCATGTAATTGAAATGAGAGATAGTGCTCCGTTCTGTGCACCATCATACCCTATACCGTTTGTGTATAGACAGGAAGTTAGGAAACAAATAGAGGAAATGTTAGAATGGGGGATAATTAAACCGAGTAACACAGAATATGTATCTCCTTCAGTAACGGTCAGAAAAAAAAAAAGATCGGTAAGAGTTTGTTTAGATGCCCGATGGTTGAACGCAAGGATGAATGAGGACTTTATTACTCCTCCTAATCCCCACGAATTATTACTGAGTTTTGAGAAAGGACAAGTCTTAAGTACCTTAGATTTGACGGCTGCTTATTGGCAGCTCGAAATTAAGAAAGAAGACCAAAAATACGTGGGTTTTGTTTTCGAAGGGATGTCATATACGTTCCAGAGAGTGCCTTTTGGACTATCAACTTCGATGGCAAGTTTGATTAGGTGCCTGAAGTTGGTACTAGGTGATTCGGATTAAGTCATAATTTATGTTGACGATTTGATCATCTTCTCCGATAATATGGAACTTCATTTTCAGCATCTGCAAGATGTATTTTCGAAATTATATTCAGGGGGATTGACAATTAAATTGAGGAAGTCGCAGTTTTTCAGGGCTAAAGTGAACTTTTTGGGCCATATTATATTGTCTGAGGGTATTAGCATGAATGAGGAAAGAGTACTGGCGATAAAACAATTTCCAACACCAAAAAATGTCAAAGGGCTCAGAGGTTTTTTGGGCATGGTTAATTATGATGATAGATTCTGTCAAAATTATTCTGAATTGACAGTACCTTTACTCAAGTTATTGAAAAAAGGAGTGAGTTGGAGGTGGTCTGCGGAAGAGCAGGTTGCTTTTGATACAATTAAAAGGGCTTTTTTGGAAGTTAACATGATGATTCATCCGAATTTGGATGCACCCTTTTTTCATAGAATGTGACAGTTCTAACTATGCGATTGGGGGGTCACTTTATCAAATAGAAGAGGATACCAATGAAAAAAGAATAATAGCCTTCACTAGTAAAACCCTGAAAGGTAGTCAGTTGGGTTACACGGTCACCGAAAAAGAACTGTGGGCTTTAGTGTGCTGTTTGAAGCAGTGGCGTGCGTTGATTTTGGGCAGGACGTTATATGTCACAAGTGATCATCAATCTTTGAAGTTTCTATCAACTCGTAAATTTAGAAGCGCAAGATTAATGCGTTGGACATTGTTCATACAAGAATTTGATTTTACCTTGAGTCATTGTAAGGGTGTTGACAATATTTTAGCGGACGCTTTGTCCAGATACCCAATAAAAGATACTGAGGTTCAGGAACCGCATGAGGGACGAAGAGTGGAAATTTCGATAATGAAATTAGTAGACAATTACGCGGAATTCAGCAAGCATTTTGAAATGTTGAGGGCGGATCAGTGTCAGGAAAGATGGATAAACGAAAAAATAAAATTGTTAGAAAAGGATCAAAATAGTTCTGGAAATGGGGAAGGGAGTGAAGAAAGACGACGAACCCTGAAATGGTTCATAATGTACGATAGACTTCTTTTTCGTAAGAGACATCAGGAGAATGAGGGGTATCGCTTGTGCGTTCCACGTTCCCAAGTTTTCAATTCAGTAAAATTTTATCATGAAGAAGTGGGTCATTTTGGCAAAACAAAAACACTTTTACACATGAGACGTTTCTTTTACTGGCCTAAAATGCAAAAGGACATAAGGCAAATAATAGCCGCATGTGATTTATGTCAAAAGTCAAAATCGGCTCCGACGAGCCACGGTCCCATGCATTCCGTGTTGCCAAGTAAACCAGGGGAATTAGTATGCTTAGATTTAATGGGTCCACTACCACCAGGACGCGGAGGAGTAACCCAACTACTAGTGATAGTAGACGCATTTAGCAAATATGTCAAGTTATATGCGGTTAAGCGAGCAACGTCCGTTAGCATATTAACGAGGTTGGTTCGGGATTATATACCCAATGTGCAAAAGCCGGTAATCTTATTGACTGACAACGCGACGCAGTTTCGTTCGAAGAAATGGACTTGGGCCATGGAAGAAGCGGGAATAAAAATTAAAAATATTTCTGTTTATTTTCCGCAGGGAAATATGACAGAGAGGTATAATAAGGAAATCGGTCGGTTATCGCGCCTATATTGCTACGATCAACATACTAAATGGGCGAATGTGCTCACGTGGGTAGAGAAATGTTTGAATGATGCTATCAATGAAAGTTTGGGATATTCGCCGAATTTCTTACAATTTGGTATACCGCCGGTCAACCCGTGTGCGGAATTGATGAAATATCCGGAGACCAGAACCGAGGGTGGTACTAACTTGAAGCGTTATTGGTTGTTAGCTTGCGAGAATTTGCGATCGAAAGAAGAGCGCCGTATTGCTAAACATAATTCCAAAAGGCAATCGCTCATAGTACTCCAACCGGGGGATAAAGTACTAATACGTAAGCATAGCCAGTCTTCGGCCGAGGACCGCATAATTAAAAAATTCGTACTTCTGTATGAAGGACCATTTTATGTATTTCAACAGGCAGGTCCAAATTCATATCAGCTGAGAGACCAATCTGGAAAAGATGTTGGTATTCACAATATAATTAATCTTAAGCCATATAAAGAATTGGGGAACATGTGAGGAAGCTGACTCACCAACTTACCTTTTTCTGTGAAATTATAGAAAATAAGTGTTTTTTTTTTTGTTTTGTTATCATTCTATTTTTTTATTTTATTCCAATTCACTATAACTTCGTCGTCTTTAGGAGCATTTCTCTGAATTTTACTTTAATCAGCCGTTCTGAGTATCATAACTTTGATTGAAGTAGGGGGGTGATGTGCCGGT
The DNA here is from genome assembly GCA_918026855.4 of Phaedon cochleariae. NCBI lineage: Eukaryota > Metazoa > Arthropoda > Insecta > Coleoptera > Chrysomelidae > Phaedon > Phaedon cochleariae. The sequence goes on from OU896713.1 coordinate 33,024,906, forward strand.
TTGGAACCCCGCCACTGGTGTGCGATAGTTGGCGAGGGGTGCGCGAAGTGAGGTGAAAATGAATGTACGAGACTGAGAAGGACTGGTCATGTAGGGGGTAGGCAGTGAGTCGCAAGCGTTGAGACAGAGTGTTACACTCTGCTGCGATCACACATTTTTCTTTCATACTTATTTGTTTGGCCACAGTTGGCATGATTATTGTTGAGAAACTGTGTTTATAATTTAATAAAGAAATCTGATAATTACTCGCATATTCGATACCTTTTCGAATCATCTCACGACCCACTACAATATCCAAATTGGATAGCGGAAAATTGAGTGATATCCTCTCACAAGATTCCCTATTCATCCTCATCTTGTTGATATTAGGATAATACTAGGATGGTTATCTAAAAAAAAGTCCCAAACCAGTTTTATATGGTCTCAAATACATTCCTTTTTTCATTGCAATAGCTTCCATTGTTTTATTATGTCGTTGGGATTCTTCCAATTGATTTTTTGCTGATCTGGCATCAGTGACAGCCTTAGCTACACCTGCAGCGCCACCTGTGATTGTCCCGAGAGCACTCAATCCCGCGAAAATCGGAATCAAGGGTAACAAGCAACCCCTCTTTGGAATTTTAACAATACGTGTTGGTTTTATGTTGAGTTTTATCGTTGACCTTAGAGCAACCTTGACTGCATAACCTACAGTCTTAGGTTTTTGGGAGATGATATGCTTCTTAATTTGTCCGATTGCTTTGGCGAAGCATTTCCCCTTTTTTATTAGTTTCTTCTTGATATTCCTCTTTGTATTATTCCTACGTTCAGTATTCCCTCTGGATCTCTTGCGAGTCATCTGAACTGTAGGAAACTCTCTCGTATACTGACTTTTTCTTTTGATCCATATGAAAATTAGGTGAATTTGAGTTTCTTATGTCCGAGATCGTTGCTATCTTCCTCTTCTATCTCTGTATCCAAACTTCTCTTTTCAGAATTTTTTGTTGTAATATCTAATGGTTCACTCATATCACTTGAATGAGTGTCCCCCTTTTCATCTAATGTTCTCAATCTCCTTTTCGCGGTTACACAATCAATTTAAGAGGATATCAAATCTGATGAGGAAAATGAACAGCTAGAAAAACCATCTGCCGACGAAGTTTCACGCCTCATGGATATTACACAAGAATCGTATGTCGACTATTTAGAGCAATATGATCCTCTTCCTAGGAAATATATCAATAGTATGTATCAAGATGAGGATAACAAAGAGTTTGATCATAAGTATGGAGTGGGATTAGACAGGAATACTGAAGAACTCATGATTGGTGATTCTAGAATATACATCGAAGGATCCGATGTAATTCTCAAGAATAAGAGGTACAAAGGTACTCAAGGTTTATATGAACTATTGTTCAAGAAAGACCCTCATGATTTCACCAGGGAGGATGAGCAAAATTATAAGCAGATAGTGACGAAAACTAATGCCCATCGGAGATATCACAGAAAATGAGCAAGTGGATGGTAGTAAGCTACAAAAGTATAGAAAAATTATTGCTCCAATCACGAGTTCTTCCTCCGTTGGTAAAGGAATGTTAATGGAGGTGACTAACAATAAGATAGATTACATTCGATGGAATGATCCAAATGAGCTTTGTGATAGATTACGATTACTGTTGGCTTCGAAGTCAGTAGGGCACAATGGTCATACCAATGAAATAAACTCTATCGTTGAGGAGTTGCGTGAAGCTTATATCATTGCATGAAGAGAAAATGGCAACAATCGCTAGAAAACAAGTGGTTGAAAAAATCCACAAACCAGCAAGAATCAATTTCAAAAGACGTAAAGTCATCATCAATGGCCTCGATGATTTTTTTCAAGCCTATTTGGTGAAAATGATACCATATGCCCGTGAGAACCAGGGATACAAATATATATTGGTTGTGATAAATTGTTTCTCGAAATTCGTTTGGGCAATAATTTTGAGGAATAAATCGAGTATAGAAGTGAGTTATGCCATGGAAATCATTCTCAAACAGCAGTGTCCTCACAATCTACTAACAGATAAAGGCAATGAATTTTTCAATGAGGAATTGAAAAATCTCATGAAGAAATATGGTGTGCATCATTACAACACGTTCAGCGAGAAAAAGACATCTATTGTAGAACGAGTCAACCGGACATTGAAAAATATGATGTGGAAAGGATTCAATATACAGGGGAACTACAAATGGGTAGAATTACTGAAGAAAATCGTTGGAAAATGAAACAACACAACACACAGGACTATGAAAATAAAACCCTCTGACGTGTCAAGAAGAAATGAAAAAATGTTACTACAAACCGCATATAACCGACTCAAAATAGTGGGTTCGAAACGTAAATTCAAAATTGCTGATTATGTACGTATATCCAAGATTCGTGGAGTTTTCGATGAAAAATATAACCCGAAATGGTCTACTGAGATTTTCCGTATAAGAAAAGTTCAATTGACAAACCCAGTTACCTACTTATTGAATGATGATTCTAACAAGGATATTCTAGGGGGGTTCTATAACGAGCAATTGCAAAAAGTAAGATATCCAGACGTGTATCTCTTCGAAAGGGTATTGGAGAGGAAGAATGGAAAGGTGTTCGTCAAATGACTTGGATTTGATAACGAACATAACAGCTGGATAGACGAAAATAATGTTGCGTAATGTTGCGCAAGGAAGACTATATAAAGGGATCATCACGCTGATGATTTTCATCATTTTCTTGTTGACTGCCCTCTAACAAATGTAGTAGGTGCTCACTTCGAAAAAAATTGTTCATAATTGATGTACAAGGTTTCCAGTATGGAAAAGACAAGTTCTTGTGTGAAGAAATTGCGATTCTGAATGTGGACAATGGTGTGTGGCAACATAGATTCATCACTTTACCCATCGACATGTCATATTACAATTCAACTGTTCTCAAACATATGGAATGGTCCACTAAACACTTGCATGGATTGGAATGGAGTCATAAGGAATCATCTACAACCACAATACAGTATGAACAAATAACTGAATTCATCAAGAAATACACTGGCTGTTACGAAGGAGATGAAATTCTGGTCAAGGGGTTGGAAAAGAAGATATGGTTGGAGAGACTGCTAAGAATGAACAATATTTATATAATAATTCTGATTGTGCTTTAGGAAATGTATATTTATTATGGTACTGGTACCTTCATTGTGAACAATGATGTGTTTATTTAGAATCAAATAAATAATTATATTCAAGATTTTTATTATTTTTATTCATATATTACTTATTATCCACAAAACTATCAAACAACGACAACTTATATATTAATCATTATTTATCGACTTATTATACAACACAACGACAACAACAACGATAAAAACAACAACAACAACAACAATGAAAAAGTATCTATAATGTCGATTAACTATATCATGTATTCAAAAACAATGAGTAGAAACAAAAACTTAATAAATGACCTCACTACAGAATAAATTTTGTTTCAACTCATAGTTGTCTAATATCTGATGTAGTTTTGACGAAATTGGGCAGAAACAAAACATACCTGGGGCATGAGAATGTTCCAAAATCGACAATTTCATTCAAGTTCCTACATCTTTTCTCTCCACTACTAGTAGTATACACCACTGTCATGTGCCCATTATCATTCCTCTCCATGCTGATGGTCCCAATTTCTTCTTCCTGTTGTTGTTGTTGTTGTTGTTGTTCTTGTTGTCGACCACTACCCTGCAAGAAATCGTTATTCAGCCTGATGTTGCGTTTCACCTCCATAGGCAGCATCAGGGAATTCGTATACTTGCGAATCTTCCTCCTCAGGTAGTGGTTTCCTGCGGTGGTGGTGATGGTGACGGCGCTGCATCGTATTCGATGGCCGCCGCGAAGTTGAACCTCTTGACGGCCTTCTGCAAAACCATAAGCTCTTGCTCCGACTCCGCAAGCGCCCTGGTCTACTTTATAGGCAGGTTCCCAAATTTTTTTTGTGAAGTTATCATCTTCGGACTCTATTTCAGATATATCAGAATACAGTCTTCTGATTTTTCCACGATGTCCTTCACACCGTATCTGGAAAAAAAATGCATTTTTTTATCCTCATATTGATAAAACTTCTGATCGAATATGGAAATATGATATGAAGAAAATGATATGACAATGATAATAATGATAATAATAAACTTACTTGAACAATTGTTTCATCACAACCATTGCCATGTCGATTGGCAACAATTTTCTGTTTTCAATGTTGACTATTAATGTTGTTGGGATGCCTGCCATAATGTTTCACGAAGAACTGCTTCTTGGTCGTGGTAGTGAAATCAGAAAACATGGAAGTATTTATACTTATTTTGAGCTCCCTAAATTGATATGAAACATTTTATAATCTTCAAGTTGATTCAAAGTATCAAATTTTAATCACTACACATGTGTGCATTTTTTCCAGAAATTATGATATCGACTTATTTTTCTCATCGTTGGTATCGAGACGGAATTCTTATCATCCACGTGTGCATTTTTTCCCAAAAAGTATGATATCGACTTGTTATACGGAATTCTTATCATCCTCGATAACTGTAGAAATTTCAAAATGTTTACATGTTTTTTGTAAACACTTAAAGTCGAATAAAATTCCCCTCGTGCACATGTGCGTATTTTTTCAGTTGCTATCGAAACAAAAATTCTTATCGTTGATAACTCTAGAGGTCTTTCAAAGAGGTCAGCTGGGTAATAATACTTCATTGACGTCAGGCCGATGTTATAAATTTTACAACATTCGCTGTTGTCTATTTTGTATTGCATCCAGCTCAAGTTGCTCCTGTTGAAATACCTTTGGTTCCTGTCAACGATCTCCAGTTCAACGCATTCCACCATCACATATCGTCTATTGTCAGAGTAAGTGGAAATGAGCTCGATGGATCATTTGGTCAGTCAGTTTATTAAGAAAATTGATCAAATTTATCCTCTAATTGAAACAAAAGAAGAAGAGTATTGTAAATGGATAAAATTCGTTCAAAAAACAATTCATTCAGTGAATAAATGCATAAGAAAAAAATCAAGTTGCGTGAAGAATTTTTCAAAATTAGATATTGGTTTAGCTATCTTGAAATACCATAAAGAAAAATTGATAACACTCAAAGATAAAACAGAACATCAAAAACGTTATTTAGTGTGGAAAGATATTGATTCATGTTTCAATAAAAGAATTCGAACTGGTGCTATTATTAATAAAAATACCAAAGATCCAAAAACTTTCCTGGAAAAAGGTTTTCGATGCTTCTCACTCAAAATCAGGTCTGGATTACACAAATCTCTTTTGAAAGTGATTGCTACACTTTTAGGAAATCTCGTTAAACCTAAAACTCTCGAAACTGATATTAAGCATTTCAACACAAAAAATCAGATTATCGATAATAATACAAATTTGAAGTTGTGGTTCAATGATAATATTGAAAATAAGAATTTAACTGCACTGGAAGAATTCCAGGAGAGAGATAGTGGTTGGGCACTATATCAAATTATTCAATTAAAGGTGAACATTATTCACTATCTTCCCATAAACGTTGGTATTTCTTCTTCTTACGTAGATTTACCTATTGCTATCAAACACAGCAAAGGTGTCATCAATATAAAAAATAAGGACCCCTATTGCTTTTTGTGGTCTATTGTGTGTGCTCTACATCCAGCAGGCCCAGGGAAAAATGTTAATAGAACATCATCTTATCCACATTTCGGTCAAGTTTTGAACTATGATGGTATCAAATTCCCTATCAAATTTAAAGACTTTAGAAAATTTGGAATAATGAATGATATTTCTGTTAACGTGTTCACTATAAGTGAAGAAAAAAGAAGGAAAGTTGAAGTATTACCAATATGTCTGAGTAGCACAAATTATGAAAAAAAGGTTAATCTACTTATGGTATCATCGTGTAATGAACTTGATGATCGAGATGGGGATGATGATTATAATGATGATGATGGTGAGGAGGGGAAGGAGCCTTCTGAACGTACGTTGCATAATAAATCGTTCCACTTTGCTTATATCACTGATTTGAACAAGTTACTTAACAGACAATTAGGAAATTCGTCACATAAAAAGTGGCTATGTGATCGATGTTTGAATCACTTTTAATACAAGGAGAACTTGGAAAAACATTATGCATAATGCAGGCAAATGAACCAATCGCAAATTCAGCTGCCTTAGCCACATGAGTCAACTCTAAAGTACAAAAATTTCAAAAATACCGAAAAAGTATCTCTCGTTATATATGCTGATTTGGAGTGTTTATCACAGAAGTATGTTGATCCAAAACCCAGTGGAAAAACAAAAAAATTTCAAAAACATGTGCCATTTACGATTGGCTACATGCTGGTTTGTTCCTATGATAATTCTCTTTCCAAATTCAAATATTATACTGGTGAAGATTGTATATCATGGTTCGTTCATGAATTGAAACAGTTAGCTATGCAATTCAATGATATATTTGCACATGTGAAACCTATGGAACCTCTTACTGCACAGCAACATGAGGATTTTCAGAAGGCTTCTTCATGTCATATCTGTTTGAAACCATTCGTTGAAGGAGAACGGAAAATTAAAGACCATGCACACCTCACAGGTGCCTACCGTGGTCCTCCTCATAACCACTGTAATTCGAACTACAAAGATGATCACGCTATACCAGTAATTTTCCACAAAATGTCAGGTTATGATACCCATTTCCTCATCAAAAAATTGAGTACCGAAATCAGTGGTGAGGTATCTCTACTACCGATAAATAAAGAGAAATATATTTCATTTACCAAACACGTTGATGGGACGAAAGTAAGTTTCAGATTTTTAGACTCCTACAGGTTTATGGCTAGCAGTTTAGATACCTTATCATTATACTTAGATAATGATAGAAAAATAATCACGCGGAAATGTTACCGCAACGAGGAACAATTCAGTTTGCTGTGTCGGAAGGGTGTCTGCCCTAATGATTATTTAGAGTCTTGGGAAAAATTGAAGGATACTAATTTACTATCGATTGAATCTTCTTTCAATAAACTGAATGGAGGAGGGGTATCAAGAGGTGATTATGAACATGCGCATAAGGTCTGGCAAGTTTTCAACATACAAACGTTACAACAATATGTTGAATTATATCTCAAAACAGACATTTCATCACTCGCAGATATATTCGAGAACTCTAGAATAACTTGTATGTCTACATATAAACTACATCCTCTCCACTATTACACCGCGCCTGGACTAGCCTTTGATAGTATGTTGAAAATTACTGGTATTGAATTGGAGCTTCTTTCTGATATTGACATGATTATGTTTGTGGAAAAGGGCATTAGAGGAGGAGTATCACAGTGTTCTAATAGATATGCAAAAGCAAACAATAAATACATGGAGAATGAGTATGATCCTGGAAATCCAACATTATACCTCATGTATTTCGATGTTAACAAGCTTTATGGAGCTGCAATGAGTCTCCTCCTGCTTACGGGTGGATTCGAATGGGTTGAGAATATTTATTCGGTGGACAATATAATGAATATACCAGATGAAAGTGAAAATGGTTACATTTTCGGGGTGGATCTTCATTACCCTCGAGAGCTTTTCGAATATCATAAAGATTTGCCTCTTTGCCCCGAAAGTATGAAACCGCCTACTGCTAAATCAAAAATTAATAAACTACTCACAACTTTTCACGATAAGAAAAATTACATTATTCACTATAAAAATTTGAAGCGAGCTTTGAGTTTTGGTATTAAGATAGAAAAAATTCATAAAATTTTGACTTTCAAACAGTCCTGTTGGTTACAAAAATATATATCTTCGAACACTGAGTTACGGAAACAAATCAAAAATGAATTTGACAAAAATTTTCATAAACTCATAGTTAATTCTGTCTTTGGAAAAACTATGGAGAACGTGAGAAAGTACAAAAATATAAAACTAGTTTCAAAATGGGGTGGTAGATACGGGGCAAAATACTATATTTCTCAACCAAATTTCCACAGTTGCAATATTCTCGATGATGATATGGTCATCATTGAAATGAAGAGATTGAGAGTGAAATTCAATAAACCTATCTATGTCGGATTCAGTATTTCAGATATTTCCAAAACGTTCTTATATGATTTTCACTACTCTTACATAGAACACAAATTCGGATCAGATGCGAAATTACTCTATACCGATACCGACTCTCTACTTCATCAAATTTTCACTGAAGATATTTATGAACATATAAAAGCGAATATAGATAGGTATGACACGTCTGATTATCCACCAGACAACATTTATGGTATTCCCCTGAAGAACAAAAAGGTCTTGAGAATAATGAAAGATGAGAACGCTGGGGAAATAATGACTGAAATCATTGGATTACGCTCGAAATTATACACATTCAAAATTTTACGAAATCAAAACAAACTTATTGACTCTGGTGTAATGAAAAAAGCGAAAGGAATTCGAAAGTCAGCCTTGCGAACAATCACTTTCGATGACTATCGCAATTGTCTGATGAATAATACCTCAACCCAAATATGTCAATATATGATAAGATCTAATGAGCATGAAGTACACACAATAGAATACAAAGAAACAACATTGAATCCGTATGATGATAAGAGAGTGATCAACTGTCTTCATACGTATACATTACCTTGGGGGTAAATTCAGTTCATATAATATATATATATATATATATATATACATCCTGCTATCATTATTGCGTCCAATCATTGCCCTTTTACATTTATTACTGCGTCCTTCTATTTATTGCGTCCATATATGGACGCGATAATGTCATCAACGTTAAACTTTGGATAGAACTGCTTGAAATGATGTAAAAAAATGTGTTTTGAAAGCCCATGCCTCCACCTATCGATAGATCTGAGATTGACTGGTCTATCTGTCCAAATACTCGAGATATGCGGAAAAGTCTTGTAGCACATCGGACGCAATATTATGCGTAAATGAACAGAAAATATACATTGTAGTTCAGAAGACTTCCGCCAGAGCGGAATATACGAAAAATATACGAAATTCCAGTATTTCTATCTGGAGTATCTTATTGCGTCCTTATGTTTGGCAACATTGCATGATTCATTTCATTTCATTTATAGTGAAAAATGGAAGTTCCAAGAGCATCTTGCGTTCCTAAAAAGGATAGGGGGAGGAGGGAGGTGTTTGAATTTTTTTGTACATTCGGAGGTTATGAGTTCTTGGGAATACTTGCACTGTCATAGAATTCCGAAGCTTTGCCGTTCTATAGACGAATGAGTTTTGTGTGAGTGTTGTTCGACTTATTTCAAGGTTCACAACGTGAGGATGTGCTGACTGGGCCTGTCGAGTTTGTCTGAGTGATATTTCTAGTGATGGAATGATAGCAGCGATTTCTGAGGAACATTTGCCGTGGAAGTATATATGAAAAAACGAAAGGTCGCCCATTTCCCTACGGTGTTTTAGAGGAGTCAACGTATAAGTGAGTGTGGCATTACACACCGGGCGGATGGCTCTTCTCTGGATAGAATCTAAGAGGATCAGCGTATACTTGGGTGCTGAACCCCATAATGTGAGAACCGTCATCTGAAACTGCCTGTGTATGTGCTTTGTAGATCGTGAAAAGCGGTTGAGGTGTACAATAGATCTCCGCACGGAATTGTTGATGACAATACCAAGCAACGATGTAGTGGTCCAGGTGGAAATGGTAGTACCAGACATTGTTAGTTATATTAGGCATACTGAGTTTTGCTTTTCTAGAGGAAATACAAACTTGAGTTTTTATGGCGATGAATTCATCTGGGTTTTTGATTCCCCAGGCCATTGTCGATCTAAATGAAAACCTAGTAGGCGACCTAGTGCGAGGAGGTATGCTTCTGCCTACTAACTACCTCACTAGGTTGTCATCTAGAACGACAATGCCCAGGCTGTTCTTCAGCAAGATCGTCATTGGCAGGGTTGACTTGCCTTCGTCGCAAGTTCTGAGTATCCTGGAAAGAAATGGGAATTCTAGATGAGAATGCAGATTATGGAAAGTTTTATCGTCTGCAAAGCTTGAATAGGGCAAGTGGATCCTAATGGAAAGCCGGAATTGATCGTCATTGACAGAATTGACTTGCCTTCGTCGTAAGTTCCCATCAGTTTTCTGAAGAAAAATTGGAATTATAGAAGAGAATGCAGATTATGGAGAGTTTCATCGTCTGCAAAGCTTGGATAGGGCAAGTTGATCCTTGTGGAAAGCCGGAATTGATGACAATGTTATCAGACGATACTTTATCCACCACCACATGGAGCGATCTGCCTGAAAGGAAACTCGATTAAAGATGGCATAGCTGAAGTGGTTTGGTGTATGAGGATAGTTTGTGAAGGAGTTCTTGGAAGATGGGTTTCAATTCCAGAACTTAATGATTTTTTTCCTGTTTTGCTCATTTTCCCCACTTATCTCTTCTTTCCTCTCAACATTCGTCAATTATTTGTACACAATATCTGAGTTATATGTTATAATAGGCCATATGAAGGGCCTGACATGGGCTCACTCAAGTTTAACCTTAACCTAACCTAACCAATATGCCTTTGCTCATAATGCCATAATCTCATGTTCCATCTATGCTTTGACTTTGACTCATGTCATTGACTTTTCTGTTTTTCTAATTTTTCAGTTGGATTTGAAATACGTGTTGGCTGATTGCCTCATCAATAATTCGATATTTGCCTCAATAATTTGTGCTTTCAGTATGAAACAGGGACCATTTTCAAAAACGGTTGTTCTTTCCAAAATTGCTGTATGATATTGAATCGAATATATAATTGTACGCGCTCTCATGGTACGAGGCCCTCCATCAATGAGAACCCAGGTAGCCTCGGCGTCACTACTCTAATTCGCGTTTGCTTGCTGGTGTACGTGAGTTCAATTCTCCGCTGCAGAGATGTGTCTGATGACCTAAGAAAGTGTTTGGTCATCCCTTGCTCGCACAAGTCTCTCGAAGAATTCTAGGGATTGCTCGTAAGGGGCCAACCTAATGACGGATAGAAAAATTCAGAACAAATTTTCAGAACCCGTTATTATATCCTAATACATGGGCTCGTGACTATGGGCATCGGCAGGTATATCTAATTCAACTTGATAAATTTATTAAACTATTTCAACTCCAAGTGAGTCTACAAAAAAATTTTTACAAAAAATTTCAATTCCTTAATACCCATATTTTTTGTATCGTACTTCAAATGGAGCTGAAGATGATCTCTAATACCGAAACGTGTCCCTGATCATCAAAAAACCGAGTTAACAACGTGCTCAAATGGTGTGGAGATGATTTTGAGCTTTCCTTCCTTCCTTTGATATATAATTCTGATTTCAATCAGTCAATCATCAAAAAACTGATTTGTTGTAATGATCTTGGGGAAAGGAGGTAATTGCAACCATGTAGGGCCGCATTTCATCGGCACTCTTCCTAATGATCAAAACCGCAATATTTATTATCATTATCGAGTATTCTAGCAATTTACTACCTGTCGTCGAAGTGGTCCCAATGGCATAATATGCTATATCAGGACAAATATGTAATTGAAATAGTCGAAAAATCTGCATCCAAAATTTATATAGGACGACAGCCATTCATTGAAGAGAAGATGTCACCATAAGGAGATATATGGACATGGCCAATGTGCTTGTTGGTTCATTATCATCTTTAGAGATACCATCATTGGACAGCTTTCTTCATCAACAAATATATCACAGTGCTAATATATGAGTACGAAATAACTGCGAAACCGTTTCACTGTAATCTTTGGCAATGAAGTTCCTAGAATGAATGCCGCAGTGATCATTTTCATATTTTTCGTGGGCCATTTATCTACTAAAAACTCATTAGATTGATATGACCGAATTGATAATATGGAACATCAGGTGGAATAATTCTCTTTTGAGTCGATGAGATTTCAAAATTATAATTTTTACTTAACTTGTAATAGCTGGCGGCAAATTACGACCGTCATCCGATAACGAAATGACAAATCTCCTAGAGGCATGTGAGAAAAATATATTTCATCAAACGGCACCTTATCTATAATACAGGCCATCCAATGAATGCCCATTTCATACCTAAGAAAGATTCGGATGTCCATGGACAAGAAATAAACATCCATCGGAAGAACCAAAATGCCTATCCAATGGAATACCACTGACACTATTACAATGGATACCAATAAAAAAGTTCTGGATATCCATCGGCATGAATTGTACATCCATAAGATAAACATGGATGCTCATCCAATGTATAATTAGTGACACCTTTTCTATCGATATCCATAATGTATCTAGTAGACTGAAAGAATGCATATGACATCGCCTAGACCAAATGACTGTTGTTTCCGGAATGTCATTGGTTGTCAAGTCGTGGACAGCTGAAAATCTGAAGGGTATCTCCCATACAGTAATGAATTTGCGCCTTCGAAGTGCCCACCTGATGTCAGGTGTATATATTTGATAATTTCATTTCATCATCTGAATAATCTGAGACCTATTGGTCCCAAAAGACGGATTGTGATAGTAAATATCCAAGATAGTGACGTATAGAGTTTCATGTCTGATTGTAAGATGTTTCGTGTTCAACGAGCAAAGAACTATTTGGACCAAATTATGAGAAAATATATTCAAACACATAGGGGGAGAGTTCGATTCATATTGTTCAAAACGTATACATGAAGAGGTCAATTCATTCACATTGTTGTACAATTGGTGAACTGTAGTTGTCCAATTCATATCTAGTAGTTTTAGAATTTTTGTCTTATAGGTATACAATTCATCACAGTAGTTTCACAGTAGATATACAGGATGGACATCCAATGGACATCCAAACTTGCGGCCTATGGATTTACAATGAATGTCAATTAGATAGAATCTGGACATTTTGAACCATCCAATATACCGGGTGGCTACGGAAGTATTGCCTACGGAATATCTCAGTTATTGTATGAAGTAGCTTTGTGAAATTCGAAGCTTCGATATAATGACATAAGAGCTAGAATTTGAGCATATTGACATGTCGAAGTTAACTTCCGGTCTGACCGGAAGTAACATCAACTTTCTTATTTTAAATGGAAACCCTATTTTTTTTTCTTTTCGCCTCAAATTCTAGCTCTTATGTCATTATATCGAGGCTCCAAATTTCACAAACCTACTTCATACAATAACTGAGATATTCCGTAGGCAATACTTCCGTAGCCAACCGGTATATCCATGTCCATGTATGTCTATTCAATGGACATCCATCGGATAGTTTCACTTAACTGAGCAAAATGATTGGGAAATTCCACCTGCAACCCTACCTGTGTTACCCCTTAAGTTGGCTCAAATTCTCAGCACAACGATTTCTTATATTTCCATGACGTGTTAAGGAGTTGAAACTGAATGCAAACACACGGGGATAATGCCCCTTCGCGAACATTCTAACTTGGCGCGATTTAAGCAGATATAAGTTTATAGTGGCGCGCCAATATTTCCGAGAACATTTTACCCCTGTCTGAAGATGAACAAGTTTATCGAACCGATGGTTCATCAGATATCTTCAAATATGAGCTAAATATTATCTGCCCCTATTCGCGAAGAGGGGATCATTTTCTGAAAACTCATTATCACGTGACGAAAGTCATTGCGAAATGACAGCAGCACAGAAATCTGCGCCAAAGATTTGACCCAGATTGAGGGAATAGCATAATTTCGATTTCGCACAGGAAAGTGCCATTTTCCATTCATTTATTCTAGAATATAGGCTGTCAGAGGTGCCGTTTGATACAATACATGCGTTTGTGACATGTCATATCGTTATCCGATGACGGTAAAAATTTGCAGATTGTTCTCCTTCTATTGTCAAAATGTCGCGCAACTTGACAAATACATATCAATACCGAACCATATTACATTAGTATTGAAGACTTGCATCATTATGAATAGTCAGACGCAATAATGTACTATTTATGTAATAAAAATATACCCTCAGTCTGGCAACATCGCTGGACGCACTAATGTATATACAGGACGCAATAAAGATCGTTCAATGAACCCCAAATATATGGCTGGATGCAATAACATTCGTGAAATTGAATGACGCAATAAGGTACGCTGAATGGAAATAAATCGTATATCTTAAAAATAAAGATAGAGCAATTCTGAATAGAGGTAAATGCTGGAAATTATGTGAGGAGAGATATACTTCGACTAGTTTCTATCCAACCTTATTCTTTCTGGTGGACGCAATAGGTATGGATTATGAAAAGACGCAACAAAGATAGTAGGATGTATATATATTTATATATATATATATAAATATAGGGTGAGTATCAACTCGGGAAGGGAAAAAAATCAAGTCAGAGATTACAACTTACTATATACAAGGGGTATCGACACATCGGCATCGAATTCATATCATCTCACTCAGATGAGTCTGAGGAATCTTCCTCGTCAAGATCGTCAGGTGGGTCAGAACCGTGATAGGCTTTCAAATCTTTAATATGCCACTTTCCAACCTTTGCACCTGAATCAAGATCTTCCGAATCATAAACTAGACGTGAGCATTTCTTTCGTACGACCGGAGAAATGTATCTGGGAGCAAGTTTAGCCGCGAACATATCACCTTCATTTGACTTTGCCCGATTGCGTCGCCAAACATTGTCCCCTACAAAGAACTCAACGTTTCGTTTACGTAAATTATATGTTTTCATATTTTTCTGGTACGCCTTGTGGATTTTCCCACGTACATCATGAAAAATATCAGTTAAACCTTTTGAATTAGCAGCATATGTGTTACGGTCACCAGGCGTAATCTCCATATCTGCAGTAGGAACATTATTGTCATAAAATTTTCCAGAAATAGGAACATGTCGTCCAAAAACCAAAAACGCAGTTGAGAAACCTGTTATCTCATGCTTTGCAGTATTAATAGCTTGACGAATTTTGAAAATTTCCAAATCCCAATCACGGTGTTCGTCAATGTAGCTACGAATCGCTGTTTCAATGGTACGGTTGTTTCTCTCAACAAAATTACATTGTGGCGAATACACTGCATTGTACCAAATTTTTTGGACTTCATTTCTATCGCAAAGTTTCTCGAAATTTTTACTAGTAAAACGCCGTTGTCGCATATGACCAACTAGGGTACCCCAAAAGTCAAAAATATTTCATTCTCTAAAATTCTTTCAATAAAATGTGCTCTTGCACTTCTCAACGAGAATATTAAATTATACTTCGAAAACCAGTCGGATACTACTAGAATCCACCTATTCTGTTTTTTCGAAGGAGGTAATGGACCTATCAAATCCAATCCTATAACTTGAAATGACCAGTTCACTTCTTTTTCACGTCCCATATGACCCATACGACCGGTGTTAGGCATCTTTTGTGCACCACAAATTTTGCAAGATTTAACATACTTTAAGATGTCATGGCGCATCTTTGGCCAGTAAAAGTGTTCCTGAATTCGATTCAATGTTTTATAAAAACCTAAATGGGCGCTCGTTGGCGGATCATGACACGATTTGATAACTTCTGTTCTTTGAGGTTTCGGAACTAGGTATTTCCAATCTGGTATGTTCGATTGCAGAGGTAGGTTACTAGGCGCAAATTTGAAAACAAAGTCATTATCAACTTTCCATTGTGAAAATTTATCAGGATTTCTAAGGATTTTTCCTCTCAAGTTATCGTACCATCGGTCAATCCTATCGACGTCAAGATCAAAAAATGCAATTTCGAGATGGTCGGTTTCTTCAATATTATCATTTTCATTGTCTGGTATGATCCTAGACAAAGCGTCTGGTGAAACATTGTTACTGCCTTTTTTATGTATCAAATCAAAAGAATGTTGACGCAATTTTACTGCCCATCGTTGCAGTTTACCGGAAGGGTTTTGTATATTATTCAACCAGAGTAATGAGTAATGATCCACGATAGCTGTGAACCTTACACCTTCAATGTATGGCCTGAATTTTTCAATGCAAAATAGAAGAGCTAATAACTCTTTCTCTACGGTAGAA
This sequence comes from Phaedon cochleariae, assembly GCA_918026855.4. Taxonomy (NCBI): domain Eukaryota; kingdom Metazoa; phylum Arthropoda; class Insecta; order Coleoptera; family Chrysomelidae; genus Phaedon; species Phaedon cochleariae. The sequence continues at coordinate 33,040,936 of OU896713.1, forward strand.
TAATTCCGTTCTGACCTGGTCAATGTACGACTGGCAAAAGCGATGACTCGTTCCTCGTCGTTTATCACTTGCGTTAAAATCCCCCCAAACCCTGTATTTGACGCGTCGCTTTGAATTATGAATTTTTTAGTAAAATCTGGCTGAGACAAAAGTGGCGAAGATACTGGAAGTTCTTTTATTTTCACAAAAGCTGCTTCTGCCTCTTCATTCCACTTGATAGGTTGATTTTTCTTTTTCCCTTTCAAAAGATCGTTAATAGGAGACAAAATACTGGAAAAATTCTGAATGAAACGACGGTACCACGAGCACAACCCTACAAATCTTTTAATCTCTGTGGTAGTTTTTGGGCGAGGATAATTAACCATGCTTGGAATCTTATCTGGGTCAGTCCGTAAAGAATTTGATCCTACTATGTATCCTAAAAATTTAAGTGAAGTTTTGAAAAATTCGCACTTCTCCAAATTGATGGTGAGATTTGCTTCCTGCAATTTCTCTTTAACCACTTTCAAAAGTTCTATGTGTTCTTCTAAAGTTGAACCGGTTACGATTATGTCGTCGATGTATGAAAAAATTTTGGGCTCATACCTGGGACCAAAAATAGTGTCAACAAGGCGTTGTTGCGTCTGCGCAGCATTTAAAAGACCAAAAGGCATTGTAACAAATTGAAATTGTCCTCTTCCTACGACACTGAAGGCAGTCTTTTCCCTGGACTCTGGGTCCAATGGCACTTGCCAAAAAGCTTTCCTCAAATCTATCGATGATATGAACTTAGCGTCCCTTGGTGAGGCCAAAATTCTTTCAACATTAGGCAATGGGTAACTATCATGCTTTGTCACGGCATTAAGTGGACGTCCATCAAAACAAAAAAGGTTATTCGTGATTTTTCTTTTTAACTAACAAAACGGGAGAACAATATGGACTATTGGCCGGTTCAACGACGTTCAGTTTCAACATTTCATCTAGCTCTGCATTTAGAATTTGTTGCATATAAGGCGAAAGTACAAAGGGTCTCTTACGAAATGGAGGTGAATTTCCAGTATCAATTTTAAGTGAAATTTCATTAGTACGTCCTAGTCCATTTTTGCTATCAATTTCATTGGAACTTTCCATTACTGTTTCTGCTTTTAATCGTTCATCAGTCGTCAAGTCGTCAAGCGAAAGCAGAGTTGGCATAACTACGCGGTCGGTAACGTCTTCCAAAACTTTCAGGCTTGTACTACCTGATTGAACATGCCAGGTTTTGTTTTTGAAGTCAATTTTAATTTCGAATTGTTTAGCAAAATCTACGCCGAAAATAAATGCATGTGGCAAAGATGGGACGACTAAAGCCTTTAATATTTTACAAGAATTTTCTACAATAATTGGTAGGTCTACTACACCCTGTACATATTTCTGAGTGCCATCAGCTGTACTAACATGTTTGTGAGGAATATTATTAATCTTCAAGTGGAATTTTTCTAGAATCTGCAAAGCTTTTGCTCCAACAATTGATGCATTAGCACCACTATCTAATAAAACAGTAATATTCTGATCAATCAACTTGACTTCAATATAAGGTCGATT